>JAWRYS010000124.1:0-138420 GCA_034769895.1 Magicicada septendecula | reverse complement strand
TTCAAATTATTCCTTATTCATTTCTTGTATGTTTACAAAAGCTCTATTATTTTAGTGTACTTTTTAACTGGAATACAGCTTCCTGGTAATACGTAATTTTACAGTATTGACTTATATACTACGGCTTACCTGGATTACATCACACATAAACACAAAACACAAACAGCCCAGCCTGCAATTTACACTCTCACAGACACACAGAAAATTATAAAGCCCTTAACATTTACAGAAGAATACCCATCCCTGCCGGCACGCGTTTATAGCTAGAGCACTCCGTTTCATTTTTTTTTATACTTGTTAGTATGTCCGAAATAAGTATTTGATGGTGTCTCTGGTTGATTAGTTTTCGCTTCACTACTACGTGTTCATTTTTTACCGAAACTCACTTTTTTCGGATAATATTAACAAAATTTTGAAGAGCCCACTGGGCTTTGTACCTGCAGGTACGATAGCTAGGCCAAAACTGCGCAGAACGGTAAGGCGTTCGCCGCTACCTCGATTTCGTCGTTGTTGAGGAAACCAAAGCCTTGTATTTGTTCGTCGTAGCTTTCGTCCCATGCAATCCATGTAGTTGTTGGGGTGACGACAGTATACGATCTCCGTGAGGCACCGGCTAACGTCACGAGATGGGCGGATCTTAAGTTTTCATATCCGGCCTCATGGTAAATGAAACTGCATAACATTGGTTTCCTGACATCTTGGTTTTTTGGACGGTAGCGTCACCCCGACCGTATACCTGTCGCGCGTGCGTGCGCGCTGTCACATTCAAACAAAGTTCTTAGTAATATGAGGTGGCTACATACCTCAACTGATTGCACAATGCTATTACGTCTTGCCTTTGTTCTAAACTGTTCCATACACGTGGTCTGTCACAATGGAATAAAACTTACACAATATTTTTTATAAATCCCCGAAATGAAATCAAATAAAAATACCCACCAATTTGGACCGTTACAACAGAAGAATAATAAATTAAACTTACAGCCTTTATCTAAAGGTTTATGAAAGTTATGTACGTAAAACTGAACGATTTAATAAACAAAAAGAAAGAAGATTACAAGAAGAGAATTAAACCAATTCATACATTCTATCCTCAAATTATTAATGAAACAGCAATGAAACTGTCAAAGACAGAAGAAGAATAAATTACACTTACTGCCTTTATCTAAAAGTTTATGTAGATTATGTACAAAAAACTGATCTATTTAATAAACACTAAGAAAGAAGATTAGAAGAAGAAAATTAAACCAATTCATACATTCTATCCTCGAATTATTTTATTAATACTTGCTCAATCTAAAAGGTTCTGCGAGACTGCTCACATGTAGCATTCTTGTTTTAACAATGATTTTGTACAGTTTATAGGGTATATTCAGCTGTTTTATTATCTTTTAAAAATAAAGACATAACTACATTTATGCTTACCATTTTGTTTCAGACTAAGAAGTTCAAGCGTCACCAGTTCCTGATTTCATACAAAATTATTATTTGTTAAAAATATATATTTATACAAAAAATATACATAATTTATTTATTTATTTAATTATTAATTGTTTCTTATGTGTTTATTTATGAATAAACCTTATATTTTATTCCTTTAATTATGAATTTAATTTATTTATTGCTTTAGAATAACGAGAATTGTTTTTCCGTGTTAACTAGATGATAAAATGTAATAATCGATTGATGGTCTTCCTTAATTTAATGAGTGTACTCCTTCAATGATGTTATTCTCTTCTTTTCTTGGAGTCCAGGTGTCAAATAATATCTGAAATTCTTTTATCTATGTTTGTTAATAAATAAAACACGAAAATTATAATATTCAACTAATTTATTGATGTTATTGAGATTAATCGATTTTGAATCGATCGGCTAATCGATAGTTCATAAACTCATATCTCAGGGCGATTGATTTCAGTATATAAATTATTAATGTTAAATTACAGGTTCTTTTAGCTGTTATTATAATAGTCAGAGAAAGGGCAAAGCTGAAAAGTACAACACTTACAGAAAAACCTTCTTAATTATAAAAAATAGAAATATTATTTAAGATATAAATGTTAGTAAATTAGATTTCTCGAACCAAACTCAGGATGATGTTCTGCCATCACCGCAGAGGATGCCGGGAGTATTCCAAAATGGCCACCCACGTGCTGCCAATGTAGGCGAAACCTTCACAACGGAATTTCTTCAAATAAATGTGGATTATTGGTGTGTTCCTCTTCCTAGCAGTAGTGATTAATTCCTCTTCATCACACTATAATTATTCGGGATTGGTGGTCAGTTGTTCTGCACGGCAATCAGTGTTCAAAAGTGTTCTTGTTCCACTAGTTGTGGAACAACACTAGTTGTAGTTTTACAATGTCCAATTTAGTGTCGATAAAATTTTGAATTCAGGTTTATATGGTTCTATTATCTGGACGATGACTTCCAATCTTCATAAATAGATTCATTTGGTTGATTCCAGGTTAACTCAGTTTTGCTTACTCATATTTTTCAATTTCTCTGGGTTATTTTTTATAGGTTTAGTTATATCCAAAAATTGTCTTCTCTCTTTTTTAATGAATTAATTTGCGCGAGCTCGTTTTCAAGTGTCCATCTCAACATGTAACAATCAACTAACTCTCTTTCTTTTCCATACAATAGGTCCTGGCCGATTTAATATTAAATCTACTTCGTTTTAACCAGATGGCATTTCAGCCTAAATAGTTGACTTTTACATTATAAGTAGGCTATAATGAAAATTATAAACTTGTAATAAATAATTCATTCTAAAATTATATACACTAACGTTGAAAACATACAAGAAACAAATATACCCCACAGTCACACACAATGATACCAATTTAAAATACCAAAAACCAACAGGTTACCATAGCAACAACCAACCGGCACATTAGTACTCAACAAGATCCAAAATTAAGATGGCTGAGGATTGGAAAAATAGGATTCCCGAAATGTGTTCCAAATAAGGAAATAATATATCTTGAGGTGAAGCAGTTATAAATATTAACTAAATAAAATTATATACAATAAGATCCTATTGTTTAAATGTACTTTTCAATGTTTCAGTAAAATGCTTAAACTGTGGGCACATATCAGCATCAAACCTGCAATGTTTTCAGGATTTACAAATAGATATTTATAGAATTAATAATATTGACCAAGGGTTTGAGAAGTATTTTGGTACAAAATGTCTAGAGGGTGGTGAAGGAGGTTACACATGTAAACAGTGTCACAAGAAAATAGGCGCTACAAAACAGTTTTTCCTGGAGAAACCACCCAACATACATTGTGTTCACCTGAACAGGTGCAAATTATAAACAGTTTGTAATTCCTAAAAAAGTAAATTTCTATCAAATGGCTAACGGACAACATTATCGATGGATTTTTTTTCAGTTTATCCCAGGAATATGAACAATTTTCATACGGAGATTCTATATTATCACAATATATAATGAGTAATTTTGATGAGGAAACAAGAGAACAGTACATAACGCAGAATTTAAGAGTGATGAACAAATCCCATTATGCCATCCCAATAAACGTCAATAACTCTCATTGGATAGTCGTTTGCATTTGCTTAGATTTGAATATATATTACATTTTAGACCCGCAACAGAGCCATATATCAAGTACATTATTGAGCAGAGTAAAGTATTTCACGGATAAAATTTTACAAAAATTAGACCAGCCATCTGAAGAAATGTTATATGTATCAAAAGAAGCAATAAGACAAACAGTTATAACTATGGAGTATTCGTTTGCTGGTTTGCAAAACAGTTTGCTGCTGATGGTAACTTTAATGACAAACTGTTTCAACCTGATAACTTCAGGCTGGAAATTTTCAAGAAAATTATTACATCTTTCTGTTAAAGGTACTCCGTTATAGAGCAGTAATATAATAAACTGAATTTAATAAAAAAATAAAAAAATTTAATTACTGAACGATTTAATAAACAAAAAGAAAGAAAATTACGAGGAAAGACTTAACCAATTCATACATTTTATCCTCAAATATTAATGTAACAGCAATGAAATTGTCAAAGACAGACCAATTCATACATTTTATCCTCAAATTATTAATGAAACAGCAATGAAATTGTCAAAGACAGACCAATTCATACATTTTATCCTCAAATTATTAATGAAACAGCAATGAAATTGTCAAAGACAGAAGAGAATTAACTACACTTACTGCCTTTATCTAAACGTTTATGTAGATTATGTACAAAAAACTGATCTATTTAATAAACACTAAGAAAGAAGATTACAATAAGAAAGTTAAACGAATTCATACATTCTATCCTCGAATTATTAATGAAACAGCAATGAAATTGTCAACGACAGAAGAATAATAAATTAAACTTACAGCCTTTATCTAAAGGTTTATGAAAGTTATGTACGTAAAACTGAGCGATTTAATAAACAACAAGCAAGAAAGATTACAAGAAGAAATTTAAACCAATTCATATATTCTATCCTCGAATTATTAATGAAATCACAACGAAATTGGCACAGACAGAAGAATAATAAATTAAACTTGCAGCCTTTATCTATAAGTTTATGTAGACTATTTACAAAAAACTGGTCTATGTAATTAACACTAAGAAAGAAGATTTGAAAAAGAAACTTAAACGAATTCATACATTCTATCCTCGAATTATTAATGAAACAGCAGTAAAATTATCAAAGACAGAAGAATAATTAAATTAAACTTTCAGCCGTTATCTAAAAGTTCATGGAAGTTATGTACAAAAACTGAACGATTTAATAAACAATAAGAAAAAAGATTACAAGAAGAAAGTTAAACCAATACATACATTCTATCCTCGAATTATTAATGAAACAGTAATGAAATTGTCAAGAGAGAAGAAGAATAAATTAAACTTACAGCCTTTATCTAAAAGTTTATTGACTCTGAAATAAACTTGTTTATTTTGGTTTTATTGCATGAATGTTAGTTACAGAATTTTAGATAGTACAGCAAGATCAGGCAATATTTTATTAAAGTTTATGTAACAATCAATAATATGTCAGTAGAACATGTAATGAAAATTAGCCGAGACAGAAAACTGGATTACATCAAGTGTTCTGTAATACAATATTGACAGAATGTTAGTTTACGAACAACGGCAACTAAAGGTAAGCTTATTTATTATAATTATTTTATTTATTATTTATATATTGGTTATTCTTGCATGAATGTTATTTACAGCATATTATACAGGAGCCCAAAATATCAGCTACGTTTGGTACAAAAATTATTGACTGCAAGATGATTCATAGGTGAGAATCATAAAGACAGTGACATTGTGTGTGTGCGGACTGCGTGTTTGGAATGAGCCTGACCCTCGCCCAGCCGCACTCGCTATTTGATAATACTATACAAGAAGAATGTTAAACCAATTCATACATTCTATCCTCGAATTATTAATGAAACAGCAATGAAATTGTCAAAGGCAGAAGAATAATAAATTAAACTTACAGCCTTTATCTAAACGTTTATGAAAGTTATGTACGTAAAACTGAGCGATTTAATAAACAATAAGCAATAAGATTACAAGAAGAAATTTAAACCAATTCATACATTCTATCCTCGAATTATTAATGAAACAGCAATGAAATTGTCAAAGGCAGAAGAATAATAAATTAAACTTACAGCCTTTATCTAAACGTTTATGAAAGTTATGTACGTAAAACTGAGCGATTTAATAAACAATAAGCAATAAGATTACAAGAAGAAATTTAAACCAATTCATACATTCTATCCTCGAATTATTAATGAAACAGCAATGAAATTGTCAAAGGCAGAAGAATAATAAATTAAACTTACAGCCTTTATCTAAACGTTTATGAAAGTTATGTACGTAAAACTGAGCGATTTAATAAACAATAAGCTGAGCGATTTAATAAACAATAAGCAATAAGATTACAAGAAGAAATTTAAACCAATTCATACATTCTATCCTCGAATTATTAATGAAATCACAACGAAATTGTCACAGACAGAAGAATAATAAATTAAACTTAGTCTTTATCTATTTAAACTTACAGCCAAACATACCGGTGCAGGAAGTGTTCTATTATCGACAATTATGGGTAAATGTTTTTGGAATTAAGAATTTCAAGACTGGGAAATCGCATTTCTATGTTTATCACGAAGGCACTGCTAAGAAAAGTCCAAACGAAGTATGCAGTTTAATTCATCGCTACTTATCAGCTGAAGTTCCCAACAGTGTCAAAGAAGTACATATTTTTTCAGACGGTTGCCCGGGGCAAAATCGAAACAACACAGTGGTGAGGTTTTTATCAAATTTGACATCTGCCGGAAAGTTTGATGAAAAATGACACTACGTTCCGATTAGGGGCCATAGTTTTCTAGCTTGTGACAGAGATTTCTCTGTTATCAAAAGAAAAATCAAACGCTGTGACAGAGTTTACACTCCTGATGAGTATGCGAGGCTGATAGCAGAGTCGAGTCAGTTGGGAAATTTTACAGTAGAGCTCTTGTAAACTAACTTTTCAGCCGATTTCAAAAGTTGGTGGCCAAAATATTACAAGAAGAATGTTGTGTCGATTGAACCTTCTGCGCGAAGTGTTCCTCGTTCGCAAAACGTTTTATTTAATGTGTCTACATTTTTTGTTTGTATATGACAGCCAGAATAAAGGAGTCGTTCTAGCCATGCCTACTACTGACTCATTTCTCATTCATCACTTTAGACTATTAACGAATGCAACCACCATTCCAGAATTACCTGCGATTGAGGCACACGGAAAATGTCCAATAAATGACAAAAAGATTAAAGATATTGAAAAGTTGATGAAGTATATTCCTGAAAACTATACACTTTTCTATCAAGAAATCCTCAATTGGCCAACAAACTTGTCTATTTCAGAAGAGGAATCCGACTAGAGTTCTGTGCACAGTATTATCGTAATCAAAACTTTCTTAAAACAATTTTTAGTTATTCTTTGTTTTCATTATGTCATTATCTGTATATGTTTATAATACTGTAATCATACCTGTAAATGTTTATAATATGTGAAACAAAATCATTGAAATACAAGTGTGGGCTACATAAAAGTAAAAATTAATGTGTTTGAATTACTTTTTTTTTTGAAAAGTAACCAATATGATTCCTGAGGAAAGGGAGAACGAAGAACATATGCTTATAATAGATCTGCCAAAGGACGGCGATACTATGTTAGAAGAAGCAGTTATAAATGAGGCAAGTAGGCCTAACAGTAAAAACACTGAAAAAAACATATCTATAAATAGTGAAAAAAAGAAACTGTTTGAACAGTTTCAAGAGATTCAACAAAACCTAGAAACTGTTGAACAGTGTCAATATGCAAAAAAACAGATGGAACAGTTACTACTGACTATAAAAGCTATGAAGTCATCTGCTGAAAGGAGCTTAAAGGTATGTATAATTTTCAGTCAGATTATTCACTTTATTTTGTAGTACAGTCTAATCCAAACTACCTACTCATCAACTTATCTGTCTTCTCACCCACCTACACAAACTATCCACCCACCCATCTATCCAAATTTTAGTCTATAGCTTTACTTAGGATATCTATCCACCTACTCTTCTATTCAGATAGACACTCACATACCGGTTTATCTAATCATCTACTCTTTTATAAGCGAGGTCAGAAACAGTGTGAGGTTACGAAATAAGCATTAATACACATTTTGTATGAAGAGAATTTACTTAATCTTTATTATTCCTTTACTATGTTCTGTTTCAAATTATTCCTTATTCATTTCTTGTATGTTTACAAAAGCTCTATTATTTTAGTGTACTTTTTAACTGGAATACAGCTTCCTGGTAATACGTAATTTTACAGTATTGACTTATATACTACGGCTTACCTGGATTACATCACACATAAACACAAAACACAAACAGCCCAGCCTGCAATTTACACTCTCACAGACACACAGAAAATTATAAAGCCCTTAACATTTACAGAAGAATACCCATCCCTGCCGGCACGCGTTTATAGCTAGAGCACTCCGTTTCATTTTCTTTTATACTTGTTAGTATGTCCGAAATAAGTATTTGATGGTGTCTCTGGTTGATTAGTTTTCGCTTCACTACTACGTGTTCATTTTTTACCGAAACTCACTTTTTTCGGATAATATTAACAAAATTTTGAAGAGCCCACTGGGCTTTGTACCTGCAGGTACGATAGCTAGGCCAAAACTGCGCAGAACGGTAAGGCGTTCGCCGCTACCTCGATTTCGTCGTTGTTGAGGAAACCAAAGCCTTGTATTTGTTCGTCGTAGCTTTCGTCCCATGCAATCCATGTAGTTGTTGGGGTGACGACAGTATACGATCTCCGTGAGGCACCGGCTAACGTCACGAGATGGGCGGATCTTAAGTTTTCATATCCGGCCTCATGGTAAATGAAACTGCATAACATTGGTTTCCTGACATCTTGGTTTTTTGGACGGTAGCGTCACCCCGACCGTATACCTGTCGCGCGTGCGTGCGCGCTGTCACATTCAAACAAAGTTCTTAGTAATATGAGGTGGCTACATACCTCAACTGATTGCACAATGCTATTACGTCTTGCCTTTGTTCTAAACTGTTCCATACACGTGGTCTGTCACAATGGAATAAAACTTACACAATATTTTTTATAAATCCCCGAAATGAAATCAAATAAAAATACCCACCAATTTGGACCGTTACAACAGAAGAATAATAAATTAAACTTACAGCCTTTATCTAAAGGTTTATGAAAGTTATGTACGTAAAACTGAACGATTTAATAAACAAAAAGAAAGAAGATTACAAGAAGAGAATTAAACCAATTCATACATTCTATCCTCAAATTATTAATGAAACAGCAATGAAATTGTCAAAGACAGAAGAAGAATAAATTACACTTACTGCCTTTATCTAAAAGTTTATGTAGATTATGTACAAAAAACTGATCTATTTAATAAACACTAAGAAAGAAGATTAGAAGAAGAAAATTAAACCAATTCATACATTCTATCCTCGAATTATTTTATTAATACTTGCTCAATCTAAAAGGTTCTGCGAGACTGCTCACATGTAGCATTCTTGTTTTAACAATGATTTTGTACAGTTTATAGGGTATATTCAGCTGTTTTATTATCTTTTAAAAATAAAGACATAACTACATTTATGCTTACCATTTTGTTTCAGACTAAGAAGTTCAAGCGTCACCAGTTCCTGATTTCATACAAAATTATTATTTGTTAAAAATATATATTTATACAAAAAATATACATAATTTATTTATTTATTTAATTATTAATTGTTTCTTATGTGTTTATTTATGAATAAACCTTATATTTTATTCCTTTAATTATGAATTTAATTTATTTATTGCTTTAGAATAACGAGAATTGTTTTTCCGTGTTAACTAGATGATAAAATGTAATAATCGATTGATGGTCTTCCTTAATTTAATGAGTGTACTCCTTCAATGATGTTATTCTCTTCTTTTCTTGGAGTCCAGGTGTCAAATAATATCTGAAATTCTTTTATCTATGTTTGTTAATAAATAAAACACGAAAATTATAATATTCAACTAATTTATTGATGTTATTGAGATTAATCGATTTTGAATCGATCGGCTAATCGATAGTTCATAAACTCATATCTCAGGGCGATTGATTTCAGTATATAAATTATTAATGTTAAATTACAGGTTCTTTTAGCTGTTATTATAATAGTCAGAGAAAGGGCAAAGCTGAAAAGTACAACACTTACAGAAAAACCTTCTTAATTATAAAAAATAGAAATATTATTTAAGATATAAATGTTAGTAAATTAGATTTCTCGAACCAAACTCAGGATGATGTTCTGCCATCACCGCAGAGGATGCCGGGAGTATTCCAAAATGGCCACCCACGTGCTGCCAATGTAGGCGAAACCTTCACAACGGAATTTCTTCAAATAAATGTGGATTATTGGTGTGTTCCTCTTCCTAGCAGTAGTGATTAATTCCTCTTCATCACACTATAATTATTCGGGATTGGTGGTCAGTTGTTCTGCACGGCAATCAGTGTTCAAAAGTGTTCTTGTTCCACTAGTTGTGGAACAACACTAGTTGTAGTTTTACAATGTCCAATTTAGTGTCGATAAAATTTTGAATTCAGGTTTATATGGTTCTATTATCTGGATGATGACTTCCAATCTTCATAAATAGATTCATTTGGTTGATTCCAGGTTAACTCAGTTTTGCTTACTCATATTTTTCAATTTCTCTGGGTTATTTTTTATAGGTTTAGTTATATCCAAAAATTGTCTTCTCTCTTTTTTAATGAATTAATTTGCGCGAGCTCGTTTTCAAGTGTCCATCTCAACATGTAACAATCAACTAACTCTCTTTCTTTTCCATACAATAGGTCCTGGCCGATTTAATATTAAATCTACTTCGTTTTAACCAGATGGCATTTCAGCCTAAATAGTTGACTTTTACATTATAAGTAGGCTATAATGAAAATTATAAACTTGTAATAAATAATTCATTCTAAAATTATATACACAAACGTTGAAAACATACAAGAAACAAATATACCCCACAGTCACACACAATGATACCAATTTAAAATACCAAAAACCAACAGGTTACCATAGCAACAACCAACCGGCACATTAGTACTCAACAAGATCCAAAATTAAGATGGCTGAGGATTGGAAAAATAGGATTCCCGAAATGTGTTCCAAATAAGGAAATAATATATCTTGAGGTGAAGCAGTTATAAATATTAACTAAATAAAATTATATACAATAAGATCCTATTGTTTAAATGTACTTTTCAATGTTTCAGTAAAATGCTTAAACTGTGGGCACATATCAGCATCAAACCTGCAATGTTTTCAGGATTTACAAATAGATATTTATAGAATTAATAATATTGACCAAGGGTTTGAGAAGTATTTTGGTACAAAATGTCTAGAGGGTGGTGAAGGAGGTTACACATGTAAACAGTGTCACAAGAAAATAGGCGCTACAAAACAGTTTTTCCTGGAGAAACCACCCAACATACATTGTGTTCACCTGAACAGGTGCAAATTATAAACAGTTTGTAATTCCTAAAAAAGTAAATTTCTATCAAATGGCTAACGGACAACATTATCGATGGATTTTTTTCAGTTTATCCCAGGAATATGAACAATTTTCATACGGAGATTCTATATTATCACAATATATAATGAGTAATTTTGATGAGGAAACAAGAGAACAGTACATAACGCAGAATTTAAGAGTGATGAACAAATCCCATTATGCCATCCCAATAAACGTCAATAACTCTCATTGGATAGTCGTTTGCATTTGCTTAGATTTGAATATATATTACATTTTAGACCCGCAACAGAGCCATATATCAAGTACATTATTGAGCAGAGTAAAGTATTTCACGGATAAAATTTTACAAAAATTAGACCAGCCATCTGAAGAAATGTTATATGTATCAAAAGAAGCAATAAGACAAACAGTTATAACTATGGAGTATTCGTTTGCTGGTTTGCAAAACAGTTTGCTGCTGATGGTAACTTTAATGACAAACTGTTTCAACCTGATAACTTCAGGCTGGAAATTTTCAAGAAAATTATTACATCTTTCTGTTAAAGCTACTCCGTTATAGAGCAGTAATATAATAAACTGAATTTAATAAAAAAATAAAAAAATTTAATTACTGAACGATTTAATAAACAAAAAGAAAGAAAATTACGAGGAAAGACTTAACCAATTCATACATTTTATCCTCAAATTATTAATGAAACAGCAATGAAATTGTCAAAGACAGACCAATTCATACATTTTATCCTCAAATTATTAATGAAACAGCAATGAAATTGTCAAAGACAGAAGAGAATTAACTACACTTACTGCCTTTATCTAAACGTTTATGTAGATTATGTACAAAAAACTGATCTATTTAATAAACACTAAGAAAGAAGATTACAATAAGAAAGTTAAACGAATTCATACATTCTATCCTCGAATTATTAATGAAACAGCAATGAAATTGTCAACGACAGAAGAATAATAAATTAAACTTACAGCCTTTATCTAAAGGTTTATGAAAGTTATGTACGTAAAACTGAGCGATTTAATAAACAACAAGCAAGAAAGATTACAAGAAGAAATTTAAACCAATTCATATATTCTATCCTCGAATTATTAATGAAATCACAACGAAATTGGCACAGACAGAAGAATAATAAATTAAACTTGCAGCCTTTATCTATAAGTTTATGTAGACTATTTACAAAAAACTGGTCTATGTAATTAACACTAAGAAAGAAGATTTGAAAAAGAAACTTAAACGAATTCATACATTCTATCCTCGAATTATTAATGAAACAGCAGTAAAATTATCAAAGACAGAAGAATAATTAAATTAAACTTTCAGCCGTTATCTAAAAGTTCATGGAAGTTATGTACAAAAACTGAACGATTTAATAAACAATAAGAAAAAAGATTACAAGAAGAAAGTTAAACCAATACATACATTCTATCCTCGAATTATTAATGAAACAGTAATGAAATTGTCAAGAGAGAAGAAGAATAAATTAAACTTACAGCCTTTATCTAAAAGTTTATTGACTCTGAAATAAACTTGTTTATTTTGGTTTTATTGCATGAATGTTAGTTACAGAATTTTAGATAGTACAGCAAGATCAGGCAATATTTTATTAAAGTTTATGTAACAATCAATAATATGTCAGTAGAAGATGTAATGAAAATTAGCCGAGACAGAAAACTGGATTACATCAAGTGTTCTGTAATACAATATTGACAGAATGTTAGTTTACGAACAACGGCAACTAAAGGTAAGCTTATTTATTATAATTATTTTATTTATTATTTATATATTGGTTATTCTTGCATGAATGTTATTTACAGCATATTATACAGGAGCCCAAAATATCAGCTACGTTTGGTACAAAATTATTGACTGCAAGATGATTCATAGGTGAGAATCATAAAGACAGTGACATTGTGTGTGTGCGGACTGCGTGTTTGGAATGAGCCTGACCCTCGCCCAGCCGCACTCGCTATTTGATAATACTATACAAGAAGAATGTTAAACCAATTCATACATTCTATCCTCGAATTATTAATGAAACAGCAATGAAATTGTCAAAGGCAGAAGAATAATAAATTAAACTTACAGCCTTTATCTAAACGTTTATGAAAGTTATGTACGTAAAACTGAGCGATTTAATAAACAATAAGCAATAAGATTACAAGAAGAAATTTAAACCAATTCATACATTCTATCCTCGAATTATTAATGAAACAGCAATGAAATTGTCAAAGGCAGAAGAATAATAAATTAAACTTACAGCCTTTATCTAAACGTTTATGAAAGTTATGTACGTAAAACTGAGCGATTTAATAAACAATAAGCAATAAGATTACAAGAAGAAATTTAAACCAATTCATACATTCTATCCTCGAATTATTAATGAAACAGCAATGAAATTGTCAAAGGCAGAAGAATAATAAATTAAACTTACAGCCTTTATCTAAACGTTTATGAAAGTTATGTACGTAAAACTGAGCGATTTAATAAACAATAAGCTGAGCGATTTAATAAACAATAAGCAATAAGATTACAAGAAGAAATTTAAACCAATTCATACATTCTATCCTCGAATTATTAATGAAATCACAACGAAATTGTCACAGACAGAAGAATAATAAATTAAACTTAGTCTTTATCTATTTAAACTTACAGCCAAACATACCGGTGCAGGAAGTGTTCTATTATCGACAATTATGGGTAAATGTTTTTGGAATTAAGAATTTCAAGACTGGGAAATCGCATTTCTATGTTTATCACGAAGGCACTGCTAAGAAAAGTCCAAACGAAGTATGCAGTTTAATTCATCGCTACTTATCAGCTGAAGTTCCCAACAGTGTCAAAGAAGTACATATTTTTTCAGACGGTTGCCCGGGGAAAAATCGAAACAACACAGTGGTGAGGTTTTTATCAAATTTGACATCTGCCGGAAAGTTTGATGAAAAATGACACTACGTTCCGATTAGGGGCCATAGTTTTCTAGCTTGTGACAGAGATTTCTCTGTTATCAAAAGAAAAATCAAACGCTGTGACAGAGTTTACACTCCTGATGATTATGCGAGGCTGATAGCAGAGTCGAGTCAGTTGGGAAATTTTACAGTAGAGCTCTTGTAAACTAACTTTTCAGCCGATTTCAAAAGTTGGTGGCCAAAATATTACAAGAAGAATGTTGTGTCGATTGAACCTTCTGCGCGAAGTGTTCCTCGTTCGCAAAACGTTTTATTTAATGTGTCTACATTTTTTGTTTGTATATGACAGCCAGAATAAAGGAGTCGTTCTAGCCATGCCTACTACTGACTCATTTCTCATTCATCACTTTAGACTATTAACGAATGCAACCACCATTCCAGAATTACCTGCGATTGAGACACACGGAAAATGTCCAATAAATGACAAAAAGATTAAAGATATTGAAAAGTTGATGAAGTATATTCCTGAAAACTATACACTTTTCTATCAAGAAATCCTCAATTGGCCAACAAACTTGTCTATTTCAGAAGAGGAATCCGACTAGAGTTCTGTGCACAGTATTATCGTAATCAAAACTTTCTTAAAACAATTTTTAGTTATTCTTTGTTTTCATTATGTCATTATCTGTATATGTTTATAATACTGTAATCATACCTGTAAATGTTTATAATATGTGAAACAAAATCATTGAAATACAAGTGTGGGCTACATAAAAGTAAAAATTAATGTGTTTGAATTACTTTTTTTTTTGAAAAGTAACCAATATGATTCCTGAGGAAAGGGAGAACGAAGAACATATGCTTATAATAGATCTGCCAAAGGACGGCGATACTATGTTAGAAGAAGCAGTTATAAATGAGGCAAGTAGGCCTAACAGTAAAAACACTGAAAAAAACATATCTATAAATAGTGAAAAAAAGAAACTGTTTGAACAGTTTCAAGAGATTCAACAAAACCTAGAAACTGTTGAACAGTGTCAATATGCAAAAAAACAGATGGAACAGTTACTACTGACTATAAAAGCTATGAAGTCATCTGCTGAAAGGAGCTTAAAGGTATGTATAATTTTCAGTCAGATTATTCACTTTATTTTGTAGTACAGCCTAATCCAAACTACCTACTCATCAACTTATCTGTCTTCTCACCCACCTACACAAACTATCCACCCACCCATCTATCCAAATTTTAGTCTATAGCTTTACTTAGGATATCTATCCACCTACTCTTCTATTCAGATAGACACTCACATACCGGTTTATCTAATCATCTACTCTTTTATAAGCGAGGTCAGAAACAGTGTGAGGTTACGAAATAAGCATTAATACACATTTTGTATGAAGAGAATTTACTTAATCTTTATTATTCCTTTACTATGTTCTGTTTCAAATTATTCCTTATTCATTTCTTGTATGTTTACAAAAGCTCTATTATTTTAGTGTACTTTTTAACTGGAATACAGCTTCCTGGTAATACGTAATTTTACAGTATTGACTTATATACTACGGCTTACCTGGATTACATCACACATAAACACAAAACACAAACAGCCCAGCCTGCAATTTACACTCTCACAGACACACAGAAAATTATAAAGCCCTTAACATTTACAGAAGAATACCCATCCCTGCCGGCACGCGTTTATAGCTAGAGCACTCCGTTTCATTTTTTTTTATACTTGTTAGTATGTCCGAAATAAGTATTTGATGGTGTCTCTGGTTGATTAGTTTTCGCTTCACTACTACGTGTTCATTTTTTACCGAAACTCACTTTTTTCGGATAATATTAACAAAATTTTGAAGAGCCCACTGGGCTTTGTACCTGCAGGTACGATAGCTAGGCCAAAACTGCGCAGAACGGTAAGGCGTTCGCCGCTACCTCGATTTCGTCGTTGTTGAGGAAACCAAAGCCTTGTATTTGTTCGTCGTAGCTTTCGTCCCATGCAATCCATGTAGTTGTTGGGGTGACGACAGTATACGATCTCCGTGAGGCACCGGCTAACGTCACGAGATGGGCGGATCTTAAGTTTTCATATCCGGCCTCATGGTAAATGAAACTGCATAACATTGGTTTCCTGACATCTTGGTTTTTTGGACGGTAGCGTCACCCCGACCGTATACCTGTCGCGCGTGCGTGCGCGCTGTCACATTCAAACAAAGTTCTTAGTAATATGAGGTGGCTACATACCTCAACTGATTGCACAATGCTATTACGTCTTGCCTTTGTTCTAAACTGTTCCATACACGTGGTCTGTCACAATGGAATAAAACTTACACAATATTTTTTATAAATCCCCGAAATGAAATCAAATAAAAATACCCACCAATTTGGACCGTTACAACAGAAGAATAATAAATTAAACTTACAGCCTTTATCTAAAGGTTTATGAAAGTTATGTACGTAAAACTGAACGATTTAATAAACAAAAAGAAAGAAGATTACAAGAAGAGAATTAAACCAATTCATACATTCTATCCTCAAATTATTAATGAAACAGCAATGAAACTGTCAAAGACAGAAGAAGAATAAATTACACTTACTGCCTTTATCTAAAAGTTTATGTAGATTATGTACAAAAAACTGATCTATTTAATAAACACTAAGAAAGAAGATTAGAAGAAGAAAATTAAACCAATTCATACATTCTATCCTCGAATTATTTTATTAATACTTGCTCAATCTAAAAGGTTCTGCGAGACTGCTCACATGTAGCATTCTTGTTTTAACAATGATTTTGTACAGTTTATAGGGTATATTCAGCTGTTTTATTATCTTTTAAAAATAAAGACATAACTACATTTATGCTTACCATTTTGTTTCAGACTAAGAAGTTCAAGCGTCACCAGTTCCTGATTTCATACAAAATTATTATTTGTTAAAAATATATATTTATACAAAAAATATACATAATTTATTTATTTATTTAATTATTAATTGTTTCTTATGTGTTTATTTATGAATAAACCTTATATTTTATTCCTTTAATTATGAATTTAATTTATTTATTGCTTTAGAATAACGAGAATTGTTTTTCCGTGTTAACTAGATGATAAAATGTAATAATCGATTGATGGTCTTCCTTAATTTAATGAGTGTACTCCTTCAATGATGTTATTCTCTTCTTTTCTTGGAGTCCAGGTGTCAAATAATATCTGAAATTCTTTTATCTATGTTTGTTAATAAATAAAACACGAAAATTATAATATTCAACTAATTTATTGATGTTATTGAGATTAATCGATTTTGAATCGATCGGCTAATCGATAGTTCATAAACTCATATCTCAGGGCGATTGATTTCAGTATATAAATTATTAATGTTAAATTACAGGTTCTTTTAGCTGTTATTATAATAGTCAGAGAAAGGGCAAAGCTGAAAAGTACAACACTTACAGAAAAACCTTCTTAATTATAAAAAATAGAAATATTATTTAAGATATAAATGTTAGTAAATTAGATTTCTCGAACCAAACTCAGGATGATGTTCTGCCATCACCGCAGAGGATGCCGGGAGTATTCCAAAATGGCCACCCACGTGCTGCCAATGTAGGCGAAACCTTCACAACGGAATTTCTTCAAATAAATGTGGATTATTGGTGTGTTCCTCTTCCTAGCAGTAGTGATTAATTCCTCTTCATCACACTATAATTATTCGGGATTGGTGGTCAGTTGTTCTGCACGGCAATCAGTGTTCAAAAGTGTTCTTGTTCCACTAGTTGTGGAACAACACTAGTTGTAGTTTTACAATGTCCAATTTAGTGTCGATAAAATTTTGAATTCAGGTTTATATGGTTCTATTATCTGGACGATGACTTCCAATCTTCATAAATAGATTCATTTGGTTGATTCCAGGTTAACTCAGTTTTGCTTACTCATATTTTTCAATTTCTCTGGGTTATTTTTTATAGGTTTAGTTATATCCAAAAATTGTCTTCTCTCTTTTTTAATGAATTAATTTGCGCGAGCTCGTTTTCAAGTGTCCATCTCAACATGTAACAATCAACTAACTCTCTTTCTTTTCCATACAATAGGTCCTGGCCGATTTAATATTAAATCTACTTCGTTTTAACCAGATGGCATTTCAGCCTAAATAGTTGACTTTTACATTATAAGTAGGCTATAATGAAAATTATAAACTTGTAATAAATAATTCATTCTAAAATTATATACACTAACGTTGAAAACATACAAGAAACAAATATACCCCACAGTCACACACAATGATACCAATTTAAAATACCAAAAACCAACAGGTTACCATAGCAACAACCAACCGGCACATTAGTACTCAACAAGATCCAAAATTAAGATGGCTGAGGATTGGAAAAATAGGATTCCCGAAATGTGTTCCAAATAAGGAAATAATATATCTTGAGGTGAAGCAGTTATAAATATTAACTAAATAAAATTATATACAATAAGATCCTATTGTTTAAATGTACTTTTCAATGTTTCAGTAAAATGCTTAAACTGTGGGCACATATCAGCATCAAACCTGCAATGTTTTCAGGATTTACAAATAGATATTTATAGAATTAATAATATTGACCAAGGGTTTGAGAAGTATTTTGGTACAAAATGTCTAGAGGGTGGTGAAGGAGGTTACACATGTAAACAGTGTCACAAGAAAATAGGCGCTACAAAACAGTTTTTCCTGGAGAAACCACCCAACATACATTGTGTTCACCTGAACAGGTGCAAATTATAAACAGTTTGTAATTCCTAAAAAAGTAAATTTCTATCAAATGGCTAACGGACAACATTATCGATGGATTTTTTTTCAGTTTATCCCAGGAATATGAACAATTTTCATACGGAGATTCTATATTATCACAATATATAATGAGTAATTTTGATGAGGAAACAAGAGAACAGTACATAACGCAGAATTTAAGAGTGATGAACAAATCCCATTATGCCATCCCAATAAACGTCAATAACTCTCATTGGATAGTCGTTTGCATTTGCTTAGATTTGAATATATATTACATTTTAGACCCGCAACAGAGCCATATATCAAGTACATTATTGAGCAGAGTAAAGTATTTCACGGATAAAATTTTACAAAAATTAGACCAGCCATCTGAAGAAATGTTATATGTATCAAAAGAAGCAATAAGACAAACAGTTATAACTATGGAGTATTCGTTTGCTGGTTTGCAAAACAGTTTGCTGCTGATGGTAACTTTAATGACAAACTGTTTCAACCTGATAACTTCAGGCTGGAAATTTTCAAGAAAATTATTACATCTTTCTGTTAAAGGTACTCCGTTATAGAGCAGTAATATAATAAACTGAATTTAATAAAAAAATAAAAAAATTTAATTACTGAACGATTTAATAAACAAAAAGAAAGAAAATTACGAGGAAAGACTTAACCAATTCATACATTTTATCCTCAAATATTAATGTAACAGCAATGAAATTGTCAAAGACAGACCAATTCATACATTTTATCCTCAAATTATTAATGAAACAGCAATGAAATTGTCAAAGACAGACCAATTCATACATTTTATCCTCAAATTATTAATGAAACAGCAATGAAATTGTCAAAGACAGAAGAGAATTAACTACACTTACTGCCTTTATCTAAACGTTTATGTAGATTATGTACAAAAAACTGATCTATTTAATAAACACTAAGAAAGAAGATTACAATAAGAAAGTTAAACGAATTCATACATTCTATCCTCGAATTATTAATGAAACAGCAATGAAATTGTCAACGACAGAAGAATAATAAATTAAACTTACAGCCTTTATCTAAAGGTTTATGAAAGTTATGTACGTAAAACTGAGCGATTTAATAAACAACAAGCAAGAAAGATTACAAGAAGAAATTTAAACCAATTCATATATTCTATCCTCGAATTATTAATGAAATCACAACGAAATTGGCACAGACAGAAGAATAATAAATTAAACTTGCAGCCTTTATCTATAAGTTTATGTAGACTATTTACAAAAAACTGGTCTATGTAATTAACACTAAGAAAGAAGATTTGAAAAAGAAACTTAAACGAATTCATACATTCTATCCTCGAATTATTAATGAAACAGCAGTAAAATTATCAAAGACAGAAGAATAATTAAATTAAACTTTCAGCCGTTATCTAAAAGTTCATGGAAGTTATGTACAAAAACTGAACGATTTAATAAACAATAAGAAAAAAGATTACAAGAAGAAAGTTAAACCAATACATACATTCTATCCTCGAATTATTAATGAAACAGTAATGAAATTGTCAAGAGAGAAGAAGAATAAATTAAACTTACAGCCTTTATCTAAAAGTTTATTGACTCTGAAATAAACTTGTTTATTTTGGTTTTATTGCATGAATGTTAGTTACAGAATTTTAGATAGTACAGCAAGATCAGGCAATATTTTATTAAAGTTTATGTAACAATCAATAATATGTCAGTAGAAGATGTAATGAAAATTAGCCGAGACAGAAAACTGGATTACATCAAGTGTTCTGTAATACAATATTGACAGAATGTTAGTTTACGAACAACGGCAACTAAAGGTAAGCTTATTTATTATAATTATTTTATTTATTATTTATATATTGGTTATTCTTGCATGAATGTTATTTACAGCATATTATACAGGAGCCCAAAATATCAGCTACGTTTGGTACAAAATTATTGACTGCAAGATGATTCATAGGTGAGAATCATAAAGACAGTGACATTGTGTGTGTGCGGACTGCGTGTTTGGAATGAGCCTGACCCTCGCCCAGCCGCACTCGCTATTTGATAATACTATACAAGAAGAATGTTAAACCAATTCATACATTCTATCCTCGAATTATTAATGAAACAGCAATGAAATTGTCAAAGGCAGAAGAATAATAAATTAAACTTACAGCCTTTATCTAAACGTTTATGAAAGTTATGTACGTAAAACTGAGCGATTTAATAAACAATAAGCAATAAGATTACAAGAAGAAATTTAAACCAATTCATACATTCTATCCTCGAATTATTAATGAAACAGCAATGAAATTGTCAAAGGCAGAAGAATAATAAATTAAACTTACAGCCTTTATCTAAACGTTTATGAAAGTTATGTACGTAAAACTGAGCGATTTAATAAACAATAAGCAATAAGATTACAAGAAGAAATTTAAACCAATTCATACATTCTATCCTCGAATTATTAATGAAACAGCAATGAAACTGTCAAAGGCAGAAGAATAATAAATTAAACTTACAGCCTTTATCTAAACGTTTATGAAAGTTATGTACGTAAAACTGAGCGATTTAATAAACAATAAGCTGAGCGATTTAATAAACAATAAGCAATAAGATTACAAGAAGAAATTTAAACCAATTCATACATTCTATCCTCGAATTATTAATGAAATCACAACGAAATTGTCACAGACAGAAGAATAATAAATTAAACTTAGTCTTTATCTATTTAAACTTACAGCCAAACATACCGGTGCAGGAAGTGTTCTATTATCGACAATTATGGGTAAATGTTTTTGGAATTAAGAATTTCAAGACTGGGAAATCGCATTTCTATGTTTATCACGAAGGCACTGCTAAGAAAAGTCCAAACGAAGTATGCAGTTTAATTCATCGCTACTTATCAGCTGAAGTTCCCAACAGTGTCAAAGAAGTACATATTTTTTCAGACGGTTGCCCGGGGCAAAATCGAAACAACACAGTGGTGAGGTTTTTATCAAATTTGACATCTGCCGGAAAGTTTGATGAAAAATGACACTACGTTCCGATTAGGGGCCATAGTTTTCTAGCTTGTGACAGAGATTTCTCTGTTATCAAAAGAAAAATCAAACGCTGTGACAGAGTTTACACTCCTGATGAGTATGCGAGGCTGATAGCAGAGTCGAGTCAGTTGGGAAATTTTACAGTAGAGCTCTTGTAAACTAACTTTTCAGCCGATTTCAAAAGTTGGTGGCCAAAATATTACAAGAAGAATGTTGTGTCGATTGAACCTTCTGCGCGAAGTGTTCCTCGTTCGCAAAACGTTTTATTTAATGTGTCTACATTTTTTGTTTGTATATGACAGCCAGAATAAAGGAGTCGTTCTAGCCATGCCTACTACTGACTCATTTCTCATTCATCACTTTAGACTATTAACGAATGCAACCACCATTCCAGAATTACCTGCGATTGAGGCACACGGAAAATGTCCAATAAATGACAAAAAGATTAAAGATATTGAAAAGTTGATGAAGTATATTCCTGAAAACTATACACTTTTCTATCAAGAAATCCTCAATTGGCCAACAAACTTGTCTATTTCAGAAGAGGAATCCGACTAGAGTTCTGTGCACAGTATTATCGTAATCAAAACTTTCTTAAAACAATTTTTAGTTATTCTTTGTTTTCATTATGTCATTATCTGTATATGTTTATAATACTGTAATCATACCTGTAAATGTTTATAATATGTGAAACAAAATCATTGAAATACAAGTGTGGGCTACATAAAAGTACAAATTAATGTGTTTGAATTACTTTTTTTTTTTGAAAAGTAACCAATATGATTCCTGAGGAAAGGGAGAACGAAGAACATATGCTTATAATAGATCTGCCAAAGGACGGCGATACTATGTTAGAAGAAGCAGTTATAAATGAGGCAAGTAGGCCTAACAGTAAAAACACTGAAAAAAACATATCTATAAATAGTGAAAAAAAGAAACTGTTTGAACAGTTTCAAGAGATTCAACAAAACCTAGAAACTGTTGAACAGTGTCAATATGCAAAAAAACAGATGGAACAGTTACTACTGACTATAAAAGCTATGAAGTCATCTGCTGAAAGGAGCTTAAAGGTATGTATAATTTTCAGTCAGATTATTCACTTTATTTTGTAGTACAGTCTAATCCAAACTACCTACTCATCAACTTATCTGTCTTCTCACCCACCTACACAAACTATCCACCCACCCATCTATCCAAATTTTAGTCTATAGCTTTACTTAGGATATCTATCCACCTACTCTTCTATTCAGATAGACACTCACATACCGGTTTATCTAATCATCTACTCTTTTATAAGCGAGGTCAGAAACAGTGTGAGGTTACGAAATAAGCATTAATACACATTTTGTATGAAGAGAATTTACTTAATCTTTATTATTCCTTTACTATGTTCTGTTTCAAATTATTCCTTATTCATTTCTTGTATGTTTACAAAAGCTCTATTATTTTAGTGTACTTTTTAACTGGAATACAGCTTCCTGGTAATACGTAATTTTACAGTATTGACTTATATACTACGGCTTACCTGGATTACATCACACATAAACACAAAACACAAACAGCCCAGCCTGCAATTTACACTCTCACAGACACACAGAAAATTATAAAGCCCTTAACATTTACAGAAGAATACCCATCCCTGCCGGCACGCGTTTATAGCTAGAGCACTCCGTTTCATTTTCTTTTATACTTGTTAGTATGTCCGAAATAAGTATTTGATGGTGTCTCTGGTTGATTAGTTTTCGCTTCACTACTACGTGTTCATTTTTTACCGAAACTCACTTTTTTCGGATAATATTAACAAAATTTTGAAGAGCCCACTGGGCTTTGTACCTGCAGGTACGATAGCTAGGCCAAAACTGCGCAGAACGGTAAGGCGTTCGCCGCTACCTCGATTTCGTCGTTGTTGAGGAAACCAAAGCCTTGTATTTGTTCGTCGTAGCTTTCGTCCCATGCAATCCATGTAGTTGTTGGGGTGACGACAGTATACGATCTCCGTGAGGCACCGGCTAACGTCACGAGATGGGCGGATCTTAAGTTTTCATATCCGGCCTCATGGTAAATGAAACTGCATAACATTGGTTTCCTGACATCTTGGTTTTTTGGACGGTAGCGTCACCCCGACCGTATACCTGTCGCGCGTGCGTGCGCGCTGTCACATTCAAACAAAGTTCTTAGTAATATGAGGTGGCTACATACCTCAACTGATTGCACAATGCTATTACGTCTTGCCTTTGTTCTAAACTGTTCCATACACGTGGTCTGTCACAATGGAATAAAACTTACACAATATTTTTTATAAATCCCCGAAATGAAATCAAATAAAAATACCCACCAATTTGGACCGTTACAACAGAAGAATAATAAATTAAACTTACAGCCTTTATCTAAAGGTTTATGAAAGTTATGTACGTAAAACTGAACGATTTAATAAACAAAAAGAAAGAAGATTACAAGAAGAGAATTAAACCAATTCATACATTCTATCCTCAAATTATTAATGAAACAGCAATGAAATTGTCAAAGACAGAAGAAGAATAAATTACACTTACTGCCTTTATCTAAAAGTTTATGTAGATTATGTACAAAAAACTGATCTATTTAATAAACACTAAGAAAGAAGATTAGAAGAAGAAAATTAAACCAATTCATACATTCTATCCTCGAATTATTTTATTAATACTTGCTCAATCTAAAAGGTTCTGCGAGACTGCTCACATGTAGCATTCTTGTTTTAACAATGATTTTGTACAGTTTATAGGGTATATTCAGCTGTTTTATTATCTTTTAAAAATAAAGACATAACTACATTTATGCTTACCATTTTGTTTCAGACTAAGAAGTTCAAGCGTCACCAGTTCCTGATTTCATACAAAATTATTATTTGTTAAAAATATATATTTATACAAAAAATATACATAATTTATTTATTTATTTAATTATTAATTGTTTCTTATGTGTTTATTTATGAATAAACCTTATATTTTATTCCTTTAATTATGAATTTAATTTATTTATTGCTTTAGAATAACGAGAATTGTTTTTCCGTGTTAACTAGATGATAAAATGTAATAATCGATTGATGGTCTTCCTTAATTTAATGAGTGTACTCCTTCAATGATGTTATTCTCTTCTTTTCTTGGAGTCCAGGTGTCAAATAATATCTGAAATTCTTTTATCTATGTTTGTTAATAAATAAAACACGAAAATTATAATATTCAACTAATTTATTGATGTTATTGAGATTAATCGATTTTGAATCGATCGGCTAATCGATAGTTCATAAACTCATATCTCAGGGCGATTGATTTCAGTATATAAATTATTAATGTTAAATTACAGGTTCTTTTAGCTGTTATTATAATAGTCAGAGAAAGGGCAAAGCTGAAAAGTACAACACTTACAGAAAAACCTTCTTAATTATAAAAAATAGAAATATTATTTAAGATATAAATGTTAGTAAATTAGATTTCTCGAACCAAACTCAGGATGATGTTCTGCCATCACCGCAGAGGATGCCGGGAGTATTCCAAAATGGCCACCCACGTGCTGCCAATGTAGGCAAAACCTTCACAACGGAATTTCTTCAAATAAATGTGGATTATTGGTGTGTTCCTCTTCCTAGCAGTAGTGATTAATTCCTCTTCATCACACTATAATTATTCGGGATTGGTGGTCAGTTGTTCTGCACGGCAATCAGTGTTCAAAAGTGTTCTTGTTCCACTAGTTGTGGAACAACACTAGTTGTAGTTTTACAATGTCCAATTTAGTGTCGATAAAATTTTGAATTCAGGTTTATATGGTTCTATTATCTGGATGATGACTTCCAATCTTCATAAATAGATTCATTTGGTTGATTCCAGGTTAACTCAGTTTTGCTTAATCATATTTTTCAATTTCTCTGGGTTATTTTTTATAGGTTTAGTTATATCCAAAAATTGTCTTCTCTCTTTTTTAATGAATTAATTTGCGCGAGCTCGTTTTCAAGTGTCCATCTCAACATGTAACAATCAACTAACTCTCTTTCTTTTCCATACAATAGGTCCTGGCCGATTTAATATTAAATCTACTTCGTTTTAACCAGATGGCATTTCAGCCTAAATAGTTGACTTTTACATTATAAGTAGGCTATAATGAAAATTATAAACTTGTAATAAATAATTCATTCTAAAATTATATACACTAACGTTGAAAACATACAAGAAACAAATATACCCCACAGTCACACACAATGATACCAATTTAAAATACCAAAAACCAACAGGTTACCACAGCAACAACCAACCGGCACATTAGTACTCAACAAGATCCAAAATTAAGATGGCTGAGGATTGGAAAAATAGGATTCCCGAAATGTGTTCCAAATAAGGAAATAATATATCTTGAGGTGAAGCAGTTATAAATATTAACTAAATAAAATTATATACAATAAGATCCTATTGTTTAAATGTACTTTTCAATGTTTCAGTAAAATGCTTAAACTGTGGGCACATATCAGCATCAAACCTGCAATGTTTTCAGGATTTACAAATAGATATTTATAGAATTAATAATATTGACCAAGGGTTTGAGAAGTATTTTGGTACAAAATGTCTAGAGGGTGGTGAAGGAGGTTACACATGTAAACAGTGTCACAAGAAAATAGGCGCTACAAAACAGTTTTTCCTGGAGAAACCACCCAACATACATTGTGTTCACCTGAACAGGTGCAAATTATAAACAGTTTGTAATTCCTAAAAAAGTAAATTTCTATCAAATGGCTAACGGACAACATTATCGATGGATTTTTTTTCAGTTTATCCCAGGAATATGAACAATTTTCATACGGAGATTCTATATTATCACAATATATAATGAGTAATTTTGATGAGGAAACAAGAGAACAGTACATAACGCAGAATTTAAGAGTGATGAACAAATCCCATTATGCCATCCCAATAAACGTCAATAACTCTCATTGGATAGTCGTTTGCATTTGCTTAGATTTGAATATATATTACATTTTAGACCCGCAACAGAGCCATATATCAAGTACATTATTGAGCAGAGTAAAGTATTTCACGGATAAAATTTTACAAAAATTAGACCAGCCATCTGAAGAAATGTTATATGTATCAAAAGAAGCAATAAGACAAACAGTTATAACTATGGAGTATTCGTTTGCTGGTTTGCAAAACAGTTTGCTGCTGATGGTAACTTTAATGACAAACTGTTTCAACCTGATAACTTCAGGCTGGAAATTTTCAAGAAAATTATTACATCTTTCTGTTAAAGCTACTCCGTTATAGAGCAGTAATATAATAAACTGAATTTAATAAAAAAATAAAAAAATTTAATTACTGAACGATTTAATAAACAAAAAGAAAGAAAATTACGAGGAAAGACTTAACCAATTCATACATTTTATCCTCAAATTATTAATGAAACAGCAATGAAATTGTCAAAGACAGACCAATTCATACATTTTATCCTCAAATTATTAATGAAACAGCAATGAAATTGTCAAAGACAGAAGAGAATTAACTACACTTACTGCCTTTATCTAAACGTTTATGTAGATTATGTACAAAAAACTGATCTATTTAATAAACACTAAGAAAGAAGATTACAATAAGAAAGTTAAACGAATTCATACATTCTATCCTCGAATTATTAATGAAACAGCAATGAAATTGTCAACGACAGAAGAATAATAAATTAAACTTACAGCCTTTATCTAAAGGTTTATGAAAGTTATGTACGTAAAACTGAGCGATTTAATAAACAACAAGCAAGAAAGATTACAAGAAGAAATTTAAACCAATTCATATATTCTATCCTCGAATTATTAATGAAATCACAACGAAATTGGCACAGACAGAAGAATAATAAATTAAACTTGCAGTCTTTATCTATAAGTTTATGTAGACTATTTACAAAAAACTGGTCTATTTAATTAACACTAAGAAAGAAGATTAGAAAAAGAAACTTAAACGAATTCATACATTCTATCCTCGAATTATTAATGAAACAGCAGTAAAATTATCAAAGACAGAAAAATAATTAAATTAAACTTTCAGCCGTTATCTAAAAGTTCATTGAAGTTATGTACAAAAACTGAACGATTTAATAAACAATAAGAAAAAAGATTACAAGAAGAAAGTTAAACCAATACATACATTCTATCCTCGAATTATTAATGAAACAGTAATGAAATTGTCAAGAGAGAAGAAGAATAAATTAAACTTACAGCCTTTATCTAAAAGTTTATTGACTCTGAAATAAACTTGTTTATTTTGGTTTTATTGCATGAATGTTAGTTACAGAATTTTAGATAGTACAGCAAGATCAGGCAATATTTTATTAAAGTTTATGTAACAATCAATAATATGTCAGTAGAAGATGTAATGAAAATTAGCCGAGACAGAAAACTGGATTACATCAAGTGTTCTGTAATACAATATTGACAGAATGTTAGTTTACGAACAACGGCAACTAAAGGTAAGCTTATTTATTATAATTATTTTATTTATTATTTATATATTGGTTATTCTTGCATGAATGTTATTTACAGCATATTATAAAGGAGCCCAAAATATCAGCTACGTTTGGTACAAAATTATTGACTGCAAGATGATTCATAGGTGAGAATCATAAAGACAGTGACATTGTGTGTGTGCGGACTGCGTGTTTGGAATGAGCCTGACCCTCGCCCAGCCGCACTCGCTATTTGATAATACTATACAAGAAGAATGTTAAACCAATTCATACATTCTATCCTCGAATTATTAATGAAACAGCAATGAAATTGTCAAAGGCAGAAGAATAATAAATTAAACTTTAAGCCTTTATCTAAACGTTTATGAAAGTTATGTACGTAAAACTGAGCGATTTAATAAACAATAAGCAATAAGATTACAAGAAGAAATTTAAACCAATTCATACATTCTATCCTCGAATTATTAATGAAACAGCAATGAAATTGTCAAAGGCAGAAGAATAATAAATTAAACTTACAGCCTTTATCTAAACGTTTATGAAAGTTATGTACGTAAAACTGAGCGATTTAATAAACAATAAGCTGAGCGATTTAATAAACAATAAGCAATAAGATTACAAGAAGAAATTTAAACCAATACATACATTCTATCCTCGAATTATCAATGAAATCACAACGAAATTGTCACAGACAGAAGAATAATAAATTAAACTTACAGTCTTTATCTATAAGTTTATGTAGATTATTTACAAAAAACTGGTCTATTTAACAAACACTAAGAAAGAAGATCAGAAGAAGAAAGTTAAACCAATTCATACATTCTATCCTCGAATTATTAATGAAATCACAACGAAATTGTCACAGACAGAAGAATAATAAATTAAACTTACAGTCTTTATCTATAAGTTTATGTAGATTATGTACAAAAAACTGGTGTATTTAACAAACACTAAGAAAGAAGATCAGAAGAAGAAAGTTAAACCAATTCATACATTCTATCCTCGAATTATTAATGAAACAGCAATGAAATTGTCAAAGACAGTGTATAAAAACCCACCTTTTATACTTTTATTTTAATTGTTCGTTACTTACCGATATTCCTAAGGGTCCCCAGAGTTCTTTTATAAGCGAGGTCAGAAACAGTGTGAGGTTACGAAATAAGCATTAATACACATTTTGTATGAAGAGAATTTACTTAATCTTTATTATTCCTTTACTATGTTCTGTTTCAAATTATTCCTTATTCATTTCTTGCATGTTTACAAAAGCTCTATTATTTTAGTGTACTTTTTAACTGGAATACAGCTTCCTGGTAATACGTAATTTTACAGTATTGACTTATATACTACGGCTTACCTGGATTACATCACACATAAACACAAAACACAAACAGCCCAGCCTGCAATTTACACTCTCACAGACACACAGAAAATTATAAAGCCCTTAACATTTACAGAAGAATACCCATCCCTGCCGGCACGCGTTTATAGCTAGAGCACTCCGTTTCATTTTTTTTTATACTTGTTAGTATGTCCGAAATAAGTATTTGATGGTGTCTCTGGTTGATTAGTTTTCGCTTCACTACTACGTGTTCATTTTTTACCGAAACTCACTTTTTTCGGATAATTATAACAAAATTTTGAAGAGCCCACTGGGCTTTGTACCTGCAGGTACGATAGCTAGGCCAAAACTGCGCAGAACGGTAAGGCGTTCGCCGCTACCTCGATTTCGTCGTTGTTGAGGAAACCAAAGCCTTGTATTTGTTCGTCGTAGCTTTCGTCCCATGCAATCCATGTAGTTGTTGGGGTGACGACAGTATACGATCTCCGTGAGGCACCGGCTAACGTCACGAGATGGGCGGATCTTAAGTTTTCATATCCGGCCTCATGGTAAATGAAACTGCATAACATTGGTTTCCTGACATCTTGGTTTTTTGGACGGTAGCGTCACCCCGACCGTATACCTGTCGCGCGTGCGTGCGCGCTGTCACATTCAAACAAAGTTCTTGGTAATATGAGGTGGCTACATACCTCAACTGATTGAACAATGGTATTAAGTCTTGCCTTTGTTCTAAACTGTTCCATACACGTGGTCTGTCACAATGGAATAAAACTTACACAATATTTTTTATAAATCCCCGAAATGAAATCAAATAAAAATACCCACCAATTTGGACCGTTACAACAGAAGAATAATAAATTAAACTTACAGCCTTTATCTAAAGGTTTATGAAAGTTATGTACGTAAAACTGAGCGATTTAATAAACAACAAGCAAGAAAGATTACAAGAAGAAATTTAAACCAATTCATATATTCTATCCTCGAATTATTAATGAAATCACAACGAAATTGTCACAGACAGAAGAATAATAAATTAAACTTGCAGTCTTTATCTATAAGTTTATGTAGACTATTTACAAAAAACTGGTCTATTTAATTAACACTAAGAAAGAAGATTAGAAAAAGAAACTTAAACGAATTCATACATTCTATCCTCGAATTATTAATGAAACAGCAGTAAAATTATCAAAGACAGAAAAATAATTAAATTAAACTTTCAGCCGTTATCTAAAAGTTCATTGAAGTTATGTACAAAAACTGAACGATTTAATAAACAATAAGAAAAAAGATTACAAGAAGAAAGTTAAACCAATACATACATTCTATCCTCGAATTATTAATGAAACAGTAATGAAATTGTCAAGAGAGAAGAAGAATAAATTAAACTTACAGCCTTTATCTAAAAGTTTATTGACTCTGAAATAAACTTGTTTATTTTGGTTTTATTGCATGAATGTTAGTTACAGAATTTTAGATAGTACAGCAAGATCAGGCAATATTTTATTAAAGTTTATGTAACAATCAATAATATGTCAGTAGAAGATGTAATGAAAATTAGCCGAGACAGAAAACTGGATTACATCAAGTGTTCTGTAATACAATATTGACAGAATGTTAGTTTACGAACAACGGCAACTAAAGGTAAGCTTATTTATTATAATTATTTTATTTATTATTTATATATTGGTTATTCTTGCATGAATGTTATTTACAGCATATTATAAAGGAGCCCAAAATATCAGCTACGTTTGGTACAAAATTATTGACTGCAAGATGATTCATAGGTGAGAATCATAAAGACAGTGACATTGTGTGTGTGCGGACTGCGTGTTTGGAATGAGCCTGACCCTCGCCCAGCCGCACTCGCTATTTGATAATACTATACAAGAAGAATGTTAAACCAATTCATACATTCTATCCTCGAATTATTAATGAAACAGCAATGAAATTGTCAAAGGCAGAAGAATAATAAATTAAACTTACAGCCTTTATCTAAACGTTTATGAAAGTTATGTACGTAAAACTGAGCGATTTAATAAACAATAAGCAATAAGATTACAAGAAGAAATTTAAACCAATTCATACATTCTATCCTCGAATTATTAATGAAACAGCAATGAAATTGTCAAAGGCAGAAGAATAATAAATTAAACTTACAGCCTTTATCTAAACGTTTATGAAAGTTATGTACGTAAAACTGAGCGATTTAATAAACAATAAGCTGAGCGATTTAATAAACAATAAGCAATAAGATTACAAGAAGAAATTTAAACCAATTCATACATTCTATCCTCGAATTATTAATGAAATCACAACGAAATTGTCACAGACAGAAGAATAATAAATTAAACTTACAGTCTTTATCTATAAGTTTATGTAGATTATGTACAAAAAACTGGTCTATTTAACAAACACTAAGAAAGAAGATCAGAAGAAGAAAGTTAAACCAATTCATACATTCTATCCTCGAATTATTAATGAAATCACAACGAAATTGTCACAGACAGAAGAATAATAAATTAAACTTACAGTCTTTATCTATAAGTTTATGTAGATTATGTACAAAAAACTGGTGTATTTAACAAACACTATGAAAGAAGATCAGAAGAAGAAAGTTAAACCAATTCATACATTCTATCCTCGAATTATTAATGAAACAGCAATGAAATTGTCAAAGACAGTGTATAAAAACCCACCTTTTATACTTTTATTTTAATTGTTCGTTACTTACCGATATTCCTAAGGGTCCCCAGAGTTCTTTTATAAGCGGGGTCAGAAACAGTGTGAGGTTACGAAATAAGCATTAATACACATTTTGTATGAAGAGAATTTACTTAATCTTTATTATTCCTTTACTATGTTCTGTTTCAAATTATTCCTTATTCATTTCTTGCATGTTTACAAAAGCTCTATTATTTTAGTGTACTTTTTAACTGGAATACAGCTTCCTGGTAATACGTAATTTTACAGTATTGACTTATATACTACGGCTTACCTGGATTACATCACACATAAACACAAAACACAAACAGCCCAGCCTGCAATTTACACTCTCACAGACACACAGAAAATTATAAAGCCCTTAACATTTACAGAAGAATACCCATCCCTGCCGGCACGCGTTTATAGCTAGAGCACTACGTTTCATTTTTTTTTATACTTGTTAGTATGTCCGAAATAAGTATTTGATGGTGTCTCTGGTTGATTAGTTTTCGCTTCACTACTACGTGTTCATTTTTTACCGAAACTCACTTTTTTCGGATAATTATAACAAAATTTTGAAGAGCCCACTGGGCTTTGTACCTGCAGGTACGATAGCTAGGCCAAAACTGCGCAGAACGGTAAGGCGTTCGCCGCTACCTCGATTTCGTCGTTGTTGAGGAAACCAAAGCCTTGTATTTGTTCGTCGTAGCTTTCGTCCCATGCAATCCATGTAGTTGTTGGGGTGACGACAGTATACGATCTCCGTGAGGCACCGGCTAACGTCACGAGATGGGCGGATCTTAAGTTTTCATATCCGGCCTCATGGTAAATGAAACTGCATAACATTGGTTTCCTGACATCTTGGTTTTTTGGACGGTAGCGTCACCCCGAGCGTATACCTGTCGCGCGTGCGTGCGCGCTGTCACATTCAAACAAAGTTCTTGGTAATATGAGGTGGCTACATACCTCAACTGATTGAACAATGCTATTAAGTCTTGCCTTTGTTCTAAACTGTTCCATACACGTGGTCTGTCACAATGGAATAAAACTTACACAATATTTTTTATAAATCCCCGAAATGAAATCAAATAAAAATACCCACCAATTTGGACCGTTACAACAGAAGAATAATAAATTAAACTTACAGCCTTTATCTAAAGGTTTATGAAAGTTATGTACGTAAAACTGAGCGATTTAATAAACAACAAGCAAGAAAGATTACAAGAAGAAATTTAAACCAATTCATATATTCTATCCTCGAATTATTAATGAAATCACAACGAAATTGTCACAGACAGAAGAATAATAAATTAAACTTGCAGTCTTTATCTATAAGTTTATGTAGACTATTTACAAAAAACTGGTCTATTTAATTAACACTAAGAAAGAAGATTAGAAAAAGAAACTTAAACGAATTCATACATTCTATCCTCGAATTATTAATGAAACAGCAGTAAAATTATCAAAGACAGAAAAATAATTAAATTAAACTTTCAGCCGTTATCTAAAAGTTCATTGAAGTTATGTACAAAAACTGAACGATTTAATAAACAATAAGAAAAAAGATTACAAGAAGAAAGTTAAACCAATACATACATTCTATCCTCGAATTATTAATGAAACAGTAATGAAATTGTCAAGAGAGAAGAAGAATAAATTAAACTTACAGCCTTTATCTAAAAGTTTATTGACTCTGAAATAAACTTGTTTATTTTGGTTTTATTGCATCAATGTTAGTTACAGAATTTTAGATAGTACAGCAAGATCAGGCAATATTTTATTAAAGTTTATGTAACAATCAATAATATGTCAGTAGAAGATGTAATGAAAATTAGCCGAGACAGAAAACTGGATTACATCAAGTGTTCTGTAATACAATATTGACAGAATGTTAGTTTACGAACAACGGCAACTAAAGGTAAGCTTATTTATTATAATTATTTTATTTATTATTTATATATTGGTTATTCTTGCATGAATGTTATTTACAGCATATTATACAGGAGCCCAAAATATCAGCTACGTTTGGTACAAAATTATTGACTGCAAGATGATTCATAGGTGAGAATCATAAAGACAGTGACATTGTGTGTGTGCGGACTGCGTGTTTGGAATGAGCCTGACCCTCGCCCAGCCGCACTCGCTATTTGATAATACTATACAAGAAGAATGTTAAACCAATTCATACATTCTATCCTCGAATTATTAATGAAACAGCAATGAAATTGTCAAAGGCAGAAGAATAATAAATTAAACTTACAGCCTTTATCTAAACGTTTATGAAAGTTATGTACGTAAAACTGAGCGATTTAATAAACAATAAGCAATAAGATTACAAGAAGAAATTTAAACCAATTCATACATTCTATCCTCGAATTATTAATGAAACAGCAATGAAATTGTCAAAGGCAGAAGAATAATAAATTAAACTTACAGCCTTTATCTAAACGTTTATGAAAGTTATGTACGTAAAACTGAGCGATTTAATAAACAATAAGCAATAAGATTACAAGAAGAAATTTAAACCAATTCATACATTCTATCCTCGAATTATTAATGAAACAGCAATGAAATTGTCAAAGGCAGAAGAATAATAAATTAAACTTACAGCCTTTATCTAAACGTTTATGAAAGTTATGTACGTAAAACTGAGCGATTTAATAAACAATAAGCAATAAGATTACAAGAAGAAATTTAAACCAATTCATACATTCTATCCTCGAATTATTAATGAAACAGCAATGAAATTGTCAAAGGCAGAAGAATAATAAATTAAACTTACAGCCTTTATCTAAACGTTTATGAAAGTTATGTACGTAAAACTGAGCGATTTAATAAACAATAAGCTGAGCGATTTAATAAACAATAAGCAATAAGATTACAAGAAGAAATTTAAACCAATTCATACATTCTATCCTCGAATTATTAATGAAATCACAACGAAATTGTCACAGACAGAAGAATAATAAATTAAACTTAGTCTTTATCTATTTAAACTTACAGCCAAACATACCGGTGCAGGAAGTGTTCTATTATCGACAATTATGGGTAAATGTTTTTGGAATTAAGAATTTCAAGACTGGGAAATCGCATTTCTATGTTTATCACGAAGGCACTGCTAAGAAAAGTCCAAACGAAGTATGCAGTTTAATTCATCGCTACTTATCAGCTGAAGTTCCCAACAGTGTCAAAGAAGTACATATTTTTTCAGACGGTTGCCCGGGGCAAAATCGAAACAACACAGTGGTAAGGTTTTTATCAAATTTGACATCTGCCGGAAAGTTTGATGAAAAATGACACTACGTTCCGATTAGGGGCCATAGTTTTCTAGCTTGTGACAGAGATTTCTCTGTTATCAAAAGAAAAATCAAACGCTGTGACAGAGTTTACACTCCTGATGAGTATGCGAGGCTGATAGCAGAGTCGAGTCAGTTGGGAAATTTTACAGTAGAGCTCTTGTAAACTAACTTTTCAGCCGATTTCAAAAGTTGGTGGCCAAAATATTACAAGAAGAATGTTGTGTCGATTGAACCTTCTGCGCGAAGTGTTCCTCGTTCGCAAAACGTTTTATTTAATGTGTCTACATTTTTTGTTTGTATATGACAGCCAGAATAAAGGAGTCGTTCTAGCCATGCCTACTACTGACTCATTTCTCATTCATCACTTTAGACTATTAACGAATGCAACCACCATTCCAGAATTACCTGCGATTGAGGCACACGGAAAATGTCCAATAAATGACAAAAAGATTAAAGATATTGAAAAGTTGATGAAGTATATTCCTGAAAACTATACACTTTTCTATCAAGAAATCCTCAATTGGCCAACAAACTTGTCTATTTCAGAAGAGGAATCCGACTAGAGTTCTGTGCACAGTATTATCGTAATCAAAACTTTCTTAAAACAATTTTTAGTTATTCTTTGTTTTCATTATGTCATTATCTGTATATGTTTATAATACTGTAATCATACCTGTAAATGTTTATAATATGTGAAACAAAATCATTGAAATACAAGTGTGGGCTACATAAAAGTAAAAATTAATGTGTTTGAATTACTTTTTTTTTGAAAAGTAACCAATATGATTCCTGAGGAAAGGGAGAACGAAGAACATATGCTTATAATAGATCTGCCAAAGGACGGCGATACTATGTTAGAAGAAGCAGTTATAAATGAGGCAAGTAGGCCTAACAGTAAAAACACTGAAAAAAACATATCTATAAATAGTGAAAAAAAGAAACTGTTTGAACAGTTTCAAGAGATTCAACAAAACCTAGAAACTGTTGAACAGTGTCAATATGCAAAAAAACAGATGGAACAGTTACTACTGACTATAAAAGCTATGAAGTCATCTGCTGAAAGGAGCTTAAAGGTATGTATAATTTTCAGTCAGATTATTCACTTTATTTTGTAGTACAGTCTAATCCAAACTACCTACTCATCAACTTATCTGTCTTCTCACCCACCTACACAAACTATCCACCCACCCATCTATCCAAATTTTAGTCTATAGCTTTACTTAGGATATCTATCCACCTACTCTTCTATTCAGATAGACACTCACATACCGGTTTATCTAATCATCTACTCTTTTATAAGCGAGGTCAGAAACAGTGTGAGGTTACGAAATAAGCATTAATACACATTTTGTATGAAGAGAATTTACTTAATCTTTATTATTCCTTTACTATGTTCTGTTTCAAATTATTCCTTATTCATTTCTTGTATGTTTACAAAAGCTCTATTATTTTAGTGTACTTTTTAACTGGAATACAGCTTCCTGGTAATACGTAATTTTACAGTATTGACTTATATACTACGGCTTACCTGGATTACATCACACATAAACACAAAACACAAACAGCCCAGCCTGCAATTTACACTCTCACAGACACACAGAAAATTATAAAGCCCTTAACATTTACAGAAGAATACCCATCCCTGCCGGCACGCGTTTATAGCTAGAGCACTCCGTTTCATTTTTTTTTATACTTGTTAGTATGTCCGAAATAAGTATTTGATGGTGTCTCTGGTTGATTAGTTTTCGCTTCACTACTACGTGTTCATTTTTTACCGAAACTCACTTTTTTCGGATAATTATAACAAAATTTTGAAGAGCCCACTGGGCTTTGTACCTGCAGGTACGATAGCTAGGCCAAAACTGCGCAGAACGGTAAGGCGTTCGCCGCTACCTCGATTTCGTCGTTGTTGAGGAAACCAAAGCCTTGTATTTGTTCGTCGTAGCTTTCGTCCCATGCAATCCATGTAGTTGTTGGGGTGACGACAGCATACGATCTCCGTGAGGCACCGGCTAACGTCACGAGATGGGCGGATCTTAAGTTTTCATATCCGGCCTCATGGTAAATGAAACTGCATAACATTGGTTTCCTGACATCTTGGTTTTTTGGACGGTAGCGTCACCCCGACCGTATACCTGTCGCGCGTGCGTGCGCGCTGTCACATTCAAACAAAGTTCTTAGTAATATGAGGTGGCTACATACCTCAACTGATTGCACAATGCTATTACGTCTTGCCTTTGTTCTAAACTGTTCCATACACGTGGTCTGTCACAATGGAATAAAACTTACACAATATTTTTTATAAATCCCCGAAATGAAATCAAATAAAAATACCCACCAATTTGGACCGTTACAACAGAAGAATAATAAATTAAACTTACAGCCTTTATCTAAAGGTTTATGAAAGTTATGTACGTAAAACTGAACGATTTAATAAACAAAAAGAAAGAAGATTACAAGAAGAGAATTAAACCAATTCATACATTCTATCCTCAAATTATTAATGAAACAGCAATGAAATTGTCAAAGACAGAAGAAGAATAAATTACACTTACTGCCTTTATCTAAAAGTTTATGTAGATTATGTACAAAAAACTGATCTATTTAATAAACACTAAGAAAGAAGATTAGAAGAAGAAAATTAAACCAATTCATACATTCTATCCTCGAATTATTTTATTAATACTTGCTCAATCTAAAAGGTTCTGCGAGACTGCTCACATGTAGCATTCTTGTTTTAACAATGATTTTGTACAGTTTATAGGGTATATTCAGCTGTTTTATTATCTTTTAAAAATAAAGACATAACTACATTTATGCTTACCATTTTGTTTCAGACTAAGTAGTTCAAGCGTCACCAGTTCCTGATTTCATACAAAATTATTATTTGTTAAAAATATATATTTATACAAAAAATATACATAATTTATTTATTTATTTAATTATTAATTGTTTCTTATGTGTTTATTTATGAATAAACCTTATATTTTATTCCTTTAATTATGAATTTAATTTATTTATTGCTTTAGAATAACGAGAATTGTTTTTCCGTGTTAACTAGATGATAAAATGTAATAATCGATTGATGGTCTTCCTTAATTTAATGAGTGTACTCCTTCAATGATGTTATTCTCTTCTTTTCTTGGAGTCCAGGTGTCAAATAATATCTGAAATTCTTTTATCTATGTTTGTTAATAAATAAAACACGAAAATTATAATATTCAACTAATTTATTGATGTTATTGAGATTAATCGATTTTGAATCGATCGGCTAATCGATAGTTCATAAACTCATATCTCAGGGCGATTGATTTCAGTATATAAATTATTAATGTTAAATTACAGGTTCTTTTAGCTGTTATTATAATAGTCAGAGAAAGGGCAAAGCTGAAAAGTACAACACTTACAGAAAAACCTTCTTAATTATAAAAAATAGAAATATTATTTAAGATATAAATGTTAGTAAATTAGATTTCTCGAACCAAACTCAGGATGATGTTCTGCCATCACCGCAGAGGATGCCGGGAGTATTCCAAAATGGCCACCCACGTGCTGCCAATGTAGGCGAAACCTTCACAACGGAATTTCTTCAAATAAATGTGGATTATTGGTGTGTTCCTCTTCCTAGCAGTAGTGATTAATTCCTCTTCATCACACTATAATTATTCGGGATTGGTGGTCAGTTGTTCTGCACGGCAATCAGTGTTCAAAAGTGTTCTTGTTCCACTAGTTGTGGAACAACACTAGTTGTAGTTTTACAATGTCCAATTTAGTGTCGATAAAATTTTGAATTCAGGTTTATATGGTTCTATTATCTGGATGATGACTTCCAATCTTCATAAATAGATTCATTTGGTTGATTCCAGGTTAACTCAGTTTTGCTTACTCATATTTTTCAATTTCTCTGGGTTATTTTTTATAGGTTTAGTTATATCCAAAAATTGTCTTCTCTCTTTTTTAATGAATTAATTTGCGCGAGCTCGTTTTCAAGTGTCCATCTCAACATGTAACAATCAACTAACTCTCTTTCTTTTCCATACAATAGGTCCTGGCCGATTTAATATTAAATCTACTTCGTTTTAACCAGATGGCATTTCAGCCTAAATAGTTGACTTTTACATTATATGATTAATTACATTTTTAGAATGATCACAGTTGCACACCACTATATAAAAAAATTATCCCGATTAGCGCTTTCAAGCCTCACAGCCCATCGTCAGATCGGAATAGTAATTACATTTTTACTATTATTTAATTTTATTAAATACTAATTACATAATCACTTTCCTTAGTTAATTCTGCATTATTTAATACCAAATATGACATACCTTAGAGTATTTTGTAACTCAAAAAGTCATATTTACAGTATATTTAGATGTACGCTTTAAATATGGTACTTCCTGCCATTATATGGTTTACAGTTTCTATTTACAGAAAAATTTAAAAGTACGTAGGTTTGGATATCCTTTACCTGTGATGCCGAAAACTATTATTTTAAAGCCGTTAGAAGAAGAAGAGAAGACAGAGCAGGTTAAAAAAAATTCTGTAAAGGTAAATAAGCTTATGTATAGTTTTTTTATGAAAGATAATGATGTGTCATTTGGCAATATTCTTTTGAAATTAAATATGTCTGAAGATGATTATATTAATGCAGTTAGATATGGAATTGATAGGGATACAATTTTTTTGGAGAGAAATTCATTGTCGGTAGCTATTAATTGTCACAATTCAACAATTTTGTCGCTGTTTTCTTCAAATATGGATTTGCAATTTGTGTTGGATCCTTACAGTTGTGCATCATATATTATTAATTATATAAGCAAAGTAGAAGCAGGTTTATCTAGGTTGTTAAGGGAAGCGGCTTCTGATGTGAAAAATGAAAAAATGAATACAAGAGAAAGGTTAAGTAAAGTTGCAAATGTGTTTCTAAATAGCAACCTAATGTCTGCTCAGGAAGCTGCTTATCATGTTCTGGAATTACCTCTTTCAAAAAGTAGTCGAGCCTGTATATTTCTTAACACTAGCCCGAGTGAAGAAAGGCTAAACATGTTAAAATCGAAACAAGAGTTACAAAATATGGATCCGGAATCAACCGACATATCTTTACCAAACATATTCTCAAGATTTGCAAATAGGTGTAATAATTTAGAGACTATTTGTCTTGCTGATTTTTCAACAGAATATAAATCAAACAGACGTGCAAAAAACAAAGAAAAAATAATGAGGACTTTGAATCAGAAGAATGCGTAGACTGTTACAAGAGAAAAATTCTACGTTACAGAAGGTACAGGCTAGATCAAGACGAATACAATTTTTATCGAGAGCAAGTACTCCTCTTTTTACCATGGAGAAATGAGAAGGAGGAAGTTCAAAATATTGACAGTAAATTTATATATGAACAACACGTAGACATTATCAATAAAAACAGAGGGAAATATAATATGATTAATGAAGATGAAATGGAGCTTGCAGTTGAAATTGCACACAATCATAGACTTAAACAGGAAGAAAGAGATTATAAAAACTTGTTAGATAATGAACTTCCAGAGGAATTTAAAATAAATGTTGGAGTCCAAGATGGGAGCAAAGCAGGAAATAGTAGTGATAATGGTAAATTTAAAATTATTGTTCCTTCCAGAGAAAAAATAGAAAATTTGTTTTTCAATATGAGAAGACTCAATAGAGGCCAGAAAGAAATTGTAATGCACGTTTTTAAAAATATGAAAAGTGGAAACTTCAAACCTGTAAGACTGTTTCTCTCTGGAGCTGCTGGTGTTGGTAAAAGCACGGTTATTAACGTGCTATACCAATTAATTACTAAATATTTTGATGAACAAAAGGTGTAAAAACAAATTCAATTAAAGTTCTTCTAACAGCTCCGACAGGTAAAGCAGCTTTTCTCATCAACGGCGTAACCATTCATTCATGCATTTAGCTTGCCAGTAACACAGTTTGGTGGCCTCATGCCTGAATTAAGTTCTGACACAGCAAGTACACTTAGAGTGAATCTGATAGATTTAAAGTTATTGATTATTGATGAGGGTTCTATGGTGGGATCACGAACACTTTCAAGAATTGATACTCGTTTACGTCACAAATAATGGGGAAAATGAGACCTTTGGCGGTGTTTCCCTTCTTATTGTAGGTGATTTACATCAGTTATCACCTGTAATGGATTCTCCCATTTGGAAAGCACCGAAGGTAAATGAATTGAGCATTTTTAATGATAAAAATCCACTTTGGTCAGAGTTTTCATTTTATGAATTAAATGAAATCATGAGACAGAAAGGAGACACAGAATTTATAGTAACACTAAATAACATAGCAGCTAATGTTATGAACGAAAAAGACTTTAATTTATTGAAAACGAGAATAGTTCAACCCGAAGAGGTTCCTGAAAATGCAATTAGACTGTATCCCGAAAATGAAATGGTGCAGAAATATAACCAAGAAAAAATTAGAAAATCTAAAGAGAAACCTTTTAATTCCATCGCGCAAGATACAGTTTTAGGAAACATACCTTTACATACAAAATATAGTTTGTTAAAATCAATTAGAAATAAAAAGGTAACAGAAATGCAGGGCCTATCGAATGAAATTACTTTTAAGGTAGGTATCAAGTACATGATCACATTTAATGTGGATGTTGGAGATGGACTGGTGAACGGCGCATGTGGAATTTTACGATACTTGACAATGGGAGAAGAAAATATTATTTTGATATGGTTGGAGTTTCCAGAGGGAAGAAATGTAGGTCTAAAAGCAAGACAGAAATTTAAATAATATGCAGCTGCAAGTGGAATAAATGAAGAACTAATACCAACTGCAAAGAGTACAGCAATTATAACAACGCATAAAAATTGTCATCAAATAATGAGGAAACAATTTCCTGTTGTGCCTGCAGAAGCTCTTACAATACATAAGAGTCAGGGACAAACTTATGAAGCAGTTTGTTTAGATTTTCGAAGGATAAAGAGAGTGACAAGACAACTGTTATATGTCGCCATGAGCAGGGTAACTTCTTTGAAAAACGTATATATATCTTATGAGAAATGAACATGAAGTATTTTCACAGTGGAAGTGTAAGTGCCTGTGAAGAAATACAGCGACTAAGAAAAGAAAATGTTGCAACTCTTTGCTATAACGATTTGAAGGACACAGTTGGAGTCATTGTGTACCATAATGTGAGATCTTTGACACTATACCTTGAAGATATCAAGACAGACGACTGGTACTCAAGAGCACATGTTTTAATTCTTTCAGAAACTAGAACGAAGGGCTCAGAGCGGATTGTGATCCCAACTTATCAGATTAAGTACTCATCAGATGAAAATCCAACAACAGGACAGAGAGGTCTCATGTGCCTAGCAAAAGAGAACATTGATTTTAAATTATTGGAGAGAAAAATTGTAACCGAAAAGAAGATAACAGTTGACGGTAGGTACAAAGGAGACGTTGAAATGATAACTGTTCAGTTGAAAAATATTATTTAATAACGGGATACAAATCACCGGGTGCAAGCATTAGTACATTTTTTGACGTTGTAGATGGTATGATTGCTAACTTAACTGGAAACTACACAAAAATTTTAATGGGAGACTTCAACATTAACATAGCTAATTTGGAAGATTCAGCAAATTTCAAAGGTAAACTTGAACATAGGCATCTGAAAACTGCACTGATAAATGAAATATACACCACAGATGTGAAGACACAAATTGACATAATATGTACAGATACCAACAAGTATTTAGCAGGAGTATATGAGAGTTATTTCTCAGATCATAAACCCGTTTTTATAGAAGTAGAGGATTGTGTTGGAACTTTGCCAGTTATAAATAAGGAATCTGAAAGAATACAAAACAGAAGTAAAATCATAGATGTGGAAGAACAACACTCATTACAACTATCATTACAGGAATTACAGGTGAATAAATTTAAGTGTACATCAGAAATTACATCAATTGAAGATATGGCGCAAGAAATAGAGAAACTTTTTCCAAATCATGGTGTTGTGTATTATCAGCTAGGTAGAGCTATTAAAATTTACAAACATAATTTGCTATCTCTCAAGCCAACATTATCTGCAGCTGACATTGACGCTTTAAAGAGACAATCCATAGGCGCCGTTGATGGCTGGCTAACGGACAACATTATCGATGGATTTTTTTTCAGTTTATCCCAGGAATATGAACAATTTTCATACGGAGATTCTATATTATCACAATATATAATGAGTAATTTTGATGAGGAAACAAGAGAACAGTACATAACGCAGAATTTAAGAGTGATGAACAAATCCCATTATGCCATCCCAATAAACGTCAATAACTCTCATTGGATAGTCGTTTGCATTTGCTTAGATTTGAATATATATTACATTTTAGACCCGCAACAGAGCCATATATCAAGTACATTATTGAGCAGAGTAAAGTATTTCACGGATAAAATTTTACAAAAATTAGACCAGCCATCTGAAGAAATGTTATATGTATCAAAAGAAGCAATAAGACAAACAGTTATAACTATGGAGTATTCGTTTGCTGGTTTGCAAAACAGTTTGCTGCTGATGGTAACTTTAATGACAAACTGTTTCAACCTGATAACTTCAGGCTGGAAATTTTCAAGAAAATTATTACATCTTTCTGTTAAAGCTACTCCGTTATAGAGCAGTAATATAATAAACTGAATTTAATAAAAAAATAAAAAAATTTAATTACTGAACGATTTAATAAACAAAAAGAAAGAAAATTACGAGGAAAGACTTAACCAATTCATACATTTTATCCTCAAATTATTAATGAAACAGCAATGAAATTGTCAAAGACAGACCAATTCATACATTTTATCCTCAAATTATTAATGAAACAGCAATGAAATTGTCAAAGACAGAAGAGAATTAACTACACTTATTGCCTTTATCTAAACGTTTATGTAGATTATGTACAAAAAACTGATCTATTTAATAAACACTAAGAAAGAAGATTACAATAAGAAAGTTAAACGAATTCATACATTCTATCCTCGAATTATTAATGAAACAGCAATGAAATTGTCAACGACAGAAGAATAATAAATTAAACTTACAGCCTTTATCTAAAGGTTTATGAAAGTTATGTACGTAAAACTGAGCGATTTAATAAACAACACGCAAGAAAGATTACAAGAAGAAATTTAAACCAATTCATATATTCTATCCTCGAATTATTAATGAAATCACAACGAAATTGTCACAGACAGAAGAATAATAAATTAAACTTGCAGTCTTTATCTATAAGTTTATGTAGACTATTTACAAAAAACTGGTCTATGTAATTAACACTAAGAAAGAAGATTTGAAAAAGAAACTTAAACGAATTCATACATTCTATCCTCGAATTATTAATGAAACAGCAGTAAAATTATCAAAGACAGAAGAATAATTAAATTAAACTTTCAGCCGTTATCTAAAAGTTCATGGAAGTTATGTACAAAAACTGAACGATTTAATAAACAATAAGAAAAAAGATTACAAGAAGAAAGTTAAACCAATACATACATTCTATCCTCGAATTATTAATGAAACAGTAATGAAATTGTCAAGAGAGAAGAAGAATAAATTAAACTTACAGCCTTTATCTAAAAGTTTATTGACTCTGAAATAAACTTGTTTATTTTGGTTTTATTGCATGAATGTTAGTTACAGAATTTTAGATAGTACAGCAAGATCAGGCAATATTTTATTAAAGTTTATGTAACAATCAATAATATGTCAGTAGAAGATGTAATGAAAATTAGCCGAGACAGAAAACTGGATTACATCAAGTGTTCTGTAATACAATATTGACAGAATGTTAGTTTACGAACAACGGCAACTAAAGGTAAGCTTATTTATTATAATTATTTTATTTATTATTTATATATTGGTTATTCTTGCATGAATGTTATTTACAGCATATTATACAGGAGCCCAAAATATCAGCTACGTTTGGTACAAAATTATTGACTGCAAGATGATTCATAGGTGAGAATCATAAAGACAGTGACATTGTGTGTGTGCGGACTGCGTGTTTGGAATGAGCCTGACCCTCGCCCAGCCGCACTCGCTATTTGATAATACTATACAAGAAGAATGTTAAACCAATTCATAGATTCTATCCTCGAATTATTAATGAAACAGCAATGAAATTGTCAAAGGCAGAAGTATAATAAATTAAACTTACAGCTTTTATCTAAACGTTTATGAAAGTTATGTACGTAAAACTGAGCGATTTAATAAACAATAAGCAATAAGATTACAAGAAGAAATTTAAACCAATTCATACATTCTATCCTCGAATTATTAATGAAACAGCAATGAAATTGTCAAAGGCAGAAGAATAATAAATTAAACTTACAGCCTTTATCTAAACGTTTATGAAAGTTATGTACGTAAAACTGAGCGATTTAATAAACAATAAGCAATAAGATTACAAGAAGAAATTTAAACCAATTCATACATTCTATCCTCGAATTATTAATGAAACAGCAATGAAATTGTCAAAGGCAGAAGAATAATAAATTAAACTTACAGCCTTTATCTAAACGTTTATGAAAGTTATGTACGTAAAACTGAGCGATTTAATAAACAATAAGCTGAGCGATTTAATAAACAATAAGCAATAAGATTACAAGAAGAAATTTAAACCAATTCATACATTCTATCCTCGAATTATTAATGAAATCACAACGAAATTGTCACAGACAGAAGAATAATAAATTAAACTTACAGTCTTTATCTATTTAAACTTACAGCCAAACATACCGGTGCAGGAAGTGTTCTATTATCGACAATTATGGGTAAATGTTTTTGGAATTAAGAATTTCAAGACTGGGAAATCGCATTTCTATGTTTATCACGAAGGCACTGCTAAGAATAGTCCAAACGAAGTATGCAGTTTAATTCATCGCTACTTATCAGCTGAAGTTCCCAACAGTGTCAAAGAAGTACATATTTTTTCAGACGGTTGCCCGGGGCAAAATCGAAACAACACAGTGGTAAGGTTTTTATCAAATTTGACATCTGCCGGAAAGTTTGATGAAAAATGACACTACGTTCCGATTAGGGGCCATAGTTTTCTAGCTTGTGACAGAGATTTCTCTGTTATCAAAAGAAAAATCAAACGCTGTGACAGAGTTTACACTCCTGATGAGTATGCGAGGCTGATAGCAGAGTCGAGTCAGTTGGGAAATTTTACAGTAGAGCTCTTGTAAACTAACTTTTCAGCCGATTTCAAAAGTTGGTGGCCAAAATATTACAAGAAGAATGTTGTGTCGATTGAACCTTCTGCGCGAAGTGTTCCTCGTTCGCAAAACGTTTTATTTAATGTGTCTACATTTTTTGTTTGTATATGACAGCCAGAATAAAGGAGTCGTTCTAGCCATGCCTACTACTGACTCATTTCTCATTCATCACTTTAGACTATTAACGAATGCAACCACCATTCCAGAATTACCTGCGATTGAGGCACACGGAAAATGTCCAATAAATGACAAAAAGATTAAAGATATTGAAAAGTTGATGAAGTATATTCCTGAAAACTATACACTTTTCTATCAAGAAATCCTCAATTGGCCAACAAACTTGTCTATTTCAGAAGAGGAATCCGACTAGAGTTCTGTGCACAGTATTATCGTAATCAAAACTTTCTTAAAACAATTTTTAGTTATTCTTTGTTTTCATTATGTCATTATCTGTATATGTTTATAATACTGTAATCATACCTGTAAATGTTTATAATATGTGAAACAAAATCATTGAAATACAAGTGTGGGCTACATAAAAGTAAAAATTAATGTGTTTGAATTACTTTTTTTTTGAAAAGTAACCAATATGATTCCTGAGGAAAGGGAGAACGAAGAACATATGCTTATAATAGATCTGCCAAAGGACGGCGATACTATGTTAGAAGAAGCAGTTATAAATGAGGCAAGTAGGCCTAACAGTAAAAACACTGAAAAAAACATATCTATAAATAGTGAAAAAAAGAAACTGTTTGAACAGTTTCAAGAGATTCAACAAAACCTAGAAACTGTTGAACAGTGTCAATATGCAAAAAAACAGATGGAACAGTTACTACTGACTATAAAAGCTATGAAGTCATCTGCTGAAAGGAGCTTAAAGGTATGTATAATTTTCAGTCAGATTATCCACTTTATTTTGTAGTACAGTCTAATCCAAACTACCTACTCATCAACTTATCTGTCTTCTCACCCACCTACACAAACTATCCACCCACCCATCTATCCAAATTTTAGTCTATAGCTTTACTTAGGATATCTATCCACCTACTCTTCTATTCAGATAGACACTCACATACCGGTTTATCTAATCATCTACTTTTTTATAAGCGAGGTCAGAAACAGTGTGAGGTTACGAAATAAGCATTAATACACATTTTGTATGAAGAGAATTTACTTAATCTTTATTATTCCTTTACTATGTTCTGTTTCAAATTATTCCTTATTCATTTCTTGTATGTTTACAAAAGCTCTATTATTTTAGTGTACTTTTTAACTGGAATACAGCTTCCTGGTAATACGTAATTTTACAGTATTGACTTATATACTACGGCTTACCTGGATTACATCACACATAAACACAAAACACAAACAGCCCAGCCTGCAATTTACACTCTCACAGACACACAGAAAATTATAAAGCCCTTAACATTTACAGAAGAATACCCATCCCTGCCGGCACGCGTTTATAGCTAGAGCACTCCGTTTCATTTTTTTTTATACTTGTTAGTATGTCCGAAATAAGTATTTGATGGTGTCTCTGGTTGATTAGTTTTCGCTTCACTACTACGTGTTCATTTTTTACCGAAACTCACTTTTTTCGGATAATTATAACAAAATTTTGAAGAGCCCACTGGGCTTTGTACCTGCAGGTACGATAGCTAGGCCAAAACTGCGCAGAACGGTAAGGCGTTCGCCGCTACCTCGATTTCGTCGTTGTTGAGGAAACCAAAGCCTTGTATTTGTTCGTCGTAGCTTTCGTCCCATGCAATCCATGTAGCTGTTGGGGTGACGACAGTATACGATCTCCGTGAGGCACCGGCTAACGTCACGAGATGGGCGGATCTTAAGTTTTCATATCCGGCCTCATGGTAAATGAAACTGCATAACATTGGTTTCCTGACATCTTGGTTTTTTGGACGGTAGCGTCACCCCGAGCGTATACCTGTCGCGCGTGCGTGCGCGCTGTCACATTCAAACAAAGTTCTTAGTAATATGAGGTGGCTACATACCTCAACTGATTGCACAATGCTATTACGTCTTGCCTTTGTTCTAAACTGTTCCATACACGTGGTCTGTCACAATGGAATAAAACTTACACAATATTTTTTATAAATCCCCGAAATGAAATCAAATAAAAATACCCACCAATTTGGACCGTTACAACAGAAGAATAATAAATTAAACTTACAGCCTTTATCTAAAGGTTTATGAAAGTTATGTACGTAAAACTGAACGATTTAATAAACAAAAAGAAAGAAGATTACAAGAAGAGAATTAAACCAATTCATACATTCTATCCTCAAATTATTAATGAAACAGCAATGAAACTGTCAAAGACAGAAGAAGAATAAATTACACTTACTGCCTTTATCTAAAAGTTTATGTAGATTATGTACAAAAAACTGATCTATTTAATAAACACTAAGAAAGAAGATTAGAAGAAGAAAATTAAACCAATTCATACATTATATCCTCGAATTATTTTATTAATACTTGCTCAATCTAAAAGGTTCTGCGAGACTGCTCACATGTAGCATTCTTGTTTTAACAATGATTTTGTACAGTTTATAGGGTATATTCAGCTGTTTTATTATCTTTTAAAAATAAAGACATAACTACATTTATGCTTACCATTTTGTTTCAGACTAAGAAGTTCAAGCGTCACCAGTTCTTGATTTCATACAAAATTATTATTTGTTAAAAATATATATTTATACAAAAAATATACATAATTTATTTATTTATTTAATTATTAATTGTTTCTTATGTGTTTATTTATGAATAAACCTTATATTTTATTCCTTTAATTATGAATTTAATTTATTTATTGCTTTAGAATAACGAGAATTGTTTTTCCGTGTTAACTAGATGATAAAATGTAATAATCGATTGATGGTCTTCCTTAATTTAATGAGTGTACTCCTTCAATGATGTTATTCTCTTCTTTTCTTGGAGTCCAGGTGTCAAATAATATCTGAAATTCTTTTATCTATGTTTGTTAATAAATAAAACACGAAAATTATAATATTCAACTAATTTATTGATGTTATTGAGATTAATCGATTTTGAATCGATCGGCTAATCGATAGTTCATAAACTCATATCTCAGGGCGATTGATTTCAGTATATAAATTATTAATGTTAAATTACAGGTTCTTTTAGCTGTTATTATAATAGTCAGAGAAAGGGCAAAGCTGAAAAGTACAACACTTACAGAAAAACCTTCTTAATTATAAAAAATAGAAATATTATTTAAGATATAAATGTTAGTAAATTAGATTTCTCGAACCAAACTCAGGATGATGTTCTGCCATCACCGCAGAGGATGCCGGGAGTATTCCAAAATGGCCACCCACGTGCTGCCAATGTAGGCGAAACCTTCACAACGGAATTTCTTCAAATAAATGTGGATTATTGGTGTGTTCCTCTTCCTAGCAGTAGTGATTAATTCCTCTTCATCACACTATAATTATTCGGGATTGGTGGTCAGTTGTTCTGCACGGCAATCAGTGTTCAAAAGTGTTCTTGTTCCACTAGTTGTGGAACAACACTAGTTGTAGTTTTACAATGTCCAATTTAGTGTCGATAAAATTTTGAATTCAGGTTTATATGGTTCTATTATCTGGATGATGACTTCCAATCTTCATAAATAGATTCATTTGGTTGATTCCAGGTTAACTCAGTTTTGCTTACTCATATTTTTCAATTTCTCTGGGTTATTTTTTATAGGTTTAGTTATATCCAAAAATTGTCTTCTTTCTTTTTTAATGAATTAATTTGCGCGAGCTCGTTTTCAAGTGTCCATCTCAACATGTAACAATCAACTAACTCTCTTTCTTTTCCATACAATAGGTCCTGGCCGATTTAATATTAAATCTACTTCGTTTTAACCAGATGGCATTTCAGCCTAAATAGTTGACTTTTACATTATATGATTAATTACATTTTTACTATTATTTAATTTTATTAAATACTAATTACATAATCACTTTCCTTAGTTAATTCTGCATTATTTAATACCAAATATGACATACCTTAGAGTATTTTGTAACTCAAAAAGTCATATTTACAGTATATTTAGATGTACGCTTTAAATATGGTACTTCCTGCCATTATATGGTTTACAGTTTCTATTTACAGAAAAATTTAAAAGTACGTAGGTTTGGATATCCTTTACCTGTGATGCCGAAAACTATTATTTTAAAGCCGTTAGAAGAAGAAGAGAAGACAGAGCAGGTTAAAAAAAATTCTGTAAAGGTAAATAAGCTTATGTATAGATTTTTTTTGAAAGATAATGATGTGTCATTTGGCAATATTCTTTTGAAATTAAATATGTCTGAAGATGATTATATTAATGCAGTTAGATATGGAATTGATAGGGATACAATTTTTTTGGAGAGAAATTCATTGTCGGTAGTTATTAATTGTCACAATTCAACAATTTTGTCGCTGTTTTCTTCAAATATGGATTTGCAATTTGTGTTGGATCCTTACAGTTGTGCATCATATATTATTAATTATATAAGCAAAGTAGAAGCAGGTTTATCTAGGTTGTTAAGGGAAGCGGCTTCTGATGTGAAAAATGAAAAAATGAATACAAGAGAAAGGTTAAGTAAAGTTGCAAATGTGTTTCTAAATAGCACCTAATGTCTGCTCAGGAAGCTGCTTATCATGTTCTGGAATTACCTCTTTCAAAAAGTAGTCGAGCCTGTATATTTCTTAACACTAGCCCGAGTGAAGAAAGGCTAAACATGTTAAAATCGAAACAAGAGTTACAAAATATGGATCCGGAATCAACCGACATATCTTTACCAAACATATTCTCAAGATTTGCAAATAGGTGTAATAATTTAGAGACTATTTGTCTTGCTGATTTTTCAACAGAATATAAATCAAACAGACGTGCAAAAAACAAAGAAAAAATAATGAGGACTTTGAATCAGAAGAATGCGTAGACTGTTACAAGAGAAAAATTCTACGTTACAGAAGGTACAGGCTAGATCAAGACGAATACAATTTTTATCGAGAGCAAGTACTCCTCTTTTTACCATGGAGAAATGAGAAGGAGGAAGTTCAAAATATTGACAGTAAATTTATATATGAACAACACGTAGACATTATCAATAAAAACAGAGGGAAATATAATATGATTAATGAAGATGAAATGGAGCTTGCAGTTGAAATTGCACACAATCATAGACTTAAACAGGAAGAAAGAGATTATAAAAACTTGTTAGATAATGAACTTCCAGAGGAATTTAAAATAAATGTTGGAGTCCAAGATGGGAGCAAAGCAGGAAATAGTAGTGATAATGGTAAATTTAAAATTATTGTTCCTTCCAGAGAAAAAATAGAAAATTTGTTTTTCAATATGAGAAGACTCAATAGAGGCCAGAAAGAAATTGTAATGCACGTTTTTAAAAATATGAAAAGTGGAAACTTCAAACCTGTAAGACTGTTTCTCTCTGGAGTTGCTGGTGTTGGTAAAAGCACGGTTATTAACGTGCTATACCAATTAATTACTAAATATTTTGATGAACAAAAGGTGTAAAAACAAATTCAATTAAAGTTCTTCTAACAGCTCCGACAGGTAAAGCAGCTTTTCTCATCAACGGCGTAACCATTCATTCATGCATTTAGCTTGCCAGTAACACAGTTTGGTGGCCTCATGCCTGAATTAAGTTCTGACACAGCAAGTACACTTAGAGTGAATCTGATAGATTTAAAGTTATTGATTATTGATGAGGGTTCTATGGTGGGATCACGAACACTTTCAAGAATTGATACTCGTTTACGTCACAAATAATGGGGAAAATGAGACCTTTGGCGGTGTTTCCATTCTTATTGTAGGTGATTTACATCAGTTATCACCTGTAATGGATTCTCCCATTTGGAAAGCACCGAAGGTAAATGAATTGAGCATTTTTAATGATAAAAATCCACTTTGGTCAGAGTTTTCATTTTATGAATTAAATGAAATCATGAGACAGAAAGGAGACACAGAATTTATAGTAACACTAAATAACATAGCAGCTAATGTTATGAACGAAAAAGACTTTAATTAGACTGTATCCCGAAAATGAAATGGTGCAGAAATATAACCAAGAAAAAATTAGAAAATCTAAAGAGAAACCTTTTAATTCCATCGCGCAAGATACAGTTTTAGGAAACATACCTTTACATACAAAAGATAGTTTGTTAAAATCAATTAGAAATAAAAAGGTAACAGAAATGCAGGGCCTATCGAATGAAATTACTTTTAAGGTAGGTATCAAGTACATGATCACATTTAATGTGGATGTTGGAGATGGACTGGTGAACGGCACATGTGGAATTTTACGATACTTGACAATGGGAGAAGAAAATATTATTTTGATATGGTTGGAGTTTCCAGAGGGAAGAAATGTAGGTCTAAAAGCAAGACAGAAATTTAAAGAATATGCAGCTGCAAGTGGAATAAATGAAGAACTAATACCAACTGCAAAGAGTACAGCAATTATAACAACGCATAAAAATTGTCATCAAATAATGAGGAAACAATTTCCTGTTGTGCCTGCAGAAGCTCTTACAATACATAAGAGTCAGGGACAAACTTATGAAGCAGTTTGTTTAGATTTTCGAAGGATAAAGAGAGTGACAAGACAACTGTTATATGTCGCCATGAGCAGGGTAACTTCTTTGAAAAACGTATATATATCTTATGAGAAATGAACATGAAGTATTTCCACAGTGGAAGTGTAAGTGACTGTGAAGAAATACAGCGACTAAGAAAAGAAAATGTTGCAACTCTTTGCTATAACGATTTGAAGGACACAGTTGGAGTCATTGTGTACCATAATGTGAGATCTTTGACACTATACCTTGAAGATATCAAGACAGACGACTGGTACTCAAGAGCACATGTTTTAATTCTTTCAGAAACTAGAACGAAGGGCTCAGAGCGGATTGTGATCCCAACTTATCAGATTAAGTACTCATCAGATGAAAATCCAACAACAGGACAGAGAGGTCTCATGTGCCTAGCAAAAGAGAACATTGATTTTAAATTATTGGAGAGAAAAATTGTAACCGAAAAGAAGATAACAGTTGACGGTAGGTACAAAGGAGACGTTGAAATGATAACTGTTCAGTTGAAAAATATTTACTTAATAACGGGATACAAATCACCGGGTGCAAGCATTAGTACATTTTTTGACGTTGTAGATGGTATGATTGCTAACTTAACTGGAAACTACACAAAAATTTGAATGGGAGACTTCAACATTAACATAGCTAATTTGGAAGATTCAGCAAATTTCAAAGGTAAACTTAACATAGGCATCTGAAAACTGCACTGATAAATGAAATATACACCACAGATGTGAAGACACAAATTGACATAATATGTACAGATACCAACAAGTATTTAGCAGGAGTATATGAGAGTTATTTCTCAGATCATTAACCCGTTTTTATAGAAGTAGAGGATTGTGTTGGAACTTTGCCAGTTATAAATAAGGAATCTGAAATAATACAAAACAGAAGTAAACTCATAGATGTGGAAGAACAACACTCATTACAACTATCATTACAGGAATTACAGGTGAATAAATTTAAGTGTACATCAGAAATTACATCAATTGAAGATATGGCGCAAGAAATAGAGAAACTTTTTCCAAATCATGGTGTTGTGTATTATCAGCTAGGTAGAGCTATTAAAATTTACAAACATAATTTGCTATCTCTCAAGCCAACATTATCTGCAGCTGACATTGACGCTTTAAAGAGACAATCCATAGGCGCCGTTGATGGCTGGCTAACGGACAACATTATCGATGGATTTTTTTTCAGTTTATCCCAGGAATATGAACAATTTTCATACGGAGATTCTATATTATCACAATATATAATGAGTAATTTTGATGAGGAAACAAGAGAACAGTACATAACGCAGAATTTAAGAGTGATGAACAAATCCCATTATGCCATCCCAATAAACGTCAATAACTCTCATTGGATAGTCGTTTGCATTTGCTTAGATTTGAATATATATTACATTTTAGACCCGCAACAGAGCCATATATCAAGTACATTATTGAGCAGAGTAAAGTATTTCACGGATAAAATTTTACAAAAATTAGACCAGCCATCTGAAGAAATGTTATATGTATCAAAAGAAGCAATAAGACAAACAGTTATAACTATGGAGTATTCGTTTGCTGGTTTGCAAAACAGTTTGCTGCTGATGGTAACTTTAATGACAAACTGTTTCAACCTGATAACTTCAGGCTGGAAATTTTCAAGAAAATTATTACATCTTTCTGTTAAAGCTACTCCGTTATAGAGCAGTAATATAATAAACTGAATTTAATAAAAAAATAAAAAAATTTAATTACTGAACGATTTAATAAACAAAAAGAAAGAAAATTACGAGGAAAGACTTAACCAATTCATACATTTTATCCTCAAATTATTAATGAAACAGCAATGAAATTGTCAAAGACAGACCAATTCATACATTTTATCCTCAAATTATTAATGAAACAGCAATGAAATTGTCAAAGACAGAAGAGAATTAACTACACTTACTGCCTTTATCTAAACGTTTATGTAGATTATGTACAAAAAACTGATCTATTTAATAAACACTAAGAAAGAAGATTACAATAAGAAAGTTAAACGAATTCATACATTCTATCCTCGAATTATTAATGAAACAGCAATGAAATTGTCAACGACAGAAGAATAATAAATTAAACTTACAGCCTTTATCTAAAGGTTTATGAAAGTTATGTACGTAAAACTGAGCGATTTAATAAACAACAAGCAAGAAAGATTACAAGAAGAAATTTAAACCAATTCATATATTCTATCCTCGAATTATTAATGAAATCACAACGAAATTGTCACAGACAGAAGAATAATAAATTAAACTTAGTCTTTATCTATAAGTTTATGTAGACTATTTACAAAAAACTGGTCTATTTAATTAACACTAAGAAAGAAGATTAGAAAAAGAAACTTAAACGAATTCATACATTCTATCCTCGAATTATTAATGAAACAGCAGTAAAATTATCAAAGACAGAAGAATAATTAAATTAAACTTTCAGCCGTTATCTAAAAGTTCATGGAAGTTATGTACAAAAACTGAACGATTTAATAAACAATAAGAAAAAAGATTACAAGAAGAAAGTTAAACCAATACATACATTCTATCCTCGAATTATTAATGAAACAGTAATGAAATTGTCAAGAGAGAAGAAGAATAAATTAAACTTACAGCCTTTATCTAAAAGTTTATTGACTCTGAAATAAACTTGTTTATTTTGGTTTTATTGCATGAATGTTAGTTACAGAATTTTAGATAGTACAGCAAGATCAGGCAATATTTTATTAAAGTTTATGTAACAATCAATAATATGTCAGTAGAAGATGTAATGAAAATTAGCCGAGACAGAAAACTGGATTACATCAAGTGTTCTGTAATACAATATTGACAGAATGTTAGTTTACGAACAACGGCAACTAAAGGTAAGCTTATTTATTATAATTATTTTATTTATTATTTATATATTGGTTATTCTTGCATGAATGTTATTTACAGCATATTATACAGGAGCCCAAAATATCAGCTACGTTTGGTACAAAATTATTGACTGCAAGATGATTCATAGGTGAGAATCATAAAGACAGTGACATTGTGTGTGTGCGGACTGCGTGTTTGGAATGAGCCTGACCCTCGCCCAGCCGCACTCGCTATTTGATAATACTATACAAGAAGAATGTTAAACCAATTCATACATTCTATCCTCGAATTATTAATGAAACAGCAATGAAATTGTCAAAGGCAGAAGAATAATAAATTAAACTTACAGCCTTTATCTAAACGTTTATGAAAGTTATGTACGTAAAACTGAGCGATTTAATAAACAATAAGCTGAGCGATTTAATAAACAATAAGCAATAAGATTACAAGAAGAAATTTAAACCAATTCATACATTCTATCCTCGAATTATTAATGAAATCACAACGAAATTGTCACAGACAGAAGAATAATAAATTAAACTTACAGTCTTTATCTATTTAAACTTACAGCCAAACATACCGGTGCAGGAAGTGTTCTATTATCGACAATTATGGGTAAATGTTTTTGGAATTAAGAATTTCAAGACTGGGAAATCGCATTTCTATGTTTATCACGAAGGCACTGCTAAGAAAAGTCCAAACGAAGTATGCAGTTTAATTCATCGCTACTTATCAGCTGAAGTTCCCAACAGTGTCAAAGAAGTACATATTTTTTCAGACGGTTGCCCGGGGCAAAATCGAAACAACACAGTGGTAAGGTTTTTATCAAATTTGACATCTGCCGGAAAGTTTGATGAAAAATGACACTACGTTCCGATTAGGGGCCATAGTTTTCTAGCTTGTGACAGAGATTTCTCTGTTATCAAAAGAAAAATCAAACGCTGTGACAGAGTTTACACTCCTGATGAGTATGCGAGGCTGATAGCAGAGTCGAGTCAGTTGGGAAATTTTACAGTAGAGCTCTTGTAAACTAACTTTTCAGCCGATTTCAAAAGTTGGTGGCCAAAATATTACAAGAAGAATGTTGTGTCGATTGAACCTTCTGCGCGAAGTGTTCCTCGTTCGCAAAACGTTTTATTTAATGTGTCTACATTTTTTGTTTGTATATGACAGCCAGAATAAAGGAGTCGTTCTAGCCATGCCTACTACTGACTCATTTCTCATTCATCACTTTAGACTATTAACGAATGCAACCACCATTCCAGAATTACCTGCGATTGAGGCACACGGAAAATGTCCAATAAATGACAAAACGATTAAAGATATTGAAAAGTTGATGAAGTATATTCCTGAAAACTATACACTTTTCTATCAAGAAATCCTCAATTGGCCAACAAACTTGTCTATTTCAGAAGAGGAATCCGACTAGAGTTCTGTGCACAGTATTATCGTAATCAAAACTTTCTTAAAACAATTTTTAGTTATTCTTTGTTTTCATTATGTCATTATCTGTATATGTTTATAATACTGTAATCATACCTGTAAATGTTTATAATATGTGAAACAAAATCATTGAAATACAAGTGTGGGCTACATAAAAGTAAAAATTAATGTGTTTGAATTACTTTTTTTTTGAAAAGTAACCAATATGATTCCTGAGGAAAGGGAGAACGAAGAACATATGCTTATAATAGATCTGCCAAAGGACGGCGATACTAAGTTAGAAGAAGCAGTTATAAAAGAGGCAAGTAGGCCTAACAGTAAAAACACTGAAAAAAACATATCTATAAATAGTGAAAAAAAGAAACTGTTTGAACAGTTTCAAGAGATTCAACAAAACCTAGAAACTGTTGAACAGTGTCAATATGCAAAAAAACAGATGGAACAGTTACTACTGACTATAAAAGCTATGAAGTCATCTGCTGAAAGGAGCTTAAAGGTATGTATAATTTTCAGTCAGATTATCCACTTTATTTTGTAGTACAGTCTAATCCAAACTACCTACTCATCAACTTATCTGTCTTCTCACCCACCTACACAAACTATCCACCCACCCATCTATCCAAATTTTAGTCTATAGCTTTACTTAGGATATCTATCCACCTACTCTTCTATTCAGATAGACACTCACATACCGGTTTATCTAATCATCTACTTTTTTATAAGCGAGGTCAGAAACAGTGTGAGGTTACGAAATAAGAATTAATACACATTTTGTATGAAGAGAATTTACTTAATCTTTATTATTCCTTTACTATGTTCTGTTTCAAATTATTCCTTATTCATTTCTTGTATGTTTACAAAAGCTCTATTATTTTAGTGTACTTTTTAACTGGAATACAGCTTCCTGGTAATACGTAATTTTACAGTATTGACTTATATACTACGGCTTACCTGGATTACATCACACATAAACACAAAACACAAACAGCCCAGCCTGCAATTTACACTCTCACAGACACACAGAAAATTATAAAGCCCTTAACATTTACAGAAGAATACCCATCCCTGCCGGCACTCCGTTTCATTTTTTTTTATACTTGTTAGTATGTCCGAAATAAGTATTTGATGGTGTCTCTGGTTGATTAGTTTTCGCTTCACTACTACGTGTTCATTTTTTACCGAAACTCACTTTTTTCGGATAATTATAACAAAATTTTGAAGAGCCCACTGGGCTTTGTACCTGCAGGTACGATAGCTAGGCCAAAACTGCGCAGAACGGTAAGGCGTTCGCCGCTACCTCGATTTCGTCGTTGTTGAGGAAACCAAAGCCTTGTATTTGTTCGTCGTAGCTTTCGTCCCATGCAATCCATGTAGTTGTTGGGGTGACAACAGTATACGATCTCCGTGAGGCACCGGCTAACGTCACGAGATGGGCGGATCTTAAGTTTTCATATCCGGCCTCATGGTAAATGAAACTGCATAACATTGGTTTCCTGACATCTTGGTTTTTTGGACGGTAGCGTCACCCCGAGCGTATACCTGTCGCGCGTGCGTGCGCGCTGTCACATTCAAACAAAGTTCTTAGTAATATGAGGTGGCTACATACCTCAACTGATTGCACAATGCTATTACGTCTTGCCTTTGTTCTAAACTGTTCCATACACGTGGTCTGTCACAATGGAATAAAACTTACACAATATTTTTTATAAATCCCCGAAATGAAATCAAATAAAAATACCCACCAATTTGGACCGTTACAACAGAAGAATAATAAATTAAACTTACAGCCTTTATCTAAAGGTTTATGAAAGTTATGTACGTAAAACTGAACGATTTAATAAACAAAAAGAAAGAAGATTACAAGAAGAGAATTAAACCAATTCATACATTCTATCCTCAAATTATTAATGAAACAGCAATGAAACTGTCAAAGACAGAAGAAGAATAAATTACACTTACTGCCTTTATCTAAAAGTTTATGTAGATTATGTACAAAAAACTGATCTATTTAATAAACACTAAGAAAGAAGATTAGAAGAAGAAAATTAAACCAATTCATACATTCTATCCTCGAATTATTTTATTAATACTTGCTCAATCTAAAAGGTTCTGCGAGACTGCTCACATGTAGCATTCTTGTTTTAACAATGATTTTGTACAGTTTATAGGGTATATTCAGCTGTTTTATTATCTTTTAAAAATAAAGACATAACTACATTTATGCTTACCATTTTGTTTCAGACTAAGAAGTTCAAGCGTCACCAGTTCCTGATTTCATACAAAATTATTATTTGTTAAAAATATATATTTATACAAAAAATATACACAATTTATTTATTTATTTAATTATTAATTGTTTCTTATGTGTTTATTTATGAATAAACCTTATATTTTATTCCTTTAATTATGAATTTAATTTATTTATTGCTTTAGAATAACGAGAATTGTTTTTCCGTGTTAACTAGATGATAAAATGTAATAATCGATTGATGGTCTTCCTTAATTTAATGAGTGTACTCCTTCAATGATGTTATTCTCTTCTTTTCTTGGAGTCCAGGTGTCAAATAATATCTGAAATTCTTTTATCTATGTTTGTTAATAAATAAAACACGAAAATTATAATATTCAACTAATTTATTGATGTTATTGAGATTAATCGATTTTGAATCGATCGGCTAATCGATAGTTCATAAACTCATATCTCAGGGCGATTGATTTCAGTATATAAATTATTAATGTTAAATTACAGGTTCTTTTAGCTGTTATTATAATAGTCAGAGTAAGGGCAAAGCTGAAAAGTACAACACTTACAGAAAAACCTTCTTAATTATAAAAAATAGAAATATTATTTAAGATATAAATGTTAGTAAATTAGATTTCTCGAACCAAACTCAGGATGATGTTCTGCCATCACCGCAGAGGATGCCGGGAGTATTCCAAAATGGCCACCCACGTGCTGCCAATGTAGGCGAAACCTTCACAACGGAATTTCTTCAAATAAATGTGGATTATTGGTGTGTTCCTCTTCCTAGCAGTAGTGATTAATTCCTCTTCATCACACTATAATTATTCGGGATTGGTGGTCAGTTGTTCTGCACGGCAATCAGTGTTCAAAAGTGTTCTTGTTCCACTAGTTGTGGAACAACACTAGTTGTAGTTTTACAATGTCCAATTTAGTGTCGATAAAATTTTGAATTCAGGTTTATATGGTTCTATTATCTGGATGATGACTTCCAATCTTCATAAATAGATTCATTTGGTTGATTCCAGGTTAACTCAGTTTTGCTTACTCATATTTTTCAATTTCTCTGGGTTATTTTTTATAGGTTTAGTTATATCCAAAAATTGTCTTCTCTCTTTTTTAATGAATTAATTTGCGCGAGCTCGTTTTCAAGTGTCCATCTCAACATGTAACAATCAACTAACTCTCTTTCTTTTCCATACAATAGGTCCTGGCCGATTTAATATTAAATCTACTTCGTTTTAACCAGATGGCATTTCAGCCTAAATAGTTGACTTTTACATTATATGATTAATTACATTTTTACTATTATTTAATTTTATTAAATACTAATTACATAATCACTTTCCTTAGTTAATTCTGCATTATTTAATACCAAATATGACATACCTTAGAGTATTTTGTAACTCAAAAAGTCATATTTACAGTATATTTAGATGTACGCTTTAAATATGGTACTTCCTGCCATTATATGGTTTACAGTTTCTATTTACAGAAAAATTTAAAAGTACGTAGGTTTGGATATCCTTTACCTGTGATGCCAAAAACTATTATTTTAAAGCCGTTAGAAGAAGAAGAGAAGACAGAGCAGGTTAAAAAAAATTCTGTAAATAAGCTTATGTATAGTTTTTTTATGAAAGATAATGATGTGTCATTTGGCAATATTCTTTTGAAATTAAATATGTCTGAAGATGATTATATTAATGCAGTTAGATATGGAATTGATAGGGATACAATTTTTTTGGAGAGAAATTCATTGTCGGTAGCTATTAATTGTCACAATTCAACAATTTTGTCGCTGTTTTCTTCAAATATGGATTTGCAATTTGTGTTGGATCCTTACAGTTGTGCATCATATATTATTAATTATATAAGCAAAGTAGAAGCAGGTTTATCTAGGTTGTTAAGGGGAGCGGCTTCTGATGTGAAAAATGAAAAAATGAATACAAGAGAAAGGTTAAGTAAAGTTGCAAATGTGTTTCTAAATAGCACCTAATGTCTGCTCAGGAAGCTGCTTATCATGTTCTGGAATTACCTCTTTCAAAAAGTAGTCGAGCCTGTATATTTCTTAACACTAGCCCGAGTGAAGAAAGGCTAAACATGTTAAAATCGAAACAAGAGTTACAAAATATGGATCCGGAATCAACCGACATATCTTTACCAAACATATTCTCAAGATTTGCAAATAGGTGTAATAATTTAGAGACTATTTGTCTTGCTGATTTTTCAACAGAATATAAATCAAACAGACGTGCAAAAAACAAAGAAAAAATAATGAGGACTTTGAATCAGAAGAATGCGTAGACTGTTACAAGAGAAAAATTCTACGTTACAGAAGGTACAGGCTAGATCAAGACGAATACAATTTTTATCGAGAGCAAGTACTCCTCTTTTTACCATGGAGAAATGAGAAGGAGGAAGTTCAAAATATTGACAGTAAATTTATATATGAACAACACGTAGACATTATCAATAAAAACAGAGGGAAATATAATATGATTAATGAAGATGAAATGGAGCTTGCAGTTGAAATTGCACACAATCATAGACTTAAACAGGAAGAAAGAGATTATAAAAACTTGTTAGATAATGAACTTCCAGAGGAATTTAAAATAAATGTTGGAGTCCAAGATGGGAGCAAAGCAGGAAATAGTAGTGATAATGGTAAATTTAAAATTATTGTTCCTTCCAGAGAAAAAATAGAAAATTTGTTTTTCAATATGAGAAGACTCAATAGAGGCCAGAAAGAAATTGTAATGCACGTTTTTAAAAATATGAAAAGTGGAAACTTCAAACCTGTAAGACTGTTTCTCTCTGGAGCTGCTGGTGTTGGTAAAAGCACGGTTATTAACGTGCTATACCAATTAATTACTAAATATTTTGATGAACAAAAGGTGTAAAAACAAATTCAATTAAAGTTCTTCTAACAGCTCCGACAGGTAAAGCAGCTTTTCTCATCAACGGCGTAACCATTCATTCATGCATTTAGCTTGCCAGTAACACAGTTTGGTGGCCTCATGCCTGAATTAAGTTCTGACACAGCAAGTACACTTAGAGTGAATCTGATAGATTTAAAGTTATTGATTATTGATGAGGGTTCTATGGTGGGATCACGAACACTTTCAAGAATTGATACTCGTTTACGTCACAAATAATGGGGAAAATGAGACCTTTGGCGGTGTTTCCATTCTTATTGTAGGTGATTTACATCAGTTATCACCTGTAATGGATTCTCCCATTTGGAAAGCACCGAAGGTAAATGAATTGAGCATTTTTAATGATAAAAATCCACTTTGGTCAGAGTTTTCATTTTATGAATTAAATGAAATCATGAGACAGAAAGGAGACACAGAATTTATAGTAACACTAAATAACATAGCAGCTAATGTTATGAACGAAAAAGACTTTAATTTATTGAAAACGAGAATAGTTCAACCCGAAGAGGTTCCTGAAAATGCAATTAGACTGTATCCCGAAAATGAAATGGTGCAGAAATATAACCAAGAAAAAATTAGAAAATCTAAAGAGAAACCTTTTAATTCCATCGCGCAAGATACAGTTTTAGGAAACATACCTTTACATACAAAAGATAGTTTGTTAAAATCAATTAGAAATAAAAAGGTAACAGAAATGCAGGGCCTATCGAATGAAATTACTTTTAAGGTAGGTATCAAGTACATGATCACATTTAATGTGGATGTTGGAGATGGACTGGTGAACGGCGCATGTGGAATTTTACGATACTTGACAATGGGAGAAGAAAATATTATTTTGATATGGTTGGAGTTTCCAGAGGGAAGAAATGTAGGTCTAAAAGCAAGACAGAAATTTAAAGAATATGCAGCTGCAAGTGGAATAAATGAAGAACTAATACCAACTGCAAAGAGTACAGCAATTATAACAACGCATAAAAATTGTCATCAAATAATGAGGAAACAATTTCCTGTTGTGCCTGCAGAAGCTCTTACAATACATAAGAGTCAGGGACAAACTTATGAAGCAGTTTGTTTAGATTTTCGAAGGATAAAGAGAGTGACAAGACAACTGTTATATGTCGCCATGAGCAGGGTAACTTCTTTGAAAAACGTATATATATCTTATGAGAAATGAACATGAAGTATTTCCACAGTGGAAGTGTAAGTGACTGTGAAGAAATACAGCGACTAAGAAAAGAAAATGTTGCAACTCTTTGCTATAACGATTTGAAGGACACAGTTGGAGTCATTGTGTACCATAATGTGAGATCTTTGACACTATACCTTGAAGATATCAAGACAGACGACTGGTACTCAAGAGCACATGTTTTAATTCTTTCAGAAACTAGAACGAAGGGCTCAGAGCGGATTGTGATCCCAACTTATCAGATTAAGTACTCATCAGATGAAAATCCAACAACAGGACAGAGAGGTCTCATGTGCCTAGCAAAAGAGAACATTGATTTTAAATTATTGGAGAGAAAAATTGTAACCGAAAAGAAGATAACAGTTGACGGTAGGTACAAAGGACACGTTGAAATGATAACTGTTCAGTTGAAAAATATTTACTTAATAACGGGATACAAATCACCGGGTGCAAGCATTAGTACATTTTTTGACGTTGTAGATGGTATGATTGCTAACTTAACTGGAAACTACACAAAAATTTTAATGGGAGACTTCAACATTAACATAGCTAATTTGGAAGATTCAGCAAATTTCAAAGGTAAACTTGAACATAGGCATCTGAAAACTGCACTGATAAATGAAATATACACCACAGATGTGAAGACACAAATTGACATAATATGTACAGATACCAACAAGTATTTAGCAGGAGTATATGAGAGTTATTTCTCAGATCATAAACCCGTTTTTATAGAAGTAGAGGATTGTGTTGGAACTTTGCCAGTTATAAATAAGGAATCTGAAAGAATACAAAACAGAAGTAAAATCATAGATGTGGAAGAACAACACTCATTACAACTATCATTACAGGAATTACAGGTGAATAAATTTAAGTGTACATCAGAAATTACATCAATTGAAGATATGGCGCAAGAAATAGAGAAACTTTTTCCAAATCATGGTGTTGTGTATTATCAGCTAGGTAGAGCTATTAAAATTTACAAACATAATTTGCTATCTCTCAAGCCAACATTATCTGCAGCTGACATTGACGCTTTAAAGAGACAATCCATAGGCGCCGTTGATGGCTGGCTAACGGACAACATTATCGATGGATTTTTTTTCAGTTTATCCCAGGAATATGAACAATTTTCATACGGAGATTCTATATTATCACAATATATAATGAGTAATTTTGATGAGGAAACAAGAGAACAGTACATAACGCAGAATTTAAGAGTGATGAACAAATCCCATTATGCCATCCCAATAAACGTCAATAACTCTCATTGGATAGTCGTTTGCATTTGCTTAGATTTGAATATATATTACATTTTAGACCCGCAACAGAGCCATATATCAAGTACATTATTGAGCAGAGTAAAGTATTTCACGGATAAAATTTTACAAAAATTAGACCAGCCATCTGAAGAAATGTTATATGTATCAAAAGAAGCAATAAGACAAACAGTTATAACTATGGAGTATTCGTTTGCTGGTTTGCAAAACAGTTTGCTGCTGATGGTAACTTTAATGACAAACTGTTTCAACCTGATAACTTCAGGCTGGAAATTTTCAAGAACATTATTACATCTTTCTGTTAAAGCTACTCCGTTATAGAGCAGTAATATAATAAACTGAATTTAATAAAAAAATAAAAAAATTTAATTACTGAACGATTTAATAAACAAAAAGAAAGAAAATTACGAGGAAAGACTTAACCAATTCATACATTTTATCCTCAAATTATTAATGAAACAGCAATGAAATTGTCAAAGACAGACCAATTCATACATTTTATCCTCAAATTATTAATGAAACAGCAATGAAATTGTCAAAGACAGAAGAGAATTAACTACACTTACTGCCTTTATCTAAACGTTTATGTAGATTATGTACAAAAAACTGATCTATTTAATAAACACTAAGAAAGAAGATTACAATAAGAAAGTTAAACGAATTCATACATTCTATCCTCGAATTATTAATGAAACAGCAATGAAATTGTCAACGACAGAAGAATAATAAATTAAACTTACAGCCTTTATCTAAAGGTTTATGAAAGTTATGTACGTAAAACTGAGCGATTTAATAAACAACAAGCAAGAAAGATTACAAGAAGAAATTTAAACCAATTCATATATTCTATCCTCGAATTATTAATGAAATCACAACGAAATTGTCACAGACAGAAGAATAATAAATTAAACTTAGTCTTTATCTATAAGTTTATGTAGACTATTTACAAAAAACTGGTCTATTTAATTAACACTAAGAAAGAAGATTAGAAAAAGAAACTTAAACGAATTCATACATTCTATCCTCGAATTATTAATGAAACAGCAGTAAAATTATCAAAGACAGAAGAATAATTAAATTAAACTTTCAGCCGTTATCTAAAAGTTCATGGAAGTTATGTACAAAAACTGAACGATTTAATAAACAATAAGAAAAAAGATTACAAGAAGAAAGTTAAACCAATACATACATTCTATCCTCGAATTATTAATGAAACAGTAATGAAATTGTCAAGAGAGAAGAAGAATAAATTAAACTTACAGCCTTTATCTAAAAGTTTATTGACTCTGAAATAAACTTGTTTATTTTGGTTTTATTGCATGAATGTTAGTTACAGAATTTTAGATAGTACAGCAAGATCAGGCAATATTTTATTAAAGTTTATGTAACAATCAATAATATGTCAGTAGAAGATGTAATGAAAATTAGCCGAGACAGAAAACTGGATTACATCAAGTGTTCTGTAATACAATATTGACAGAATGTTAGTTTACGAACAACGGCAACTAAAGGTAAGCTTATTTATTATAATTATTTTATTTATTATTTATATATTGGTTATTCTTGCATGAATGTTATTTACAGCATATTATACAGGAGCCCAAAATATCAGCTACGTTTGGTACAAAATTATTGACTGCAAGATGATTCATAGGTGAGAATCATAAAGACAGTGACATTGTGTGTGTGCGGACTGCGTGTTTGGAATGAGCCTGACCCTCGCCCAGCCGCACTCGCTATTTGATAATACTATACAAGAAGAATGTTAAACCAATTCATACATTCTATCCTCGAATTATTAATGAAACAGCAATGAAATTGTCAAAGGCAGAAGAATAATAAATTAAACTTACAGCCTTTATCTAAACGTTTATGAAAGTTATGTACGTAAAACTGAGCGATTTAATAAACAATAAGCTGAGCGATTTAATAAACAATAAGCAATAAGATTACAAGAAGAAATTTAAACCAATTCATACATTCTATCCTCGAATTATTAATGAAATCACAACGAAATTGTCACAGACAGAAGAATAATAAATTAAACTTACAGTCTTTATCTATTTAAACTTACAGCCAAACATACCGGTGCAGGAAGTGTTCTATTATCGACAATTATGGGTAAATGTTTTTGGAATTAAGAATTTCAAGACTGGGAAATCGCATTTCTATGTTTATCACGAAGGCACTGCTAAGAAAAGTCCAAACGAAGTATGCAGTTTAATTCATCGCTACTTATCAGCTGAAGTTCCCAACAGTGTCAAAGAAGTACATATTTTTTCAGACGGTTGCCCGGGGCAAAATCGAAACAACACAGTGGTAAGGTTTTTATCAAATTTGACATCTGCCGGAAAGTTTGATGAAAAATGACACTACGTTCCGATTAGGGGCCATAGTTTTCTAGCTTGTGACAGAGATTTCTCTGTTATCAAAAGAAAAATCAAACGCTGTGACAGAGTTTACACTCCTGATGAGTATGCGAGGCTGATAGCAGAGTCGAGTCAGTTGGGAAATTTTACAGTAGAGCTCTTGTAAACTAACTTTTCAGCCGATTTCAAAAGTTGGTGGCCAAAATATTACAAGAAGAATGTTGTGTCGATTGAACCTTCTGCGCGAAGTGTTCCTCGTTCGCAAAACGTTTTATTTAATGTGTCTACATTTTTTGTTTGTATATGACAGCCAGAATAAAGGAGTCGTTCTAGCCATGCCTACTACTGACTCATTTCTCATTCATCACTTTAGACTATTAACGAATGCAACCACCATTCCAGAATTACCTGCGATTGAGGCACACGGAAAATGTCCAATAAATGACAAAAAGATTAAAGATATTGAAAAGTTGATGAAGTATATTCCTGAAAACTATACACTTTTCTATCAAGAAATCCTCAATTGGCCAACAAACTTGTCTATTTCAGAAGAGGAATCCGACTAGAGTTCTGTGCACAGTATTATCGTAATCAAAACTTTCTTAAAACAATTTTTAGTTATTCTTTGTTTTCATTATGTCATTATCTGTATATGTTTATAATACTGTAATCATACCTGTAAATGTTTATAATATGTGAAACAAAATCATTGAAATACAAGTGTGGGCTACATAAAAGTAAAAATTAATGTGTTTGAATTACTTTTTTTTTTGAAAAGTAACCAATATGATTCCTGAGGAAAGGGAGAACGAAGAACATATGCTTATAATAGATCTGCCAAAGGACGGCGATACTATGTTAGAAGAAGCAGTTATAAATGAGGCAAGTAGGCCTAACAGTAAAAACACTGAAAAAAACATATCTATAAATAGTGAAAAAAAGAAACTGTTTGAACAGTTTCAAGAGATTCAACAAAACCTAGAAACTGTTGAACAGTGTCAATATGCAAAAAAACAGATGGAACAGTTACTACTGACTATAAAAGCTATGAAGTCATCTGCTGAAAGGAGCTTAAAGGTATGTATAATTTTCAGTCAGATTATTCACTTTATTTTGTAGTACAGTCTAATCCAAACTACCTACTCATCAACTTATCTGTCTTCTCACCCACCTACACAAACTATCCACCCACCCATCTATCCAAATTTTAGTCTATAGCTTTACTTAGGATATCTATCCACCTACTCTTCTATTCAGATAGACACTCACATACCGGTTTATCTAATCATCTACTCTTTTATAAGCGAGGTCAGAAACAGTGTGAGGTTACGAAATAAGCATTAATACACATTTTGTATGAAGAGAATTTACTTAATCTTTATTATTCCTTTACTATGTTCTGTTTCAAATTATTCCTTATTCATTTCTTGTATGTTTACAAAAGCTCTATTATTTTAGTGTACTTTTTAACTGGAATACAGCTTCCTGGTAATACGTAATTTTACAGTATTGACTTATATACTACGGCTTACCTGGATTACATCACACATAAACACAAACAGCCCAGCCTGCAATTTACACTCTCACAGACACACAGAAAATTATAAAGCCCTTAACATTTACAGAAGAATACCCATCCCTGCCGGCACGCGTTTATAGCTAGAGCACTCCGTTTCATTTTTTTTTATACTTGTTAGTATGTCCGAAATAAGTATTTGATGGTGTCTCTGGTTGATTAGTTTTCGCTTCACTACTACGTGTTCATTTTTTACCGAAACTCACTTTTTTCGGATAATTATAACAAAATTTTGAAGAGCCCACTGGGCTTTGTACCTGCAGGTACGATAGCTAGGCCAAAACTGCGCAGAACGGTAAGGCGTTCGCCGCTACCTCGATTTCGTCGTTGTTGAGGAAACCAAAGCCTTGTATTTGTTCGTCGTAGCTTTCGTCCCATGCAATCCATGTAGTTGTTGGGGTGACGACAGTATACGATCTCCGTGAGGCACCGGCTAACGTCACGAGATGGGCGGATCTTAAGTTTTCATATCCGGCCTCATGGTAAATGAAACTGCATAACATTGGTTTCCTGACATCTTGGTTTTTTGGACGGTAGCGTCACCCCGAGCGTATACCTGTCGCGCGTGCGTGCGCGCTGTCACATTCAAACAAAGTTCTTAGTAATATGAGGTGGCTACATACCTCAACTGATTGCACAATGCTATTACGTCTTGCCTTTGTTCTAAACTGTTCCATACACGTGGTCTGTCACAATGGAATAAAACTTACACAATATTTTTTATAAATCCCCGAAATGAAATCAAATAAAAATACCCACCAATTTGGACCGTTACAACAGAAGAATAATAAATTAAACTTACAGCCTTTATCTAAAGGTTTATGAAAGTTATGTACGTAAAACTGAACGATTTAATAAACAAAAAGAAAGAAGATTACAAGAAGAGAATTAAACCAATTCATACATTCTATCCTCAAATTATTAATGAAACAGCAATGAAATTGTCAAAGACAGAAGAAGAATAAATTACACTTACTGCCTTTATCTAAAAGTTTATGTAGATTATGTACAAAAAACTGATCTATTTAATAAACACTAAGAAAGAAGATTAGAAGAAGAAAATTAAACCAATTCATACATTCTATCCTCAAATTATTAATGAAACAGCAATGAAACTGTCAAAGACAGAAGAAGAATAAATTACACTTACTGCCTTTATCTAAAAGTTTATGTAGATTATGTACAAAAAACTGATCTATTTAATAAACACTAAGAAAGAAGATTAGAAGAAGAAAATTAAACCAATTCATACATTCTATCCTCGAATTATTTTATTAATACTTGCTCAATCTAAAAGGTTCTGCGAGACTGCTCACATGTAGCATTCTTGTTTTAACAATGATTTTGTACAGTTTATAGGGTATATTCAGCTGTTTTATTATCTTTTAAAAATAAAGACATAACTACATTTATGCTTACCATTTTGTTTCAGACTAAGAAGTTCAAGCGTCACCAGTTCCTGATTTCATACAAAATTATTATTTGTTAAAAATATATATTTATACAAAAAATATACATAATTTATTTATTTATTTAATTATTAATTGTTTCTTATGTGTTTATTTATGAATAAACCTTATATTTTATTCCTTTAATTATGAATTTAATTTATTTATTGCTTTAGAATAACGAGAATTGTTTTTCCGTGTTAACTAGATGATAAAATGTAATAATCGATTGATGGTCTTCCTTAATTTAATGAGTGTACTCCTTCAATGATGTTATTCTCTTCTTTTCTTGGAGTCCAGGTGTCAAATAATATCTGAAATTCTTTTATCTATGTTTGTTAATAAATAAAACACGAAAATTATAATATTCAACTAATTTATTGATGTTATTGAGATTAATCGATTTTGAATCGATCGGCTAATCGATAGTTCATAAACTCATATCTCAGGGCGATTGATTTCAGTATATAAATTATTAATGTTAAATTACAGGTTCTTTTAGCTGTTATTATAATAGTCAGAGTAAGGGCAAAGCTGAAAAGTACAACACTTACAGAAAAACCTTCTTAATTATAAAAAATAGAAATATTATTTAAGATATAAATGTTAGTAAATTAGATTTCTCGAACCAAACTCAGGATGATGTTCTGCCATCACCGCAGAGGATGCCGGGAGTATTCCAAAATGGCCACCCACGTGCTGCCAATGTAGGCGAAACCTTCACAACGGAATTTCTTCAAATAAATGTGGATTATTGGTGTGTTCCTCTTCCTAGCAGTAGTGATTAATTCCTCTTCATCACACTATAATTATTCGGGATTGGTGGTCAGTTGTTCTGCACGGCAATCAGTGTTCAAAAGTGTTCTTGTTCCACTAGTTGTGGAACAACACTAGTTGTAGTTTTACAATGTCCAATTTAGTGTCGATAAAATTTTGAATTCAGGTTTATATGGTTCTATTATCTGGATGATGACTTCCAATCTTCATAAATAGATTCATTTGGTTGATTCCAGGTTAACTCAGTTTTGCTTACTCATATTTTTCAATTTCTCTGGGTTATTTTTTATAGGTTTAGTTATATCCAAAAATTGTCTTCTCTCTTTTTTAATGAATTAATTTGCGCGAGCTCGTTTTCAAGTGTCCATCTCAACATGTAACAATCAACTAACTCTCTTTCTTTTCCATACAATAGGTCCTGGCCGATTTAATATTAAATCTACTTCGTTTTAACCAGATGGCATTTCAGCCTAAATAGTTGACTTTTACATTATATGATTAATTACATTTTTACTATTATTTAATTTTATTAAATACTAATTACATAATCACTTTCCTTAGTTAATTCTGCATTATTTAATACCAAATATGACATACCTTAGAGTATTTTGTAACTCAAAAAGTCATATTTACAGTATATTTAGATGTACGCTTTAAATATGGTACTTCCTGCCATTATATGGTTTACAGTTTCTATTTACAGAAAAATTTAAAAGTACGTAGGTTTGGATATCCTTTACCTGTGATGCCGAAAACTATTATTTTAAAGCCGTTAGAAGAAGAAGAGAAGACAGAGCAGGTTAAAAAAAATTCTGTAAAGGTAAATAAGCTTATGTATAGTTTTTTTATGAAAGATAATGATGTGTCATTTGGCAATATTCTTTTGAAATTAAATATGTCTGAAGATGATTATATTAATGCAGTTAGATATGGAATTGATAGGGATACAATTTTTTTGGAGAGAAATTCATTGTCGGTAGCTATTAATTGTCACAATTCAACAATTTTGTCGCTGTTTTCTTCAAATATGGATTTGCAATTTGTGTTGGATCCTTACAGTTGTGCATCATATATTATTAATTATATAAGCAAAGTAGAAGCAGGTTTATCTAGGTTGTTAAGGGAAGCGGCTTCTGATGTGAAAAATGAAAAAATGAATACAAGAGAAAGGTTAAGTAAAGTTGCAAATGTGTTTCTAAATAGCACCTAATGTCTGCTCAGGAAGCTGCTTATCATGTTCTGGAATTACCTCTTTCAAAAAGTAGTCGAGCCTGTATATTTCTTAACACTAGCCCGAGTGAAGAAAGGCTAAACATGTTAAAATCGAAACAAGAGTTACAAAATATGGATCCGGAATCAACCGACATATCTTTACCAAACATATTCTCAAGATTTGCAAATAGGTGTAATAATTTAGAGACTATTTGTCTTGCTGATTTTTCAACAGAATATAAATCAAACAGACGTGCAAAAAACAAAGAAAAAATAATGAGGACTTTGAATCAGAAGAATGCGTAGACTGTTACAAGAGAAAAATTCTACGTTACAGAAGGTACAGGCTAGATCAAGACGAATACAATTTTTATCGAGAGCAAGTACTCCTCTTTTTACCATGGAGAAATGAGAAGGAGGAAGTTCAAAATATTGACAGTAAATTTATATATGAACAACACGTAGACATTATCAATAAAAACAGAGGGAAATATAATATGATTAATGAAGATGAAATGGAGCTTGCAGTTGAAATTGCACACAATCATAGACTTAAACAGGAAGAAAGAGATTATAAAAACTTGTTAGATAATGAACTTCCAGAGGAATTTAAAATAAATGTTGGAGTCCAAGATGGGAGCAAAGCAGGAAATAGTAGTGATAATGGTAAATTTAAAATTATTGTTCCTTCCAGAGAAAAAATAGAAAATTTGTTTTTCAATATGAGAAGACTCAATAGAGGCCAGAAAGAAATTGTAATGCACGTTTTTAAAAATATGAAAAGTGGAAACTTCAAACCTGTAAGACTGTTTCTCTCTGGAGCTGCTGGTGTTGGTAAAAGCACGGTTATTAACGTGCTATACCAATTAATTACTAAATATTTTGATGAACAAAAGGTGTAAAAACAAATTCAATTAAAGTTCTTCTAACAGCTCCGACAGGTAAAGCAGCTTTTCTCATCAACGGCGTAACCATTCATTCATGCATTTAGCTTGCCAGTAACACAGTTTGGTGGCCTCATGCCTGAATTAAGTTCTGACACAGCAAGTACACTTAGAGTGAATCTGATAGATTTAAAGTTATTGATTATTGATGAGGGTTCTATGGTGGGATCACGAACACTTTCAAGAATTGATACTCGTTTACGTCACAAATAATGGGGAAAATGAGACCTTTGGCGGTGTTTCCCTTCTTATTGTAGGTGATTTACATCAGTTATCACCTGTAATGGATTCTCCCATTTGGAAAGCACCGAAGGTAAATGAATTGAGCATTTTTAATGATAAAAATCCACTTTGGTCAGAGTTTTCATTTTATGAATTAAATGAAATCATGAGACAGAAAGGAGACACAGAATTTATAGTAACACTAAATAACATAGCAGCTAATGTTATGAACGAAAAAGACTTTAATTTATTGAAAACGAGAATAGTTCAACCCGAAGAGGTTCCTGAAAATGCAATTAGACTGTATCCCGAAAATGAAATGGTGCAGAAATATAACCAAGAAAAAATTAGAAAATCTAAAGAGAAACCTTTTAATTCCATCGCGCAAGATACAGTTTTAGGAAACATACCTTTACATACAAAAGATAGTTTGTTAAAATCAATTAGAAATAAAAAGGTAACAGAAATGCAGGGCCTATCGAATGAAATTACTTTTAAGGTAGGTATCAAGTACATGATCACATTTAATGTGGATGTTGGAGATGGACTGGTGAACGGCGCATGTGGAATTTTACGATACTTGACAATGGGAGAAGAAAATATTATTTTGATATGGTTGGAGTTTCCAGAGGGAAGAAATGTAGGTCTAAAAGCAAGACAGAAATTTAAAGAATATGCAGCTGCAAGTGGAATAAATGAAGAACTAATACCAACTGCAAAGAGTACAGCAATTATAACAACGCATAAAAATTGTCATCAAATAATGAGGAAACAATTTCCTGTTGTGCCTGCAGAAGCTCTTACAATACATAAGAGTCAGGGAGAAACTTATGAAGCAGTTTGTTTAGATTTTCGAAGGATAAAGAGAGTGACAAGACAACTGTTATATGTCGCCATGAGCAGGGTAACTTCTTTGAAAAACGTATATATATCTTATGAGAAATGAACATGAAGTATTTCCACAGTGGAAGTGTAAGTGACTGTGAAGAAATACAGCGACTAAGAAAAGAAAATGTTGCAACTCTTTGCTATAACGATTTGAAGGACACAGTTGGAGTCATTGTGTACCATAATGTGAGATCTTTGACACTATACCTTGAAGATATCAAGACAGACGACTGGTACTCAAGAGCACATGTTTTAATTCTTTCAGAAACTAGAACGAAGGGCTCAGAGCGGATTGTGATCCCAACTTATCAGATTAAGTACTCATCAGATGAAAATCCAACAACAGGACAGAGAGGTCTCATGTGCCTAGCAAAAGAGAACATTGATTTTAAATTATTGGAGAGAAAAATTGTAACCGAAAAGAAGATAACAGTTGACGGTAGGTACAAAGGACACGTTGAAATGATAACTGTTCAGTTGAAAAATATTTACTTAATAACGGGATACAAATCACCGGGTGCAAGCATTAGTACATTTTTTGACGTTGTAGATGGTATGATTGCTAACTTAACTGGAAACTACACAAAAATTTTAATGGGAGACTTCAACATTAACATAGCTAATTTGGAAGATTCAGCAAATTTCAAAGGTAAACTTGAACATAGGCATCTGAAAACTGCACTGATAAATGAAATATACACCACAGATGTGAAGACACAAATTGACATAATATGTACAGATACCAACAAGTATTTAGCAGGAGTATATGAGAGTTATTTCTCAGATCATAAACCCGTTTTTATAGAAGTAGAGGATTGTGTTGGAACTTTGCCAGTTATAAATAAGGAATCTGAAAGAATACAAAACAGAAGTAAAATCATAGATGTGGAAGAACAACACTCATTACAACTATCATTACAGGAATTACAGGTGAATAAATTTAAGTGTACATCAGAAATTACATCAATTGAAGATATGGCGCAAGAAATAGAGAAACTTTTTCCAAATCATGGTGTTGTGTATTATCAGCTAGGTAGAGCTATTAAAATTTACAAACATAATTTGCTATCTCTCAAGCCAACATTATCTGCAGCTGACATTGACGCTTTAAAGAGACAATCCATAGGCGCCGTTGATGGCTGGCTAACGGACAACATTATCGATGGATTTTTTTTCAGTTTATCCCAGGAATATGAACAATTTTCATACGGAGATTCTATATTATCACAATATATAATGAGTAATTTTGATGAGGAAACAAGAGAACAGTACATAACGCAGAATTTAAGAGTGATGAACAAATCCCATTATGCCATCCCAATAAACGTCAATAACTCTCATTGGATAGTCGTTTGCATTTGCTTAGATTTGAATATATATTACATTTTAGACCCGCAACAGAGCCATATATCAAGTACATTATTGAGCAGAGTAAAGTATTTCACGGATAAAATTTTACAAAAATTAGACCAGCCATCTGAAGAAATGTTATATGTATCAAAAGAAGCAATAAGACAAACAGTTATAACTATGGAGTATTCGTTTGCTGGTTTGCAAAACAGTTTGCTGCTGATGGTAACTTTAATGACAAACTGTTTCAACCTGATAACTTCAGGCTGGAAATTTTCAAGAACATTATTACATCTTTCTGTTAAAGCTACTCCGTTATAGAGCAGTAATATAATAAACTGAATTTAATAAAAAAATAAAAAAATTTAATTACTGAACGATTTAATAAACAAAAAGAAAGAAAATTACGAGGAAAGACTTAACCAATTCATACATTTTATCCTCAAATTATTAATGAAACAGCAATGAAATTGTCAAAGACAGACCAATTCATACATTTTATCCTCAAATTATTAATGAAACAGCAATGAAATTGTCAAAGACAGAAGAGAATTAACTACACTTACTGCCTTTATCTAAACGTTTATGTAGATTATGTACAAAAAACTGATCTATTTAATAAACACTAAGAAAGAAGGTTACAATAAGAAAGTTAAACGAATTCATACATTCTATCCTCGAATTATTAATGAAACAGCAATGAAATTGTCAACGACAGAAGAATAATAAATTAAACTTACAGCCTTTATCTAAAGGTTTATGAAAGTTATGTACGTAAAACTGAGCGATTTAATAAACAACAAGCAAGAAAGATTACAAGAAGAAATTTAAACCAATTCATATATTCTATCCTCGAATTATTAATGAAATCACAACGAAATTGTCACAGACAGAAGAATAATAAATTAAACTTAGTCTTTATCTATAAGTTTATGTAGACTATTTACAAAAAACTGGTCTATTTAATTAACACTAAGAAAGAAGATTAGAAAAAGAAACTTAAACGAATTCATACATTCTATCCTCGAATTATTAATGAAACAGCAGTAAAATTATCAAAGACAGAAGAATAATTAAATTAAACTTTCAGCCGTTATCTAAAAGTTCATGGAAGTTATGTACAAAAACTGAACGATTTAATAAACAATAAGAAAAAAGATTACAAGAAGAAAGTTAAACCAATACATACATTCTATCCTCGAATTATTAATGAAACAGTAATGAAATTGTCAAGAGAGAAGAAGAATAAATTAAACTTACAGCCTTTATCTAAAAGTTTATTGACTCTGAAATAAACTTGTTTATTTTGGTTTTATTGCATGAATGTTAGTTACAGAATTTTAGATAGTACAGCAAGATCAGGCAATATTTTATTAAAGTTTATGTAACAATCAATAATATGTCAGTAGAAGATGTAATGAAAATTAGCCGAGACAGAAAACTGGATTACATCAAGTGTTCTGTAATACAATATTGACAGAATGTTAGTTTACGAACAACGGCAACTAAAGGTAAGCTTATTTATTATAATTATTTTATTTATTATTTATATATTGGTTATTCTTGCATGAATGTTATTTACAGCATATTATACAGGAGCCCAAAATATCAGCTACGTTTGGTACAAAATTATTGACTGCAAGATGATTCATAGGTGAGAATCATAAAGACAGTGACATTGTGTGTGTGCGGACTGCGTGTTTGGAATGAGCCTGACCCTCGCCCAGCCGCACTCGCTATTTGATAATACTATACAAGAAGAATGTTAAACCAATTCATACATTCTATCCTCGAATTATTAATGAAACAGCAATGAAATTGTCAAAGGCAGAAGAATAATAAATTAAACTTACAGCCTTTATCTAAACGTTTATGAAAGTTATGTACGTAAAACTGAGCGATTTAATAAACAATAAGCTGAGCGATTTAATAAACAATAAGCAATAAGATTACAAGAAGAAATTTAAACCAATTCATACATTCTATCCTCGAATTATTAATGAAATCACAACGAAATTGTCACAGACAGAAGAATAATAAATTAAACTTACAGTCTTTATCTATTTAAACTTACAGCCAAACATACCGGTGCAGGAAGTGTTCTATTATCGACAATTATGGGTAAATGTTTTTGGAATTAAGAATTTCAAGACTGGGAAATCGCATTTCTATGTTTATCACGAAGGCACTGCTAAGAAAAGTCCAAACGAAGTATGCAGTTTAATTCATCGCTACTTATCAGCTGAAGTTCCCAACAGTGTCAAAGAAGTACATATTTTTTCAGACGGTTGCCCGGGGCAAAATCGAAACAACACAGTGGTAAGGTTTTTATCAAATTTGACATCTGCCGGAAAGTTTGATGAAAAATGACACTACGTTCCGATTAGGGGCCATAGTTTTCTAGCTTGTGACAGAGATTTCTCTGTTATCAAAAGAAAAATCAAACGCTGTGACAGAGTTTACACTCCTGATGAGTATGCGAGGCTGATAGCAGAGTCGAGTCAGTTGGGAAATTTTACAGTAGAGCTCTTATAAACTAACTTTTCAGCCGATTTCAAAAGTTGGTGGCCAAAATATTACAAGAAGAATGTTGTGTCGATTGAACCTTCTGCGCGAAGTGTTCCTCGTTCGCAAAACGTTTTATTTAATGTGTCTACATTTTTTGTTTGTATATGACAGCCAGAATAAAGGAGTCGTTCTAGCCATGCCTACTACTGACTCATTTCTCATTCATCACTTTAGACTATTAACGAATGCAACCACCATTCCAGAATTACCTGCGATTGAGGCACACGGAAAATGTCCAATAAATGACAAAAAGATTAAAGATATTGAAAAGTTGATGAAGTATATTCCTGAAAACTATACACTTTTCTATCAAGAAATCCTCAATTGGCCAACAAACTTGTCTATTTCAGAAGAGGAATCCGACTAGAGTTCTGTGCACAGTATTATCGTAATCAAAACTTTCTTAAAACAATTTTTAGTTATTCTTTGTTTTCATTATGTCATTATCTGTATATGTTTATAATACTGTAATCATACCTGTAAATGTTTATAATATGTGAAACAAAATCATTGAAATACAAGTGTGGGCTACATAAAAGTAAAAATTAATGTGTTTGAATTACTTTTTTTTTTGAAAAGTAACCAATATGATTCCTGAGGAAAGGGAGAACGAAGAACATATGCTTATAATAGATCTGCCAAAGGACGGCGATACTATGTTAGAAGAAGCAGTTATAAATGAGGCAAGTAGGCCTAACAGTAAAAACACTGAAAAAAACATATCTATAAATAGTGAAAAAAAGAAACTGTTTGAACAGTTTCAAGAGATTCAACAAAACCTAGAAACTGTTGAACAGTGTCAATATGCAAAAAAACAGATGGAACAGTTACTACTGACTATAAAAGCTATGAAGTCATCTGCTGAAAGGAGCTTAAAGGTATGTATAATTTTCAGTCAGATTATTCACTTTATTTTGTAGTACAGTCTAATCCAAACTACCTACTCATCAACTTATCTGTCTTCTCACCCACCTACACAAACTATCCACCCACCCATCTATCCAAATTTTAGTCTATAGCTTTACTTAGGATATCTATCCACCTACTCTTCTATTCAGATAGACACTCACATACCGGTTTATCTAATCATCTACTCTTTTATAAGCGAGGTCAGAAACAGTGTGAGGTTACGAAATAAGCATTAATACACATTTTGTATGAAGAGAATTTACTTAATCTTTATTATTCCTTTACTATGTTCTGTTTCAAATTATTCCTTATTCATTTCTTGTATGTTTACAAAAGCTCTATTATTTTAGTGTACTTTTTAACTGGAATACAGCTTCCTGGTAATACGTAATTTTACAGTATTGACTTATATACTACGGCTTACCTGGATTACATCACACATAAACACAAACAGCCCAGCCTGCAATTTACACTCTCACAGACACACAGAAAATTATAAAGCCCTTAACATTTACAGAAGAATACCCATCCCTGCCGGCACGCGTTTATAGCTAGAGCACTCCGTTTCATTTTTTTTTATACTTGTTAGTATGTCCGAAATAAGTATTTGATGGTGTCTCTGGTTGATTAGTTTTCGCTTCACTACTACGTGTTCATTTTTTACCGAAACTCACTTTTTTCGGATAATTATAACAAAATTTTGAAGAGCCCACTGGGCTTTGTACCTGCAGGTACGATAGCTAGGCCAAAACTGCGCAGAACGGTAAGGCGTTCGCCGCTACCTCGATTTCGTCGTTGTTGAGGAAACCAAAGCCTTGTATTTGTTCGTCGTAGCTTTCGTCCCATGCAATCCATGTAGTTGTTGGGGTGACGACAGTATACGATCTCCGTGAGGCACCGGCTAACGTCACGAGATGGGCGGATCTTAAGTTTTCATATCCGGCCTCATGGTAAATGAAACTGCATAACATTGGTTTCCTGACATCTTGGTTTTTTGGACGGTAGCGTCACCCCGAGCGTATACCTGTCGCGCGTGCGTGCGCGCTGTCACATTCAAACAAAGTTCTTAGTAATATGAGGTGGCTACATACCTCAACTGATTGCACAATGCTATTACGTCTTGCCTTTGTTCTAAACTGTTCCATACACGTGGTCTGTCACAATGGAATAAAACTTACACAATATTTTTTATAAATCCCCGAAATGAAATCAAATAAAAATACCCACCAATTTGGACCGTTACAACAGAAGAATAATAAATTAAACTTACAGCCTTTATCTAAAGGTTTATGAAAGTTATGTACGTAAAACTGAACGATTTAATAAACAAAAAGAAAGAAGATTACAAGAAGAGAATTAAACCAATTCATACATTCTATCCTCAAATTATTAATGAAACAGCAATGAAATTGTCAAAGACAGAAGAAGAATAAATTACACTTACTGCCTTTATCTAAAAGTTTATGTAGATTATGTACAAAAAACTGATCTATTTAATAAACACTAAGAAAGAAGATTAGAAGAAGAAAATTAAACCAATTCATACATTCTATCCTCAAATTATTAATGAAACAGCAATGAAACTGTCAAAGACAGAAGAAGAATAAATTACACTTACTGCCTTTATCTAAAAGTTTATGTAGATTATGTACAAAAAACTGATCTATTTAATAAACACTAAGAAAGAAGATTAGAAGAAGAAAATTAAACCAATTCATACATTCTATCCTCGAATTATTTTATTAATACTTGCTCAATCTAAAAGGTTCTGCGAGACTGCTCACATGTAGCATTCTTGTTTTAACAATGATTTTGTACAGTTTATAGGGTATATTCAGCTGTTTTATTATCTTTTAAAAATAAAGACATAACTACATTTATGCTTACCATTTTGTTTCAGACTAAGAAGTTCAAGCGTCACCAGTTCCTGATTTCATACAAAATTATTATTTGTTAAAAATATATATTTATACAAAAAATATACATAATTTATTTATTTATTTAATTATTAATTGTTTCTTATGTGTTTATTTATGAATAAACCTTATATTTTATTCCTTTAATTATGAATTTAATTTATTTATTGCTTTAGAATAACGAGAATTGTTTTTCCGTGTTAACTAGATGATAAAATGTAATAATCGATTGATGGTCTTCCTTAATTTAATGAGTGTACTCCTTCAATGATGTTATTCTCTTCTTTTCTTGGAGTCCAGGTGTCAAATAATATCTGAAATTCTTTTATCTATGTTTGTTAATAAATAAAACACGAAAATTATAATATTCAACTAATTTATTGATGTTATTGAGATTAATCGATTTTGAATCGATCGGCTAATCGATAGTTCATAAACTCATATCTCAGGGCGATTGATTTCAGTATATAAATTATTAATGTTAAATTACAGGTTCTTTTAGCTGTTATTATAATAGTCAGAGTAAGGGCAAAGCTGAAAAGTACAACACTTACAGAAAAACCTTCTTAATTATAAAAAATAGAAATATTATTTAAGATATAAATGTTAGTAAATTAGATTTCTCGAACCAAACTCAGGATGATGTTCTGCCATCACCGCAGAGGATGCCGGGAGTATTCCAAAATGGCCACCCACGTGCTGCCAATGTAGGCGAAACCTTCACAACGGAATTTCTTCAAATAAATGTGGATTATTGGTGTGTTCCTCTTCCTAGCAGTAGTGATTAATTCCTCTTCATCACACTATAATTATTCGGGATTGGTGGTCAGTTGTTCTGCACGGCAATCAGTGTTCAAAAGTGTTCTACACTAGTTGTAGTTTTACAATGTCCAATTTAGTGTCGATAAAATTTTGAATTCAGGTTTATATGGTTCTATTATCTGGATGATGACTTCCAATCTTCATAAATAGATTCATTTGGTTGATTCCAGGTTAACTCAGTTTTGCTTACTCATATTTTTCAATTTCTCTGGGTTATTTTTTATAGGTTTAGTTATATCCAAAAATTGTCTTCTCTCTTTTTTAATGAATTAATTTGCGCGAGCTCGTTTTCAAGTGTCCATCTCAACATGTAACAATCAACTAACTCTCTTTCTTTTCCATACAATAGGTCCTGGCCGATTTAATATTAAATCTACTTCGTTTTAACCAGATGGCATTTCAGCCTAAATAGTTGACTTTTACATTATATGATTAATTACATTTTTACTATTATTTAATTTTATTAAATACTAATTACATAATCACTTTCCTTAGTTAATTCTGCATTATTTAATACCAAATATGACATACCTTAGAGTATTTTGTAACTCAAAAAGTCATATTTACAGTATATTTAGATGTACGCTTTAAATATGGTACTTCCTGCCATTATATGGTTTACAGTTTCTATTTACAGAAAAATTTAAAAGTACGTAGGTTTGGATATCCTTTACCTGTGATGCCGAAAACTATTATTTTAAAGCCGTTAGAAGAAGAAGAGAAGACAGAGCAGGTTAAAAAAAATTCTGTAAAGGTAAATAAGCTTATGTATAGTTTTTTTATGAAAGATAATGATGTGTCATTTGGCAATATTCTTTTGAAATTAAATATGTCTGAAGATGATTATATTAATGCAGTTAGATATGGAATTGATAGGGATACAATTTTTTTGGAGAGAAATTCATTGTCGGTAGCTATTAATTGTCACAATTCAACAATTTTGTCGCTGTTTTCTTCAAATATGGATTTGCAATTTGTGTTGGATCCTTACAGTTGTGCATCATATATTATTAATTATATAAGCAAAGTAGAAGCAGGTTTATCTAGGTTGTTAAGGGAAGCGGCTTCTGATGTGAAAAATGAAAAAATGAATACAAGAGAAAGGTTAAGTAAAGTTGCAAATGTGTTTCTAAATAGCACCTAATGTCTGCTCAGGAAGCTGCTTATCATGTTCTGGAATTACCTCTTTCAAAAAGTAGTCGAGCCTGTATATTTCTTAACACTAGCCCGAGTGAAGAAAGGCTAAACATGTTAAAATCGAAACAAGAGTTACAAAATATGGATCCGGAATCAACCGACATATCTTTACCAAACATATTCTCAAGATTTGCAAATAGGTGTAATAATTTAGAGACTATTTGTCTTGCTGATTTTTCAACAGAATATAAATCAAACAGACGTGCAAAAAACAAAGAAAAAATAATGAGGACTTTGAATCAGAAGAATGCGTAGACTGTTACAAGAGAAAAATTCTACGTTACAGAAGGTACAGGCTAGATCAAGACGAATACAATTTTTATCGAGAGCAAGTACTCCTCTTTTTACCATGGAGAAATGAGAAGGAGGAAGTTCAAAATATTGACAGTAAATTTATATATGAACAACACGTAGACATTATCAATAAAAACAGAGGGAAATATAATATGATTAATGAAGATGAAATGGAGCTTGCAGTTGAAATTGCACACAATCATAGACTTAAACAGGAAGAAAGAGATTATAAAAACTTGTTAGATAATGAACTTCCAGAGGAATTTAAAATAAATGTTGGAGTCCAAGATGGGAGCAAAGCAGGAAATAGTAGTGATAATGGTAAATTTAAAATTATTGTTCCTTCCAGAGAAAAAATAGAAAATTTGTTTTTCAATATGAGAAGACTCAATAGAGGCCAGAAAGAAATTGTAATGCACGTTTTTAAAAATATGAAAAGTGGAAACTTCAAACCTGTAAGACTGTTTCTCTCTGGAGCTGCTGGTGTTGGTAAAAGCACGGTTATTAACGTGCTATACCAATTAATTACTAAATATTTTGATGAACAAAAGGTGTAAAAACAAATTCAATTAAAGTTCTTCTAACAGCTCCGACAGGTAAAGCAGCTTTTCTCATCAACGGCGTAACCATTCATTCATGCATTTAGCTTGCCAGTAACACAGTTTGGTGGCCTCATGCCTGAATTAAGTTCTGACACAGCAAGTACACTTAGAGTGAATCTGATAGATTTAAAGTTATTGATTATTGATGAGGGTTCTATGGTGGGATCACGAACACTTTCAAGAATTGATACTCGTTTACGTCACAAATAATGGGGAAAATGAGACCTTTGGCGGTGTTTCCCTTCTTATTGTAGGTGATTTACATCAGTTATCACCTGTAATGGATTCTCCCATTTGGAAAGCACCGAAGGTAAATGAATTGAGCATTTTTAATGATAAAAATCCACTTTGGTCAGAGTTTTCATTTTATGAATTAAATGAAATCATGAGACAGAAAGGAGACACAGAATTTATAGTAACACTAAATAACATAGCAGCTAATGTTATGAACGAAAAAGACTTTAATTTATTGAAAACGAGAATAGTTCAACCCGAAGAGGTTCCTGAAAATGCAATTAGACTGTATCCCGAAAATGAAATGGTGCAGAAATATAACCAAGAAAAAATTAGAAAATCTAAAGAGAAACCTTTTAATTCCATCGCGCAAGATACAGTTTTAGGAAACATACCTTTACATACAAAAGATAGTTTGTTAAAATCAATTAGAAATAAAAAGGTAACAGAAATGCAGGGCCTATCGAATGAAATTACTTTTAAGGTAGGTATCAAGTACATGATCACATTTAATGTGGATGTTGGAGATGGACTGGTGAACGGCGCATGTGGAATTTTACGATACTTGACAATGGGAGAAGAAAATATTATTTTGATATGGTTGGAGTTTCCAGAGGGAAGAAATGTAGGTCTAAAAGCAAGACAGAAATTTAAAGAATATGCAGCTGCAAGTGGAATAAATGAAGAACTAATACCAACTGCAAAGAGTACAGCAATTATAACAACGCATAAAAATTGTCATCAAATAATGAGGAAACAATTTCCTGTTGTGCCTGCAGAAGCTCTTACAATACATAAGAGTCAGGGAGAAACTTATGAAGCAGTTTGTTTAGATTTTCGAAGGATAAAGAGAGTGACAAGACAACTGTTATATGTCGCCATGAGCAGGGTAACTTCTTTGAAAAACGTATATATATCTTATGAGAAATGAACATGAAGTATTTCCACAGTGGAAGTGTAAGTGACTGTGAAGAAATACAGCGACTAAGAAAAGAAAATGTTGCAACTCTTTGCTATAACGATTTGAAGGACACAGTTGGAGTCATTGTGTACCATAATGTGAGATCTTTGACACTATACCTTGAAGATATCAAGACAGACGACTGGTACTCAAGAGCACATGTTTTAATTCTTTCAGAAACTAGAACGAAGGGCTCAGAGCGGATTGTGATCCCAACTTATCAGATTAAGTACTCATCAGATGAAAATCCAACAACAGGACAGAGAGGTCTCATGTGCCTAGCAAAAGAGAACATTGATTTTAAATTATTGGAGAGAAAAATTGTAACCGAAAAGAAGATAACAGTTGACGGTAGGTACAAAGGACACGTTGAAATGATAACTGTTCAGTTGAAAAATATTTACTTAATAACGGGATACAAATCACCGGGTGCAAGCATTAGTACATTTTTTGACGTTGTAGATGGTATGATTGCTAACTTAACTGGAAACTACACAAAAATTTGAATGGGAGACTTCAACATTAACATAGCTAATTTGGAAGATTCAGCAAATTTCAAAGGTAAACTTGAACATAGGCATCTGAAAACTGCACTGATAAATGAAATATACACCACAGATGTGAAGACACAAATTGACATAATATGTACAGATACCAACAAGTATTTAGCAGGAGTATATGAGAGTTATTTCTCAGATCATTAACCCGTTTTTATAGAAGTAGAGGATTGTGTTGGAACTTTGCCAGTTATAAATAAGGAATCTGAAAGAATACAAAACAGAAGTAAACTCATAGATGTGGAAGAACAACACTCATTACAACTATCATTACAGGAATTACAGGTGAATAAATTTAAGTGTACATCAGAAATTACATCAATTGAAGATATGGCGCAAGAAATAGAGAAACTTTTTCCAAATCATGGTGTTGTGTATTATCAGCTAGGTAGAGCTATTAAAATTTACAAACATAATTTGCTATCTCTCAAGCCAACATTATCTGCAGCTGACATTGACGCTTTAAAGAGACAATCCATAGGCGCCGTTGATGGCTGGCTAACGGACAACATTATCGATGGATTTTTTTTCAGTTTATCCCAGGAATATGAACAATTTTCATACGGAGATTCTATATTATCACAATATATAATGAGTAATTTTGATGAGGAAACAAGAGAACAGTACATAACGCAGAATTTAAGAGTGATGAACAAATCCCATTATGCCATCCCAATAAACGTCAATAACTCTCATTGGATAGTCGTTTGCATTTGCTTAGATTTGAATATATATTACATTTTAGACCCGCAACAGAGCATATATCAAGTACATTATTGAGCAGAGTAAAGTATTTCACGGATAAAATTTTACAAAAATTAGACCAGCCATCTGAAGAAATGTTATATGTATCAAAAGAAGCAATAAGACAAACAGTTATAACTATGGAGTATTCGTTTGCTGGTTTGCAAAACAGTTTGCTGCTGATGGTAACTTTAATGACAAACTGTTTCAACCTGATAACTTCAGGCTGGAAATTTTCAAGAAAATTATTACATCTTTCTGTTAAAGCTACTCCGTTATAGAGCAGTAATATAATAAACTGAATTTAATAAAAAAATAAAAAAATTTAATTACTGAACGATTTAATAAACAAAAAGAAAGAAAATTACGAGGAAAGACTTAACCAATTCATACATTTTATCCTCAAATTATTAATGAAACAGCAATGAAATTGTCAAAGACAGACCAATTCATACATTTTATCCTCAAATTATTAATGAAACAGCAATGAAATTGTCAAAGACAGAAGAGAATTAACTACACTTACTGCCTTTATCTAAACGTTTATGTAGATTATGTACAAAAAACTGATCTATTTAATAAACACTAAGAAAGAAGATTACAATAAGAAAGTTAAACGAATTCATACATTCTATCCTCGAATTATTAATGAAACAGCAATGAAATTGTCAACGACAGAAGAATAATAAATTAAACTTACAGCCTTTATCTAAAGGTTTATGAAAGTTATGTACGTAAAACTGAGCGATTTAATAAACAACAAGCAAGAAAGATTACAAGAAGAAATTTAAACCAATTCATATATTCTATCCTCGAATTATTAATGAAATCACAACGAAATTGTCACAGACAGAAGAATAATAAATTAAACTTAGTCTTTATCTATAAGTTTATGTAGACTATTTACAAAAAACTGGTCTATTTAATTAACACTAAGAAAGAAGATTAGAAAAAGAAACTTAAACGAATTCATACATTCTATCCTCGAATTATTAATGAAACAGCAGTAAAATTATCAAAGACAGAAGAATAATTAAATTAAACTTTCAGCCGTTATCTAAAAGTTCATGGAAGTTATGTACAAAAACTGAACGATTTAATAAACAATAAGAAAAAAGATTACAAGAAGAAAGTTAAACCAATACATACATTCTATCCTCGAATTATTAATGAAACAGTAATGAAATTGTCAAGAGAGAAGAAGAATAAATTAAACTTACAGCCTTTATCTAAAAGTTTATTGACTCTGAAATAAACTTGTTTATTTTGGTTTTATTGCATGAATGTTAGTTACAGAATTTTAGATAGTACAGCAAGATCAGGCAATATTTTATTAAAGTTTATGTAACAATCAATAATATGTCAGTAGAAGATGTAATGAAAATTAGCCGAGACAGAAAACTGGATTACATCAAGTGTTCTGTAATACAATATTGACAGAATGTTAGTTTACGAACAACGGCAACTAAAGGTAAGCTTATTTATTATAATTATTTTATTTATTATTTATATATTGGTTATTCTTGCATGAATGTTATTTACAGCATATTATACAGGAGCCCAAAATATCAGCTACGTTTGGTACAAAATTATTGACTGCAAGATGATTCATAGGTGAGAATCATAAAGACAGTGACATTGTGTGTGTGCGGACTGCGTGTTTGGAATGAGCCTGACCCTCGCCCAGCCGCACTCGCTATTTGATAATACTATACAAGAAGAATGTTAAACCAATTCATACATTCTATCCTCGAATTATTAATGAAACAGCAATGAAATTGTCAAAGGCAGAAGAATAATAAATTAAACTTACAGCCTTTATCTAAACGTTTATGAAAGTTATGTACGTAAAACTGAGCGATTTAATAAACAATAAGCTGAGCGATTTAATAAACAATAAGCAATAAGATTACAAGAAGAAATTTAAACCAATTCATACATTCTATCCTCGAATTATTAATGAAATCACAACGAAATTGTCACAGACAGAAGAATAATAAATTAAACTTACAGTCTTTATCTATTTAAACTTACAGCCAAACATACCGGTGCAGGAAGTGTTCTATTATCGACAATTATGGGTAAATGTTTTTGGAATTAAGAATTTCAAGACTGGGAAATCGCATTTCTATGTTTATCACGAAGGCACTGCTAAGAAAAGTCCAAACGAAGTATGCAGTTTAATTCATCGCTACTTATCAGCTGAAGTTCCCAACAGTGTCAAAGAAGTACATATTTTTTCAGACGGTTGCCCGGGGCAAAATCGAAACAACACAGTGGTAAGGTTTTTATCAAATTTGACATCTGCCGGAAAGTTTGATGAAAAATGACACTACGTTCCGATTAGGGGCCATAGTTTTCTAGCTTGTGACAGAGATTTCTCTGTTATCAAAAGAAAAATCAAACGCTGTGACAGAGTTTACACTCCTGATGAGTATGCGAGGCTGATAGCAGAGTCGAGTCAGTTGGGAAATTTTACAGTAGAGCTCTTGTAAACTAACTTTTCAGCCGATTTCAAAAGTTGGTGGCCAAAATATTACAAGAAGAATGTTGTGTCGATTGAACCTTCTGCGCGAAGTGTTCCTCGTTCGCAAAACGTTTTATTTAATGTGTCTACATTTTTTGTTTGTATATGACAGCCAGAATAAAGGAGTCGTTCTAGCCATGCCTACTACTGACTCATTTCTCATTCATCACTTTAGACTATTAACGAATGCAACCACCATTCCAGAATTACCTGCGATTGAGGCACACGGAAAATGTCCAATAAATGACAAAAAGATTAAAGATATTGAAAAGTTGATGAAGTATATTCCTGAAAACTATACACTTTTCTATCAAGAAATCCTCAATTGGCCAACAAACTTGTCTATTTCAGAAGAGGAATCCGACTAGAGTTCTGTGCACAGTATTATCGTAATCAAAACTTTCTTAAAACAATTTTTAGTTATTCTTTGTTTTCATTATGTCATTATCTGTATATGTTTATAATACTGTAATCATACCTGTAAATGTTTATAATATGTGAAACAAAATCATTGAAATACAAGTGTGGGCTACATAAAAGTAAAAATTAATGTGTTTGAATTACTTTTTTTTTTGAAAAGTAACCAATATGATTCCTGAGGAAAGGGAGAACGAAGAACATATGCTTATAATAGATCTGCCAAAGGACGGCGATACTATGTTAGAAGAAGCAGTTATAAATGAGGCAAGTAGGCCTAACAGTAAAAACACTGAAAAAAACAATCTATAAATAGTGAAAAAAAGAAACTGTTTGAACAGTTTCAAGAGATTCAACAAAACCTAGAAACTGTTGAACAGTGTCAATATGCAAAAAAACAGATGGAACAGTTACTACTGACTATAAAAGCTATGAAGTCATCTGCTGAAAGGAGCTTAAAGGTATGTATAATTTTCAGTCAGATTATTCACTTTATTTTGTAGTACAGTCTAATCCAAACTACCTACTCATCAACTTATCTGTCTTCTCACCCACCTACACAAACTATCCACCCACCCATCTATCCAAATTTTAGTCTATAGCTTTACTTAGGATATCTATCCACCTACTCTTCTATTCAGATAGACACTCACATACCGGTTTATCTAATCATCTACTCTTTTATAAGCGAGGTCAGAAACAGTGTGAGGTTACGAAATAAGCATTAATACACATTTTGTATGAAGAGAATTTACTTAATCTTTATTATTCCTTTACTATGTTCTGTTTCAAATTATTCCTTATTCATTTCTTGTATGTTTACAAAAGCTCTATTATTTTAGTGTACTTTTTAACTGGAATACAGCTTCCTGGTAATACGTAATTTTACAGTATTGACTTATATACTACGGCTTACCTGGATTACATCACACATAAACACAAAACACAAACAGCCCAGCCTGCAATTTACACTCTCACAGACACACAGAAAATTATAAAGCCCTTAACATTTACAGAAGAATACCCATCCCTGCCGGCACGCGTTTATAGCTAGAGCACTCCGTTTCATTTTTTTTTATACTTGTTAGTATGTCCGAAATAAGTATTTGATGGTGTCTCTGGTTGATTAGTTTTCGCTTCACTACTACGTGTTCATTTTTTACCGAAACTCACTTTTTTCGGATAATTATAACAAAATTTTGAAGAGCCCACTGGGCTTTGTACCTGCAGGTACGATAGCTAGGCCAAAACTGCGCAGAACGGTAAGGCGTTCGCCGCTACCTCGATTTCGTCGTTGTTGAGGAAACCAAAGCCTTGTATTTGTTCGTCGTAGCTTTCGTCCCATGCAATCCATGTAGTTGTTGGGGTGACGACAGTATACGATCTCCGTGAGGCACCGGCTAACGTCACGAGATGGGCGGATCTTAAGTTTTCATATCCGGCCTCATGGTAAATGAAACTGCATAACATTGGTTTCCTGACATCTTGGTTTTTTGGACGGTAGCGTCACCCCGAGCGTATACCTGTCGCGCGTGCGTGCGCGCTGTCACATTCAAACAAAGTTCTTAGTAATATGAGGTGGCTACATACCTCAACTGATTGCACAATGCTATTACGTCTTGCCTTTGTTCTAAACTGTTCCATACACGTGGTCTGTCACAATGGAATAAAACTTACACAATATTTTTTATAAATCCCCGAAATGAAATCAAATAAAAATACCCACCAATTTGGACCGTTACAACAGAAGAATAATAAATTAAACTTACAGCCTTTATCTAAAGGTTTATGAAAGTTATGTACGTAAAACTGAACGATTTAATAAACAAAAAGAAAGAAGATTACAAGAAGAGAATTAAACCAATTCATACATTCTATCCTCAAATTATTAATGAAACAGCAATGAAATTGTCAAAGACAGAAGAAGAATAAATTACACTTACTGCCTTTATCTAAAAGTTTATGTAGATTATGTACAAAAAACTGATCTATTTAATAAACACTAAGAAAGAAGATTAGAAGAAGAAAATTAAACCAATTCATACATTCTATCCTCAAATTATTAATGAAACAGCAATGAAACTGTCAAAGACAGAAGAAGAATAAATTACACTTACTGCCTTTATCTAAAAGTTTATGTAGATTATGTACAAAAAACTGATCTATTTAATAAACACTAAGAAAGAAGATTAGAAGAAGAAAATTAAACCAATTCATACATTCTATCCTCGAATTATTTTATTAATACTTGCTCAATCTAAAAGGTTCTGCGAGACTGCTCACATGTAGCATTCTTGTTTTAACAATGATTTTGTACAGTTTATAGGGTATATTCAGCTGTTTTATTATCTTTTAAAAATAAAGACATAACTACATTTATGCTTACCATTTTGTTTCAGACTAAGAAGTTCAAGCGTCACCAGTTCCTGATTTCATACAAAATTATTATTTGTTAAAAATATATATTTATACAAAAAATATACATAATTTATTTATTTATTTAATTATTAATTGTTTCTTATGTGTTTATTTATGAATAAACCTTATATTTTATTCCTTTAATTATGAATTTAATTTATTTATTGCTTTAGAATAACGAGAATTGTTTTTCCGTGTTAACTAGATGATAAAATGTAATAATCGATTGATGGTCTTCCTTAATTTAATGAGTGTACTCCTTCAATGATGTTATTCTCTTCTTTTCTTGGAGTCCAGGTGTCAAATAATATCTGAAATTCTTTTATCTATGTTTGTTAATAAATAAAACACGAAAATTATAATATTCAACTAATTTATTGATGTTATTGAGATTAATCGATTTTGAATCGATCGGCTAATCGATAGTTCATAAACTCATATCTCAGGGCGATTGATTTCAGTATATAAATTATTAATGTTAAATTACAGGTTCTTTTAGCTGTTATTATAATAGTCAGAGTAAGGGCAAAGCTGAAAAGTACAACACTTACAGAAAAACCTTCTTAATTATAAAAAATAGAAATATTATTTAAGATATAAATGTTAGTAAATTAGATTTCTCGAACCAAACTCAGGATGATGTTCTGCCATCACCGCAGAGGATGCCGGGAGTATTCCAAAATGGCCACCCACGTGCTGCCAATGTAGGCGAAACCTTCACAACGGAATTTCTTCAAATAAATGTGGATTATTGGTGTGTTCCTCTTCCTAGCAGTAGTGATTAATTCCTCTTCATCACACTATAATTATTCGGGATTGGTGGTCAGTTGTTCTGCACGGCAATCAGTGTTCAAAAGTGTTCTTGTTCCACTAGTTGTGGAACAACACTAGTTGTAGTTTTACAATGTCCAATTTAGTGTCGATAAAATTTTGAATTCAGGTTTATATGGTTCTATTATCTGGATGATGACTTCCAATCTTCATAAATAGATTCATTTGGTTGATTCCAGGTTAACTCAGTTTTGCTTACTCATATTTTTCAATTTCTCTGGGTTATTTTTTATAGGTTTAGTTATATCCAAAAATTGTCTTCTCTCTTTTTTAATGAATTAATTTGCGCGAGCTCGTTTTCAAGTGTCCATCTCAACATGTAACAATCAACTAACTCTCTTTCTTTTCCATACAATAGGTCCTGGCCGATTTAATATTAAATCTACTTCGTTTTAACCAGATGGCATTTCAGCCTAAATAGTTGACTTTTACATTATATGATTAATTACATTTTTACTATTATTTAATTTTATTAAATACTAATTACATAATCACTTTCCTTAGTTAATTCTGCATTATTTAATACCAAATATGACATACCTTAGAGTATTTTGTAACTCAAAAAGTCATATTTACAGTATATTTAGATGTACGCTTTAAATATGGTACTTCCTGCCATTATATGGTTTACAGTTTCTATTTACAGAAAAATTTAAAAGTACGTAGGTTTGGATATCCTTTACCTGTGATGCCGAAAACTATTATTTTAAAGCCGTTAGAAGAAGAAGAAGAGAAGACAGAGCAGGTTAAAAAAAATTCTGTAAATAAGCTTATGTATAGTTTTTTTATGAAAGATAATGATGTGTCATTTGGCAATATTCTTTTGAAATTAAATATGTCTGAAGATGATTATATTAATGCAGTTAGATATGGAATTGATAGGGATACAATTTTTTTGGAGAGAAATTCATTGTCGGTAGCTATTAATTGTCACAATTCAACAATTTTGTCGCTGTTTTCTTCAAATATGGATTTGCAATTTGTGTTGGATCCTTACAGTTGTGCATCATATATTATTAATTATATAAGCAAAGTAGAAGCAGGTTTATCTAGGTTGTTAAGGGAAGCGGCTTCTGATGTGAAAAATGAAAAAATGAATACAAGAGAAAGGTTAAGTAAAGTTGCAAATGTGTTTCTAAATAGCACCTAATGTCTGCTCAGGAAGCTGCTTATCATGTTCTGGAATTACCTCTTTCAAAAAGTAGTCGAGCCTGTATATTTCTTAACACTAGCCCGAGTGAAGAAAGGCTAAACATGTTAAAATCGAAACAAGAGTTACAAAATATGGATCCGGAATCAACCGACATATCTTTACCAAACATATTCTCAAGATTTGCAAATAGGTGTAATAATTTAGAGACTATTTGTCTTGCTGATTTTTCAACAGAATATAAATCAAACAGACGTGCAAAAAACAAAGAAAAAATAATGAGGACTTTGAATCAGAAGAATGCGTAGACTGTTACAAGAGAAAAATTCTACGTTACAGAAGGTACAGGCTAGATCAAGACGAATACAATTTTTATCGAGAGCAAGTACTCCTCTTTTTACCATGGAGAAATGAGAAGGAGGAAGTTCAAAATATTGACAGTAAATTTATATATGAACAACACGTAGACATTATCAATAAAAACAGAGGGAAATATAATATGATTAATGAAGATGAAATGGAGCTTGCAGTTGAAATTGCACACAATCATAGACTTAAACAGGAAGAAAGAGATTATAAAAACTTGTTAGATAATGAACTTCCAGAGGAATTTAAAATAAATGTTGGAGTCCAAGATGGGAGCAAAGCAGGAAATAGTAGTGATAATGGTAAATTTAAAATTATTGTTCCTTCCAGAGAAAAAATAGAAAATTTGTTTTTCAATATGAGAAGACTCAATAGAGGCCAGAAAGAAATTGTAATGCACGTTTTTAAAAATATGAAAAGTGGAAACTTCAAACCTGTAAGACTGTTTCTCTCTGGAGCTGCTGGTGTTGGTAAAAGCACGGTTATTAACGTGCTATACCAATTAATTACTAAATATTTTGATGAACAAAAGGTGTAAAAACAAATTCAATTAAAGTTCTTCTAACAGCTCCGACAGGTAAAGCAGCTTTTCTCATCAACGGCGTAACCATTCATTCATGCATTTAGCTTGCCAGTAACACAGTTTGGTGGCCTCATGCCTGAATTAAGTTCTGACACAGCAAGTACACTTAGAGTGAATCTGATAGATTTAAAGTTATTGATTATTGATGAGGGTTCTATGGTGGGATCACGAACACTTTCAAGAATTGATACTCGTTTACGTCACAAATAATGGGGAAAATGAGACCTTTGGCGGTGTTTCCATTCTTATTGTAGGTGATTTACATCAGTTATCACCTGTAATGGATTCTCCCATTTGGAAAGCACCGAAGGTAAATGAATTGAGCATTTTTAATGATAAAAATCCACTTTGGTCAGAGTTTTCATTTTATGAATTAAATGAAATCATGAGACAGAAAGGAGACACAGAATTTATAGTAACACTAAATAACATAGCAGCTAATGTTATGAACGAAAAAGACTTTAATTTATTGAAAACGAGAATAGTTCAACCCGAAGAGGTTCCTGAAAATGCAATTAGACTGTATCCCGAAAATGAAATGGTGCAGAAATATAACCAAGAAAAAATTAGAAAATCTAAAGAGAAACCTTTTAATTCCATCGCGCAAGATACAGTTTTAGGAAACATACCTTTACATACAAAAGATAGTTTGTTAAAATCAATTAGAAATAAAAAGGTAACAGAAATGCAGGGCCTATCGAATGAAATTACTTTTAAGGTAGGTATCAAGTACATGATCACATTTAATGTGGATGTTGGAGATGGACTGGTGAACGGCGCATGTGGAATTTTACGATACTTGACAATGGGAGAAGAAAATATTATTTTGATATGGTTGGAGTTTCCAGAGGGAAGAAATGTAGGTCTAAAAGCAAGACAGAAATTTAAAGAATATGCAGCTGCAAGTGGAATAAATGAAGAACTAATACCAACTGCAAAGAGTACAGCAATTATAACAACGCATAAAAATTGTCATCAAATAATGAGGAAACAATTTCCTGTTGTGCCTGCAGAAGCTCTTACAATACATAAGAGTCAGGGACAAACTTATGAAGCAGTTTGTTTAGATTTTCGAAGGATAAAGAGAGTGACAAGACAACTGTTATATGTCGCCATGAGCAGGGTAACTTCTTTGAAAAACGTATATATATCTTATGAGAAATGAACATGAAGTATTTCCACAGTGGAAGTGTAAGTGACTGTGAAGAAATACAGCGACTAAGAAAAGAAAATGTTGCAACTCTTTGCTATAACGATTTGAAGGACACAGTTGGAGTCATTGTGTACCATAATGTGAGATCTTTGACACTATACCTTGAAGATATCAAGACAGACGACTGGTACTCAAGAGCACATGTTTTAATTCTTTCAGAAACTAGAACGAAGGGCTCAGAGCGGATTATGATCCCAACTTATCAGATTAAGTACTCATCAGATGAAAATCCAACAACAGGACAGAGAGGTCTCATGTGCCTAGCAAAAGAGAACATTGATTTTAAATTATTGGAGAGAAAAATTGTAACCGAAAAGAAGATAACAGTTGACGGTAGGTACAAAGGACACGTTGAAATGATAACTGTTCAGTTGAAAAATATTTACTTAATAACGGGATACAAATCACCGGGTGCAAACATTAGTACATTTTTTGACGTTGTAGATGGTATGATTGCTAACTTAACTGGAAACTACACAAAAATTTGAATGGGAGACTTCAACATTAACATAGCTAATTTGGAAGATTCAGCAAATTTCAAAGGTAAACTTGAACATAGGCATCTGAAAACTGCACTGATAAATGAAATATACACCACAGATGTGAAGACACAAATTGACATAATATGTACAGATACCAACAAGTATTTAGCAGGAGTATATGAGAGTTATTTCTCAGATCATAAACCCGTTTTTATAGAAGTAGAGGATTGTGTTGGAACTTTGCCAGTTATAAATAAGGAATCTGAAAGAATACAAAACAGAAGTAAAATCATAGATGTGGAAGAACAACACTCATTACAACTATCATTACAGGAATTACAGGTGAATAAATTTAAGTGTACATCAGAAATTACATCAATTGAAGATATGGCGCAAGAAATAGAGAAACTTTTTCCAAATCATGGTGTTGTGTATTATCAGCTAGGTAGAGCTATTAAAATTTACAAACATAATTTGCTATCTCTCAAGCCAACATTATCTGCAGCTGACATTGACGCTTTAAAGAGACAATCCATAGGCGCCGTTGATGGCTGGCTAACGGACAACATTATCGATGGATTTTTTTTCAGTTTATCCCAGGAATATGAACAATTTTCATACGGAGATTCTATATTATCACAATATATAATGAGTAATTTTGATGAGGAAACAAGAGAACAGTACATAACGCAGAATTTAAGAGTGATGAACAAATCCCATTATGCCATCCCAATAAACGTCAATAACTCTCATTGGATAGTCGTTTGCATTTGCTTAGATTTGAATATATATTACATTTTAGACCCGCAACAGAGCCATATATCAAGTACATTATTGAGCAGAGTAAAGTATTTCACGGATAAAATTTTACAAAAATTAGACCAGCCATCTGAAGAAATGTTATATGTATCAAAAGAAGCAATAAGACAAACAGTTATAACTATGGAGTATTCGTTTGCTGGTTTGCAAAACAGTTTGCTGCTGATGGTAACTTTAATGACAAACTGTTTCAACCTGATAACTTCAGGCTGGAAATTTTCAAGAAAATTATTACATCTTTCTGTTAAAGCTACTCCGTTATAGAGCAGTAATATAATAAACTGAATTTAATAAAAAAATAAAAAAATTTAATTACTGAACGATTTAATAAACAAAAAGAAAGAAAATTACGAGGAAAGACTTAACCAATTCATACATTTTATCCTCAAATTATTAATGAAACAGCAATGAAATTGTCAAAGACAGACCAATTCATACATTTTATCCTCAAATTATTAATGAAACAGCAATGAAATTGTCAAAGACAGAAGAGAATTAACTACACTTACTGCCTTTATCTAAACGTTTATGTAGATTATGTACAAAAAACTGATCTATTTAATAAACACTAAGAAAGAAGATTACAATAAGAAAGTTAAACGAATTCATACATTCTATCCTCGAATTATTAATGAAACAGCAATGAAATTGTCAACGACAGAAGAATAATAAATTAAACTTACAGCCTTTATCTAAAGGTTTATGAAAGTTATGTACGTAAAACTGAGCGATTTAATAAACAACAAGCAAGAAAGATTACAAGAAGAAATTTAAACCAATTCATATATTCTATCCTCGAATTATTAATGAAATCACAACGAAATTGTCACAGACAGAAGAATAATAAATTAAACTTAGTCTTTATCTATAAGTTTATGTAGACTATTTACAAAAAACTGGTCTATTTAATTAACACTAAGAAAGAAGATTAGAAAAAGAAACTTAAACGAATTCATACATTCTATCCTCGAATTATTAATGAAACAGCAGTAAAATTATCAAAGACAGAAAAATAATTAAATTAAACTTTCAGCCGTTATCTAAAAGTTCATGGAAGTTATGTACAAAAACTGAACGATTTAATAAACAATAAGAAAAAAGATTACAAGAAGAAAGTTAAACCAATACATACATTCTATCCTCGAATTATTAATGAAACAGTAATGAAATTGTCAAGAGAGAAGAAGAATAAATTAAACTTACAGCCTTTATCTAAAAGTTTATTGACTCTGAAATAAACTTGTTTATTTTGGTTTTATTGCATGAATGTTAGTTACAGAATTTTAGATAGTACAGCAAGATCAGGCAATATTTTATTAAAGTTTATGTAACAATCAATAATATGTCAGTAGAAGATGTAATGAAAATTAGCCGAGACAGAAAACTGGATTACATCAAGTGTTCTGTAATACAATATTGACAGAATGTTAGTTTACGAACAACGGCAACTAAAGGTAAGCTTATTTATTATAATTATTTTATTTATTATTTATATATTGGTTATTCTTGCATGAATGTTATTTACAGCATATTATACAGGAGCCCAAAATATCAGCTACGTTTGGTACAAAATTATTGACTGCAAGATGATTCATAGGTGAGAATCATAAAGACAGTGACATTGTGTGTGTGCGGACTGCGTGTTTGGAATGAGCCTGACCCTCGCCCAGCCGCACTCGCTATTTGATAATACTATACAAGAAGAATGTTAAACCAATTCATACATTCTATCCTCGAATTATTAATGAAACAGCAATGAAATTGTCAAAGGCAGAAGAATAATAAATTAAACTTACAGCCTTTATCTAAACGTTTATGAAAGTTATGTACGTAAAACTGAGCGATTTAATAAACAATAAGCTGAGCGATTTAATAAACAATAAGCAATAAGATTACAAGAAGAAATTTAAACCAATTCATACATTCTATCCTCGAATTATTAATGAAATCACAACGAAATTGTCACAGACAGAAGAATAATAAATTAAACTTACAGTCTTTATCTATTTAAACTTACAGCCAAACATACCGGTGCAGGAAGTGTTCTATTATCGACAATTATGGGTAAATGTTTTTGGAATTAAGAATTTCAAGACTGGGAAATCGCATTTCTATGTTTATCACGAAGGCACTGCTAAGAAAAGTCCAAACGAAGTATGCAGTTTAATTCATCGCTACTTATCAGCTGAAGTTCCCAACAGTGTCAAAGAAGTACATATTTTTTCAGACGGTTGCCCGGGGCAAAATCGAAACAACACAGTGGTAAGGTTTTTATCAAATTTGACATCTGCCGGAAAGTTTGATGAAAAATGACACTACGTTCCGATTAGGGGCCATAGTTTTCTAGCTTGTGACAGAGATTTCTCTGTTATCAAAAGAAAAATCAAACGCTGTGACAGAGTTTACACTCCTGATGAGTATGCGAGGCTGATAGCAGAGTCGAGTCAGTTGGGAAATTTTACAGTAGAGCTCTTGTAAACTAACTTTTCAGCCGATTTCAAAAGTTGGTGGCCAAAATATTACAAGAAGAATGTTGTGTCGATTGAACCTTCTGCGCGAAGTGTTCCTCGTTCGCAAAACGTTTTATTTAATGTGTCTACATTTTTTGTTTGTATATGACAGCCAGAATAAAGGAGTCGTTCTAGCCATGCCTACTACTGACTCATTTCTCATTCATCACTTTAGACTATTAACGAATGCAACCACCATTCCAGAATTACCTGCGATTGAGGCACACGGAAAATGTCCAATAAATGACAAAAAGATTAAAGATATTGAAAAGTTGATGAAGTATATTCCTGAAAACTATACACTTTTCTATCAAGAAATCCTCAATTGGCCAACAAACTTGTCTATTTCAGAAGAGGAATCCGACTAGAGTTCTGTGCACAGTATTATCGTAATCAAAACTTTCTTAAAACAATTTTTAGTTATTCTTTGTTTTCATTATGTCATTATCTGTATATGTTTATAATACTGTAATCATACCTGTAAATGTTTATAATATGTGAAACAAAATCATTGAAATACAAGTGTGGGCTACATAAAAGTAAAAATTAATGTGTTTGAATTACTTTTTTTTTTGAAAAGTAACCAATATGATTCCTGAGGAAAGGGAGAACGAAGAACATATGCTTATAATAGATCTGCCAAAGGACGGCGATACTATGTTAGAAGAAGCAGTTATAAATGAGGCAAGTAGGCCTAACAGTAAAAACACTGAAAAAAACATATCTATAAATAGTGAAAAAAAGAAACTGTTTGAACAGTTTCAAGAGATTCAACAAAACCTAGAAACTGTTGAACAGTGTCAATATGCAAAAAAACAGATGGAACAGTTACTACTGACTATAAAAGCTATGAAGTCATCTGCTGAAAGGAGCTTAAAGGTATGTATAATTTTCAGTCAGATTATTCACTTTATTTTGTAGTACAGTCTAATCCAAACTACCTACTCATCAACTTATCTGTCTTCTCACCCACCTACACAAACTATCCACCCACCCATCTATCCAAATTTTAGTCTATAGCTTTACTTAGGATATCTATCCACCTACTCTTCTATTCAGATAGACACTCACATACCGGTTTATCTAATCATCTACTCTTTTATAAGCGAGGTCAGAAACAGTGTGAGGTTACGAAATAAGCATTAATACACATTTTGTATGAAGAGAATTTACTTAATCTTTATTATTCCTTTACTATGTTCTGTTTCAAATTATTCCTTATTCATTTCTTGTATGTTTACAAAAGCTCTATTATTTTAGTGTACTTTTTAACTGGAATACAGCTTCCTGGTAATACGTAATTTTACAGTATTGACTTATATACTACGGCTTACCTGGATTACATCACACATAAACACAAAACACAAACAGCCCAGCCTGCAATTTACACTCTCACAGACACACAGAAAATTATAAAGCCCTTAACATTTACAGAAGAATACCCATCCCTGCCGGCACGCGTTTATAGCTAGAGCACTCCGTTTCATTTTTTTTTATACTTGTTAGTATGTCCGAAATAAGTATTTGATGGTGTCTCTGGTTGATTAGTTTTCGCTTCACTACTACGTGTTCATTTTTTACCGAAACTCACTTTTTTCGGATAATTATAACAAAATTTTGAAGAGCCCACTGGGCTTTGTACCTGCAGGTACGATAGCTAGGCCAAAACTGCGCAGAACGGTAAGGCGTTCGCCGCTACCTCGATTTCGTCGTTGTTGAGGAAACCAAAGCCTTGTATTTGTTCGTCGTAGCTTTCGTCCCATGCAATCCATGTAGTTGTTGGGGTGACGACAGTATACGATCTCCGTGAGGCACCGGCTAACGTCACGAGATGGGCGGATCTTAAGTTTTCATATCCGGCCTCATGGTAAATGAAACTGCATAACATTGGTTTCCTGACATCTTGGTTTTTTGGACGGTAGCGTCACCCCGAGCGTATACCTGTCGCGCGTGCGTGCGCGCTGTCACATTCAAACAAAGTTCTTAGTAATATGAGGTGGCTACATACCTCAACTGATTGCACAATGCTATTACGTCTTGCCTTTGTTCTAAACTGTTCCATACACGTGGTCTGTCACAATGGAATAAAACTTACACAATATTTTTTATAAATCCCCGAAATGAAATCAAATAAAAATACCCACCAATTTGGACCGTTACAACAGAAGAATAATAAATTAAACTTACAGCCTTTATCTAAAGGTTTATGAAAGTTATGTACGTAAAACTGAACGATTTAATAAACAAAAAGAAAGAAGATTACAAGAAGAGAATTAAACCAATTCATACATTCTATCCTCAAATTATTAATGAAACAGCAATGAAATTGTCAAAGACAGAAGAAGAATAAATTACACTTACTGCCTTTATCTAAAAGTTTATGTAGATTATGTACAAAAAACTGATCTATTTAATAAACACTAAGAAAGAAGATTAGAAGAAGAAAATTAAACCAATTCATACATTCTATCCTCAAATTATTAATGAAACAGCAATGAAACTGTCAAAGACAGAAGAAGAATAAATTACACTTACTGCCTTTATCTAAAAGTTTATGTAGATTATGTACAAAAAACTGATCTATTTAATAAACACTAAGAAAGAAGATTAGAAGAAGAAAATTAAACCAATTCATACATTCTATCCTCGAATTATTTTATTAATACTTGCTCAATCTAAAAGGTTCTGCGAGACTGCTCACATGTAGCATTCTTGTTTTAACAATGATTTTGTACAGTTTATAGGGTATATTCAGCTGTTTTATTATCTTTTAAAAATAAAGACATAACTACATTTATGCTTACCATTTTGTTTCAGACTAAGAAGTTCAAGCGTCACCAGTTCCTGATTTCATACAAAATTATTATTTGTTAAAAATATATATTTATACAAAAAATATACATAATTTATTTATTTATTTAATTATTAATTGTTTCTTATGTGTTTATTTATGAATAAACCTTATATTTTATTCCTTTAATTATGAATTTAATTTATTTATTGCTTTAGAATAACGAGAATTGTTTTTCCGTGTTAACTAGATGATAAAATGTAATAATCGATTGATGGTCTTCCTTAATTTAATGAGTGTACTCCTTCAATGATGTTATTCTCTTCTTTTCTTGGAGTCCAGGTGTCAAATAATATCTGAAATTCTTTTATCTATGTTTGTTAATAAATAAAACACGAAAATTATAATATTCAACTAATTTATTGATGTTATTGAGATTAATCGATTTTGAATCGATCGGCTAATCGATAGTTCATAAACTCATATCTCAGGGCGATTGATTTCAGTATATAAATTATTAATGTTAAATTACAGGTTCTTTTAGCTGTTATTATAATAGTCAGAGTAAGGGCAAAGCTGAAAAGTACAACACTTACAGAAAAACCTTCTTAATTATAAAAAATAGAAATATTATTTAAGATATAAATGTTAGTAAATTAGATTTCTCGAACCAAACTCAGGATGATGTTCTGCCATCACCGCAGAGGATGCCGGGAGTATTCCAAAATGGCCACCCACGTGCTGCCAATGTAGGCGAAACCTTCACAACGGAATTTCTTCAAATAAATGTGGATTATTGGTGTGTTCCTCTTCCTAGCAGTAGTGATTAATTCCTCTTCATCACACTATAATTATTCGGGATTGGTGGTCAGTTGTTCTGCACGGCAATCAGTGTTCAAAAGTGTTCTTGTTCCACTAGTTGTGGAACAACACTAGTTGTAGTTTTACAATGTCCAATTTAGTGTCGATAAAATTTTGAATTCAGGTTTATATGGTTCTATTATCTGGATGATGACTTCCAATCTTCATAAATAGATTCATTTGGTTGATTCCAGGTTAACTCAGTTTTGCTTACTCATATTTTTCAATTTCTCTGGGTTATTTTTTATAGGTTTAGTTATATCCAAAAATTGTCTTCTCTCTTTTTTAATGAATTAATTTGCGCGAGCTCGTTTTCAAGTGTCCATCTCAACATGTAACAATCAACTAACTCTCTTTCTTTTCCATACAATAGGTCCTGGCCGATTTAATATTAAATCTACTTCGTTTTAACCAGATGGCATTTCAGCCTAAATAGTTGACTTTTACATTATATGATTAATTACATTTTTACTATTATTTAATTTTATTAAATACTAATTACATAATCACTTTCCTTAGTTAATTCTGCATTATTTAATACCAAATATGACATACCTTAGAGTATTTTGTAACTCAAAAAGTCATATTTACAGTATATTTAGATGTACGCTTTAAATATGGTACTTCCTGCCATTATATGGTTTACAGTTTCTATTTACAGAAAAATTTAAAAGTACGTAGGTTTGGATATCCTTTACCTGTGATGCCGAAAACTATTATTTTAAAGCCGTTAGAAGAAGAAGAAGAGAAGACAGAGCAGGTTAAAAAAAATTCTGTAAATAAGCTTATGTATAGTTTTTTTATGAAAGATAATGATGTGTCATTTGGCAATATTCTTTTGAAATTAAATATGTCTGAAGATGATTATATTAATGCAGTTAGATATGGAATTGATAGGGATACAATTTTTTTGGAGAGAAATTCATTGTCGGTAGCTATTAATTGTCACAATTCAACAATTTTGTCGCTGTTTTCTTCAAATATGGATTTGCAATTTGTGTTGGATCCTTACAGTTGTGCATCATATATTATTAATTATATAAGCAAAGTAGAAGCAGGTTTATCTAGGTTGTTAAGGGAAGCGGCTTCTGATGTGAAAAATGAAAAAATGAATACAAGAGAAAGGTTAAGTAAAGTTGCAAATGTGTTTCTAAATAGCACCTAATGTCTGCTCAGGAAGCTGCTTATCATGTTCTGGAATTACCTCTTTCAAAAAGTAGTCGAGCCTGTATATTTCTTAACACTAGCCCGAGTGAAGAAAGGCTAAACATGTTAAAATCGAAACAAGAGTTACAAAATATGGATCCGGAATCAACCGACATATCTTTACCAAACATATTCTCAAGATTTGCAAATAGGTGTAATAATTTAGAGACTATTTGTCTTGCTGATTTTTCAACAGAATATAAATCAAACAGACGTGCAAAAAACAAAGAAAAAATAATGAGGACTTTGAATCAGAAGAATGCGTAGACTGTTACAAGAGAAAAATTCTACGTTACAGAAGGTACAGGCTAGATCAAGACGAATACAATTTTTATCGAGAGCAAGTACTCCTCTTTTTACCATGGAGAAATGAGAAGGAGGAAGTTCAAAATATTGACAGTAAATTTATATATGAACAACACGTAGACATTATCAATAAAAACAGAGGGAAATATAATATGATTAATGAAGATGAAATGGAGCTTGCAGTTGAAATTGCACACAATCATAGACTTAAACAGGAAGAAAGAGATTATAAAAACTTGTTAGATAATGAACTTCCAGAGGAATTTAAAATAAATGTTGGAGTCCAAGATGGGAGCAAAGCAGGAAATAGTAGTGATAATGGTAAATTTAAAATTATTGTTCCTTCCAGAGAAAAAATAGAAAATTTGTTTTTCAATATGAGAAGACTCAATAGAGGCCAGAAAGAAATTGTAATGCACGTTTTTAAAAATATGAAAAGTGGAAACTTCAAACCTGTAAGACTGTTTCTCTCTGGAGCTGCTGGTGTTGGTAAAAGCACGGTTATTAACGTGCTATACCAATTAATTACTAAATATTTTGATGAACAAAAGGTGTAAAAACAAATTCAATTAAAGTTCTTCTAACAGCTCCGACAGGTAAAGCAGCTTTTCTCATCAACGGCGTAACCATTCATTCATGCATTTAGCTTGCCAGTAACACAGTTTGGTGGCCTCATGCCTGAATTAAGTTCTGACACAGCAAGTACACTTAGAGTGAATCTGATAGATTTAAAGTTATTGATTATTGATGAGGGTTCTATGGTGGGATCACGAACACTTTCAAGAATTGATACTCGTTTACGTCACAAATAATGGGGAAAATGAGACCTTTGGCGGTGTTTCCCTTCTTATTGTAGGTGATTTACATCAGTTATCACCTGTAATGGATTCTCCCATTTGGAAAGCACCGAAGGTAAATGAATTGAGCATTTTTAATGATAAAAATCCACTTTGGTCAGAGTTTTCATTTTATGAATTAAATGAAATCATGAGACAGAAAGGAGACACAGAATTTATAGTAACACTAAATAACATAGCAGCTAATGTTATGAACGAAAAAGACTTTAATTTATTGAAAACGAGAATAGTTCAACCCGAAGAGGTTCCTGAAAATGCAATTAGACTGTATCCCGAAAATGAAATGGTGCAGAAATATAACCAAGAAAAAATTAGAAAATCTAAAGAGAAACCTTTTAATTCCATCGCGCAAGATACAGTTTTAGGAAACATACCTTTACATACAAAAGATAGTTTGTTAAAATCAATTAGAAATAAAAAGGTAACAGAAATGCAGGGCCTATCGAATGAAATTACTTTTAAGGTAGGTATCAAGTACATGATCACATTTAATGTGGATGTTGGAGATGGACTGGTGAACGGCGCATGTGGAATTTTACGATACTTGACAATGGGAGAAGAAAATATTATTTTGATATGGTTGGAGTTTCCAGAGGGAAGAAATGTAGGTCTAAAAGCAAGACAGAAATTTAAAGAATATGCAGCTGCAAGTGGAATAAATGAAGAACTAATACCAACTGCAAAGAGTACAGCAATTATAACAACGCATAAAAATTGTCATCAAATAATGAGGAAACAATTTCCTGTTGTGCCTGCAGAAGCTCTTACAATACATAAGAGTCAGGGAGAAACTTATGAAGCAGTTTGTTTAGATTTTCGAAGGATAAAGAGAGTGACAAGACAACTGTTATATGTCGCCATGAGCAGGGTAACTTCTTTGAAAAACGTATATATATCTTATGAGAAATGAACATGAAGTATTTCCACAGTGGAAGTGTAAGTGACTGTGAAGAAATACAGCGACTAAGAAAAGAAAATGTTGCAACTCTTTGCTATAACGATTTGAAGGACACAGTTGGAGTCATTGTGTACCATAATGTGAGATCTTTGACACTATACCTTGAAGATATCAAGACAGACGACTGGTACTCAAGAGCACATGTTTTAATTCTTTCAGAAACTAGAACGAAGGGCTCAGAGCGGATTGTGATCCCAACTTATCAGATTAAGTACTCATCAGATGAAAATCCAACAACAGGACAGAGAGGTCTCATGTGCCTAGCAAAAGAGAACATTGATTTTAAATTATTGGAGAGAAAAATTGTAACCGAAAAGAAGATAACAGTTGACGGTAGGTACAAAGGACACGTTGAAATGATAACTGTTCAGTTGAAAAATATTTACTTAATAACGGGATACAAATCACCGGGTGCAAGCATTAGTACATTTTTTGACGTTGTAGATGGTATGATTGCTAACTTAACTGGAAACTACACAAAAATTTGAATGGGAGACTTCAACATTAACATAGCTAATTTGGAAGATTCAGCAAATTTCAAAGGTAAACTTGAACATAGGCATCTGAAAACTGCACTGATAAATGAAATATACACCACAGATGTGAAGACACAAATTGACATAATATGTACAGATACCAACAAGTATTTAGCAGGAGTATATGAGAGTTATTTCTCAGATCATTAACCCGTTTTTATAGAAGTAGAGGATTGTGTTGGAACTTTGCCAGTTATAAATAAGGAATCTGAAAGAATACAAAACAGAAGTAAACTCATAGATGTGGAAGAACAACACTCATTACAACTATCATTACAGGAATTACAGGTGAATAAATTTAAGTGTACATCAGAAATTACATCAATTGAAGATATGGCGCAAGAAATAGAGAAACTTTTTCCAAATCATGGTGTTGTGTATTATCAGCTAGGTAGAGCTATTAAAATTTACAAACATAATTTGCTATCTCTCAAGCCAACATTATCTGCAGCTGACATTGACGCTTTAAAGAGACAATCCATAGGCGCCGTTGATGGCTGGCTAACGGACAACATTATCGATGGATTTTTTTTCAGTTTATCCCAGGAATATGAACAATTTTCATACGGAGATTCTATATTATCACAATATATAATGAGTAATTTTGATGAGGAAACAAGAGAACAGTACATAACGCAGAATTTAAGAGTGATGAACAAATCCCATTATGCCATCCCAATAAACGTCAATAACTCTCATTGGATAGTCGTTTGCATTTGCTTAGATTTGAATATATATTACATTTTAGACCCGCAACAGAGCCATATATCAAGTACATTATTGAGCAGAGTAAAGTATTTCACGGATAAAATTTTACAAAAATTAGACCAGCCATCTGAAGAAATGTTATATGTATCAAAAGAAGCAATAAGACAAACAGTTATAACTATGGAGTATTCGTTTGCTGGTTTGCAAAACAGTTTGCTGCTGATGGTAACTTTAATGACAAACTGTTTCAACCTGATAACTTCAGGCTGGAAATTTTCAAGAAAATTATTACATCTTTCTGTTAAAGCTACTCCGTTATAGAGCAGTAATATAATAAACTGAATTTAATAAAAAAATAAAAAAATTTAATTACTGAACGATTTAATAAACAAAAAGAAAGAAAATTACGAGGAAAGACTTAACCAATTCATACATTTTATCCTCAAATTATTAATGAAACAGCAATGAAATTGTCAAAGACAGACCAATTCATACATTTTATCCTCAAATTATTAATGAAACAGCAATGAAATTGTCAAAGACAGAAGAGAATTAACTACACTTACTGCCTTTATCTAAACGTTTATGTAGATTATGTACAAAAAACTGATCTATTTAATAAACACTAAGAAAGAAGATTACAATAAGAAAGTTAAACGAATTCATACATTCTATCCTCGAATTATTAATGAAACAGCAATGAAATTGTCAACGACAGAAGAATAATAAATTAAACTTACAGCCTTTATCTAAAGGTTTATGAAAGTTATGTACGTAAAACTGAGCGATTTAATAAACAACAAGCAAGAAAGATTACAAGAAGAAATTTAAACCAATTCATATATTCTATCCTCGAATTATTAATGAAATCACAACGAAATTGTCACAGACAGAAGAATAATAAATTAAACTTAGTCTTTATCTATAAGTTTATGTAGACTATTTACAAAAAACTGGTCTATTTAATTAACACTAAGAAAGAAGATTAGAAAAAGAAACTTAAACGAATTCATACATTCTATCCTCGAATTATTAATGAAACAGCAGTAAAATTATCAAAGACAGAAGAATAATTAAATTAAACTTTCAGCCGTTATCTAAAAGTTCATGGAAGTTATGTACAAAAACTGAACGATTTAATAAACAATAAGAAAAAAGATTACAAGAAGAAAGTTAAACCAATACATACATTCTATCCTCGAATTATTAATGAAACAGTAATGAAATTGTCAAGAGAGAAGAAGAATAAATTAAACTTACAGCCTTTATCTAAAAGTTTATTGACTCTGAAATAAACTTGTTTATTTTGGTTTTATTGCATGAATGTTAGTTACAGAATTTTAGATAGTACAGCAAGATCAGGCAATATTTTATTAAAGTTTATGTAACAATCAATAATATGTCAGTAGAAGATGTAATGAAAATTAGCCGAGACAGAAAACTGGATTACATCAAGTGTTCTGTAATACAATATTGACAGAATGTTAGTTTACGAACAACGGCAACTAAAGGTAAGCTTATTTATTATAATTATTTTATTTATTATTTATATATTGGTTATTCTTGCATGAATGTTATTTACAGCATATTATACAGGAGCCCAAAATATCAGCTACGTTTGGTACAAAATTATTGACTGCAAGATGATTCATAGGTGAGAATCATAAAGACAGTGACATTGTGTGTGTGCGGACTGCGTGTTTGGAATGAGCCTGACCCTCGCCCAGCCGCACTCGCTATTTGATAATACTATACAAGAAGAATGTTAAACCAATTCATACATTCTATCCTCGAATTATTAATGAAACAGCAATGAAATTGTCAAAGGCAGAAGAATAATAAATTAAACTTACAGCCTTTATCTAAACGTTTATGAAAGTTATGTACGTAAAACTGAGCGATTTAATAAACAATAAGCTGAGCGATTTAATAAACAATAAGCAATAAGATTACAAGAAGAAATTTAAACCAATTCATACATTCTATCCTCGTATTATTAATGAAATCACAACGAAATTGTCACAGACAGAAGAATAATAAATTAAACTTACAGCCTTTATCTATTTAAACTTACAGCCAAACATACCGGTGCAGGAAGTGTTCTATTATCGACAATTATGGGTAAATGTTTTTGGAATTAAGAATTTCAAGACTGGGAAATCGCATTTCTATGTTTATCACGAAGGCACTGCTAAGAAAAGTCCAAACGAAGTATGCAGTTTAATTCATCGCTACTTATCAGCTGAAGTTCCCAACAGTGTCAAAGAAGTACATATTTTTTCAGACGGTTGCCCGGGGCAAAATCGAAACAACACAGTGGTAAGGTTTTTATCAAATTTGACATCTGCCGGAAAGTTTGATGAAAAATGACACTACGTTCCGATTAGGGGCCATAGTTTTCTAGCTTGTGACAGAGATTTCTCTGTTATCAAAAGAAAAATCAAACGCTGTGACAGAGTTTACACTCCTGATGAGTATGCGAGGCTGATAGCAGAGTCGAGTCAGTTGGGAAATTTTACAGTAGAGCTCTTGTAAACTAACTTTTCAGCCGATTTCAAAAGTTGGTGGCCAAAATATTACAAGAAGAATGTTGTGTCGATTGAACCTTCTGCGCGAAGTGTTCCTCGTTCGCAAAACGTTTTATTTAATGTGTCTACATTTTTTGTTTGTATATGACAGCCAGAATAAAGGAGTCGTTCTAGCCATGCCTACTACTGACTCATTTCTCATTCATCACTTTAGACTATTAACGAATGCAACCACCATTCCAGAATTACCTGCGATTGAGGCACACGGAAAATGTCCAATAAATGACAAAAAGATTAAAGATATTGAAAAGTTGATGAAGTATATTCCTGAAAACTATACACTTTTCTATCAAGAAATCCTCAATTGGCCAACAAACTTGTCTATTTCAGAAGAGGAATCCGACTAGAGTTCTGTGCACAGTATTATCGTAATCAAAACTTTCTTAAAACAATTTTTAGTTATTCTTTGTTTTCATTATGTCATTATCTGTATATGTTTATAATACTGTAATCATACCTGTAAATGTTTATAATATGTGAAACAAAATCATTGAAATACAAGTGTGGGCTACATAAAAGTAAAAATTAATGTGTTTGAATTACTTTTTTTTTTGAAAAGTAACCAATATGATTCCTGAGGAAAGGGAGAACGAAGAACATATGCTTATAATAGATCTGCCAAAGGACGGCGATACTATGTTAGAAGAAGCAGTTATAAATGAGGCAAGTAGGCCTAACAGTAAAAACACTGAAAAAAACATATCTATAAATAGTGAAAAAAAGAAACTGTTTGAACAGTTTCAAGAGATTCAACAAAACCTAGAAACTGTTGAACAGTGTCAATATGCAAAAAAACAGATGGAACAGTTACTACTGACTATAAAAGCTATGAAGTCATCTGCTGAAAGGAGCTTAAAGGTATGTATAATTTTCAGTCAGATTATTCACTTTATTTTGTAGTACAGTCTAATCCAAACTACCTATTCATCAACTTATCTGTCTTCTCACCCACCTACACAAACTATCCACCCACCCATCTATCCAAATTTTAGTCTATAGCTTTACTTAGGATATCTATCCACCTACTCTTCTATTCAGATAGACACTCACATACCGGTTTATCTAATCATCTACTCTTTTATAAGCGAGGTCAGAAACAGTGTGAGGTTACGAAATAAGCATTAATACACATTTTGTATGAAGAGAATTTACTTAATCTTTATTATTCCTTTACTATGTTCTGTTTCAAATTATTCCTTATTCATTTCTTGTATGTTTACAAAAGCTCTATTATTTTAGTGTACTTTTTAACTGGAATACAGCTTCCTGGTAATACGTAATTTTACAGTATTGACTTATATACTACGGCTTACCTGGATTACATCACACATAAACACAAAACACAAACAGCCCAGCCTGCAATTTACACTCTCACAGACACACAGAAAATTATAAAGCCCTTAACATTTACAGAAGAATACCCATCCCTGCCGGCACGCGTTTATAGCTAGAGCACTCCGTTTCATTTTTTTTTATACTTGTTAGTATGTCCGAAATAAGTATTTGATGGTGTCTCTGGTTGATTAGTTTTCGCTTCACTACTACGTGTTCATTTTTTACCGAAACTCACTTTTTTCGGATAATTATAACAAAATTTTGAAGAGCCCACTGGGCTTTGTACCTGCAGGTACGATAGCTAGGCCAAAACTGCGCAGAACGGTAAGGCGTTCGCCGCTACCTCGATTTCGTCGTTGTTGAGGAAACCAAAGCCTTGTATTTGTTCGTCGTAGCTTTCGTCCCATGCAATCCATGTAGTTGTTGGGGTGACGACAGTATACGATCTCCGTGAGGCACCGGCTAACGTCACGAGATGGGCGGATCTTAAGTTTTCATATCCGGCCTCATGGTAAATGAAACTGCATAACATTGGTTTCCTGACATCTTGGTTTTTTGGACGGTAGCGTCACCCCGAGCGTATACCTGTCGCGCGTGCGTGCGCGCTGTCACATTCAAACAAAGTTCTTAGTAATATGAGGTGGCTACATACCTCAACTGATTGCACAATGCTATTACGTCTTGCCTTTGTTCTAAACTGTTCCATACACGTGGTCTGTCACAATGGAATAAAACTTACACAATATTTTTTATAAATCCCCGAAATGAAATCAAATAAAAATACCCACCAATTTGGACCGTTACAACAGAAGAATAATAAATTAAACTTACAGCCTTTATCTAAAGGTTTATGAAAGTTATGTACGTAAAACTGAACGATTTAATAAACAAAAAGAAAGAAGATTACAAGAAGAGAATTAAACCAATTCATACATTCTATCCTCAAATTATTAATGAAACAGCAATGAAATTGTCAAAGACAGAAGAAGAATAAATTACACTTACTGCCTTTATCTAAAAGTTTATGTAGATTATGTACAAAAAACTGATCTATTTAATAAACACTAAGAAAGAAGATTAGAAGAAGAAAATTAAACCAATTCATACATTCTATCCTCAAATTATTAATGAAACAGCAATGAAACTGTCAAAGACAGAAGAAGAATAAATTACACTTACTGCCTTTATCTAAAAGTTTATGTAGATTATGTACAAAAAACTGATCTATTTAATAAACACTAAGAAAGAAGATTAGAAGAAGAAAATTAAACCAATTCATACATTCTATCCTCGAATTATTTTATTAATACTTGCTCAATCTAAAAGGTTCTGCGAGACTGCTCACATGTAGCATTCTTGTTTTAACAATGATTTTGTACAGTTTATAGGGTATATTCAGCTGTTTTATTATCTTTTAAAAATAAAGACATAACTACATTTATGCTTACCATTTTGTTTCAGACTAAGAAGTTCAAGCGTCACCAGTTCCTGATTTCATACAAAATTATTATTTGTTAAAAATATATATTTATACAAAAAATATACATAATTTATTTATTTATTTAATTATTAATTGTTTCTTATGTGTTTATTTATGAATAAACCTTATATTTTATTCCTTTAATTATGAATTTAATTTATTTATTGCTTTAGAATAACGAGAATTGTTTTTCCGTGTTAACTAGATGATAAAATGTAATAATCGATTGATGGTCTTCCTTAATTTAATGAGTGTACTCCTTCAATGATGTTATTCTCTTCTTTTCTTGGAGTCCAGGTGTCAAATAATATCTGAAATTCTTTTATCTATGTTTGTTAATAAATAAAACACGAAAATTATAATATTCAACTAATTTATTGATGTTATTGAGATTAATCGATTTTGAATCGATCGGCTAATCGATAGTTCATAAACTCATATCTCAGGGCGATTGATTTCAGTATATAAATTATTAATGTTAAATTACAGGTTCTTTTAGCTGTTATTATAATAGTCAGAGTAAGGGCAAAGCTGAAAAGTACAACACTTACATAAAAACCTTCTTAATTATAAAAAATAGAAATATTATTTAAGATATAAATGTTAGTAAATTAGATTTCTCGAACCAAACTCAGGATGATGTTCTGCCATCACCGCAGAGGATGCCGGGAGTATTCCAAAATGGCCACCCACGTGCTGCCAATGTAGGCGAAACCTTCACAACGGAATTTCTTCAAATAAATGTGGATTATTGGTGTGTTCCTCTTCCTAGCAGTAGTGATTAATTCCTCTTCATCACACTATAATTATTCGGGATTGGTGGTCAGTTGTTCTGCACGGCAATCAGTGTTCAAAAGTGTTCTTGTTCCACTAGTTGTGGAACAACACTAGTTGTAGTTTTACAATGTCCAATTTAGTGTCGATAAAATTTTGAATTCAGGTTTATATGGTTCTATTATCTGGATGATGACTTCCAATCTTCATAAATAGATTCATTTGGTTGATTCCAGGTTAACTCAGTTTTGCTTACTCATATTTTTCAATTTCTCTGGGTTATTTTTTATAGGTTTAGTTATATCCAAAAATTGTCTTCTCTCTTTTTTAATGAATTAATTTGCGCGAGCTCGTTTTCAAGTGTCCATCTCAACATGTAACAATCAACTAACTCTCTTTCTTTTCCATACAATAGGTCCTGGCCGATTTAATATTAAATCTACTTCGTTTTAACCAGATGGCATTTCAGCCTAAATAGTTGACTTTTACATTATATGATTAATTACATTTTTACTATTATTTAATTTTATTAAATACTAATTACATAATCACTTTCCTTAGTTAATTCTGCATTATTTAATACCAAATATGACATACCTTAGAGTATTTTGTAACTCAAAAAGTCATATTTACAGTATATTTAGATGTACGCTTTAAATATGGTACTTCCTGCCATTATATGGTTTACAGTTTCTATTTACAGAAAAATTTAAAAGTACGTAGGTTTGGATATCCTTTACCTGTGATGCCGAAAACTATTATTTTAAAGCCGTTAGAAGAAGAAGAGAAGACAGAGCAGGTTAAAAAAAATTCTGTAAAGGTAAATAAGCTTATGTATAGTTTTTTTATGAAAGATAATGATGTGTCATTTGGCAATATTCTTTTGAAATTAAATATGTCTGAAGATGATTATATTAATGCAGTTAGATATGGAATTGATAGGGATACAATTTTTTTGGAGAGAAATTCATTGTCGGTAGCTATTAATTGTCACAATTCAACAATTTTGTCGCTGTTTTCTTCAAATATGGATTTGCAATTTGTGTTGGATCCTTACAGTTGTGCATCATATATTATTAATTATATAAGCAAAGTAGAAGCAGGTTTATCTAGGTTGTTAAGGGAAGCGGCTTCTGATGTGAAAAATGAAAAAATGAATACAAGAGAAAGGTTAAGTAAAGTTGCAAATGTGTTTCTAAATAGCACCTAATGTCTGCTCAGGAAGTTGCTTATCATGTTCTGGAATTACCTCTTTCAAAAAGTAGTCGAGCCTGTATATTTCTTAACACTAGCCCGAGTGAAGAAAGGCTAAACATGTTAAAATCGAAACAAGAGTTACAAAATATGGATCCGGAATCAACCGACATATCTTTACCAAACATATTCTCAAGATTTGCAAATAGGTGTAATAATTTAGAGACTATTTGTCTTGCTGATTTTTCAACAGAATATAAATCAAACAGACGTGCAAAAAACAAAGAAAAAATAATGAGGACTTTGAATCAGAAGAATGCGTAGACTGTTACAAGAGAAAAATTCTACGTTACAGAAGGTACAGGCTAGATCAAGACGAATACAATTTTTATCGAGAGCAAGTACTCCTCTTTTTACCATGGAGAAATGAGAAGGAGGAAGTTCAAAATATTGACAGTAAATTTATATATGAACAACACGTAGACATTATCAATAAAAACAGAGGGAAATATAATATGATTAATGAAGATGAAATGGAGCTTGCAGTTGAAATTGCACACAATCATAGACTTAAACAGGAAGAAAGAGATTATAAAAACTTGTTAGATAATGAACTTCCAGAGGAATTTAAAATAAATGTTGGAGTCCAAGATGGGAGCAAAGCAGGAAATAGTAGTGATAATGGTAAATTTAAAATTATTGTTCCTTCCAGAGAAAAAATAGAAAATTTGTTTTTCAATATGAGAAGACTCAATAGAGGCCAGAAAGAAATTGTAATGCACGTTTTTAAAAATATGAAAAGTGGAAACTTCAAACCTGTAAGACTGTTTCTCTCTGGAGCTGCTGGTGTTGGTAAAAGCACGGTTATTAACGTGCTATACCAATTAATTACTAAATATTTTGATGAACAAAAGGTGTAAAAACAAATTCAATTAAAGTTCTTCTAACAGCTCCGACAGGTAAAGCAGCTTTTCTCATCAACGGCGTAACCATTCATTCATGCATTTAGCTTGCCAGTAACACAGTTTGGTGGCCTCATGCCTGAATTAAGTTCTGACACAGCAAGTACACTTAGAGTGAATCTGATAGATTTAAAGTTATTGATTATTGATGAGGGTTCTATGGTGGGATCACGAACACTTTCAAGAATTGATACTCGTTTACGTCACAAATAATGGGGAAAATGAGACCTTTGGCGGTGTTTCCCTTCTTATTGTAGGTGATTTACATCAGTTATCACCTGTAATGGATTCTCCCATTTGGAAAGCACCGAAGGTAAATGAATTGAGCATTTTTAATGATAAAAATCCACTTTGGTCAGAGTTTTCATTTTATGAATTAAATGAAATCATGAGACAGAAAGGAGACACAGAATTTATAGTAACACTAAATAACATAGCAGCTAATGTTATGAACGAAAAAGACTTTAATTTATTGAAAACGAGAATAGTTCAACCCGAAGAGGTTCCTGAAAATGCAATTAGACTGTATCCCGAAAATGAAATGGTGCAGAAATATAACCAAGAAAAAATTAGAAAATCTAAAGAGAAACCTTTTAATTCCATCGCGCAAGATACAGTTTTAGGAAACATACCTTTACATACAAAAGATAGTTTCTTAAAATCAATTAGAAATAAAAAGGTAACAGAAATGCAGGGCCTATCGAATGAAATTACTTTTAAGGTAGGTATCAAGTACATGATCACATTTAATGTGGATGTTGGAGATGGACTGGTGAACGGCGCATGTGGAATTTTACGATACTTGACAATGGGAGAAGAAAATATTATTTTGATATGGTTGGAGTTTCCAGAGGGAAGAAATGTAGGTCTAAAAGCAAGACAGAAATTTAAAGAATATGCAGCTGCAAGTGGAATAAATGAAGAACTAATACCAACTGCAAAGAGTACAGCAATTATAACAACGCATAAAAATTGTCATCAAATAATGAGGAAACAATTTCCTGTTGTGCCTGCAGAAGCTCTTACAATACATAAGAGTCAGGGACAAACTTATGAAGCAGTTTGTTTAGATTTTCGAAGGATAAAGAGAGTGACAAGACAACTGTTATATGTCGCCATGAGCAGGGTAACTTCTTTGAAAAACGTATATATATCTTATGAGAAATGAACATGAAGTATTTCCACAGTGGAAGTGTAAGTGACTGTGAAGAAATACAGCGACTAAGAAAAGAAAATGTTGCAACTCTTTGCTATAACGATTTGAAGGACACAGTTGGAGTCATTGTGTACCATAATGTGAGATCTTTGACACTATACCTTGAAGATATCAAGACAGACGACTGGTACTCAAGAGCACATGTTTTAATTCTTTCAGAAACTAGAACGAAGGGCTCAGAGCGGATTGTGATCCCAACTTATCAGATTAAGTACTCATCAGATGAAAATCCAACAACAGGACAGAGAGGTCTCATGTGCCTAGCAAAAGAGAACATTGATTTTAAATTATTGGAGAGAAAAATTGTAACCGAAAAGAAGATAACAGTTGACGGTAGGTACAAAGGACACGTTGAAATGATAACTGTTCAGTTGAAAAATATTTACTTAATAACGGGATACAAATCACCGGGTGCAAGCATTAGTACATTTTTTGACGTTGTAGATGGTATGATTGCTAACTTAACTGGAAACTACACAAAAATTTGAATGGGAGACTTCAACATTAACATAGCTAATTTGGAAGATTCAGCAAATTTCAAAGGTAAACTTGAACATAGGCATCTGAAAACTGCACTGATAAATGAAATATACACCACAGATGTGAAGACACAAATTGACATAATATGTACAGATACCAACAAGTATTTAGCAGGAGTATATGAGAGTTATTTCTCAGATCATAAACCCGTTTTTATAGAAGTAGAGGATTGTGTTGGAACTTTGCCAGTTATAAATAAGGAATCTGAAAGAATACAAAACAGAAGTAAAATCATAGATGTGGAAGAACAACACTCATTACAACTATCATTACAGGAATTACAGGTGAATAAATTTAAGTGTACATCAGAAATTACATCAATTGAAGATATGGCGCAAGAAATAGAGAAACTTTTTCCAAATCATGGTGTTGTGTATTATCAGCTAGGTAGAGCTATTAAAATTTACAAACATAATTTGCTATCTCTCAAGCCAACATTATCTGCAGCTGACATTGACGCTTTAAAAAGACAATCCATAGGCGCCGTTGATGGCTGGCTAACGGACAACATTATCGATGGATTTTTTTTCAGTTTATCCCAGGAATATGAACAATTTTCATACGGAGATTCTATATTATCACAATATATAATGAGTAATTTTGATGAGGAAACAAGAGAACAGTACATAACGCAGAATTTAAGAGTGATGAACAAATCCCATTATGCCATCCCAATAAACGTCAATAACTCTCATTGGATAGTCGTTTGCATTTGCTTAGATTTGAATATATATTACATTTTAGACCCGCAACAGAGCCATATATCAAGTACATTATTGAGCAGAGTAAAGTATTTCACGGATAAAATTTTACAAAAATTAGACCAGCCATCTGAAGAAATGTTATATGTATCAAAAGAAGCAATAAGACAAACAGTTATAACTATGGAGTATTCGTTTGCTGGTTTGCAAAACAGTTTGCTGCTGATGGTAACTTTAATGACAAACTGTTTCAACCTGATAACTTCAGGCTGGAAATTTTCAAGAAAATTATTACATCTTTCTGTTAAAGCTACTCCGTTATAGAGCAGTAATATAATAAACTGAATTTAATAAAAAAATAAAAAAATTTAATTACTGAACGATTTAATAAACAAAAAGAAAGAAAATTACGAGGAAAGACTTAACCAATTCATACATTTTATCCTCAAATTATTAATGAAACAGCAATGAAATTGTCAAAGACAGACCAATTCATACATTTTATCCTCAAATTATTAATGAAACAGCAATGAAATTGTCAAAGACAGAAGAGAATTAACTACACTTACTGCCTTTATCTAAACGTTTATGTAGATTATGTACAAAAAACTGATCTATTTAATAAACACTAAGAAAGAAGATTACAATAAGAAAGTTAAACGAATTCATACATTCTATCCTCGAATTATTAATGAAACAGCAATGAAATTGTCAACGACAGAAGAATAATAAATTAAACTTACAGCCTTTATCTAAAGGTTTATGAAAGTTATGTACGTAAAACTGAGCGATTTAATAAACAACAAGCAAGAAAGATTACAAGAAGAAATTTAAACCAATTCATATATTCTATCCTCGAATTATTAATGAAATCACAACGAAATTGTCACAGACAGAAGAATAATAAATTAAACTTAGTCTTTATCTATAAGTTTATGTAGACTATTTACAAAAAACTGGTCTATTTAATTAACACTAAGAAAGAAGATTAGAAAAAGAAACTTAAACGAATTCATACATTCTATCCTCGAATTATTAATGAAACAGCAGTAAAATTATCAAAGACAGAAGAATAATTAAATTAAACTTTCAGCCGTTATCTAAAAGTTCATGGAAGTTATGTACAAAAACTGAACGATTTAATAAACAATAAGAAAAAAGATTACAAGAAGAAAGTTAAACCAATACATACATTCTATCCTCGAATTATTAATGAAACAGTAATGAAATTGTCAAGAGAGAAGAAGAATAAATTAAACTTACAGCCTTTATCTAAAAGTTTATTGACTCTGAAATAAACTTGTTTATTTTGGTTTTATTGCATGAATGTTAGTTACAGAATTTTAGACAGTACAGCAAGATCAGGCAATATTTTATTAAAGTTTATGTAACAATCAATAATATGTCAGTAGAAGATGTAATGAAAATTAGCCGAGACAGAAAACTGGATTACATCAAGTGTTCTGTAATACAATATTGACAGAATGTTAGTTTACGAACAACGGCAACTAAAGGTAAGCTTATTTATTATAATTATTTTATTTATTATTTATATATTGGTTATTCTTGCATGAATGTTATTTACAGCATATTATACAGGAGCCCAAAATATCAGCTACGTTTGGTACAAAATTATTGACTGCAAGATGATTCATAGGTGAGAATCATAAAGACAGTGACATTGTGTGTGTGCGGACTGCGTGTTTGGAATGAGCCTGACCCTCGCCCAGCCGCACTCGCTATTTGATAATACTATACAAGAAGAATGTTAAACCAATTCATACATTCTATCCTCGAATTATTAATGAAACAGCAATGAAATTCTCAAAGGCAGAAGAATAATAAATTAAACTTACAGCCTTTATCTAAACGTTTATGAAAGTTATGTACGTAAAACTGAGCGATTTAATAAACAATAAGCTGAGCGATTTAATAAACAATAAGCAATAAGATTACAAGAAGAAATTTAAACCAATTCATACATTCTATCCTCGAATTATTAATGAAATCACAACGAAATTGTCACAGACAGAAGAATAATAAATTAAACTTACAGTCTTTATCTATTTAAACTTACAGCCAAACATACCGGTGCAGGAAGTGTTCTATTATCGACAATTATGGGTAAATGTTTTTGGAATTAAGAATTTCAAGACTGGGAAATCGCATTTCTATGTTTATCACGAAGGCACTGCTAAGAAAAGTCCAAACGAAGTATGCAGTTTAATTCATCGCTACTTATCAGCTGAAGTTCCCAACAGTGTCAAAGAAGTACATATTTTTTCAGACGGTTGCCCGGGGCAAAATCGAAACAACACAGTGGTAAGGTTTTTATCAAATTTGACATCTGCCGGAAAGTTTGATGAAAAATGACACTACGTTCCGATTAGGGGCCATAGTTTTCTAGCTTGTGACAGAGATTTCTCTGTTATCAAAAGAAAAATCAAACGCTGTGACAGAGTTTACACTCCTGATGAGTATGCGAGGCTGATAGCAGAGTCGAGTCAGTTGGGAAATTTTACAGTAGAGCTCTTGTAAACTAACTTTTCAGCCGATTTCAAAAGTTGGTGGCCAAAATATTACAAGAAGAATGTTGTGTCGATTGAACCTTCTGCGCGAAGTGTTCCTCGTTCGCAAAACGTTTTATTTAATGTGTCTACATTTTTTGTTTGTATATGACAGCCAGAATAAAGGAGTCGTTCTAGCCATGCCTACTACTGACTCATTTCTCATTCATCACTTTAGACTATTAACGAATGCAACCACCATTCCAGAATTACCTGCGATTGAGGCACACGGAAAATGTCCAATAAATGACAAAAAGATTAAAGATATTGAAAAGTTGATGAAGTATATTCCTGAAAACTATACACTTTTCTATCAAGAAATCCTCAATTGGCCAACAAACTTGTCTATTTCAGAAGAGGAATCCGACTAGAGTTCTGTGCACAGTATTATCGTAATCAAAACTTTCTTAAAACAATTTTTAGTTATTCTTTGTTTTCATTATGTCATTATCTGTATATGTTTATAATACTGTAATCATACCTGTAAATGTTTATAATATGTGAAACAAAATCATTGAAATACAAGTGTGGGCTACATAAAAGTAAAAATTAATGTGTTTGAATTACTTTTTTTTTTGAAAAGTAACCAATATGATTCCTGAGGAAAGGGAGAACGAAGAACATATGCTTATAATAGATCTGCCAAAGGACGGCGATACTATGTTAGAAGAAGCAGTTATAAATGAGGCAAGTAGGCCTAACAGTAAAAACACTGAAAAAAACATATCTATAAATAGTGAAAAAAAGAAACTGTTTGAACAGTTTCAAGAGATTCAACAAAACCTAGAAACTGTTGAACAGTGTCAATATGCAAAAAAAACAGATGGAACAGTTACTACTGACTATAAAAGCTATGAAGTCATCTGCTGAAAGGAGCTTAAAGGTATGTATAATTTTCAGTCAGATTATTCACTTTATTTTGTAGTACAGTCTAATCCAAACTACCTACTCATCAACTTATCTGTCTTCTCACCCACCTACACAAACTATCCACCCACCCATCTATCCAAATTTTAGTCTATAGCTTTACTTAGGATATCTATCCACCTACTCTTCTATTCAGATAGACACTCACATACCGGTTTATCTAATCATCTACTCTTTTATAAGCGAGGTCAGAAACAGTGTGAGGTTACGAAATAAGCATTAATACACATTTTGTATGAAGAGAATTTACTTAATCTTTATTATTCCTTTACTATGTTCTGTTTCAAATTATTCCTTATTCATTTCTTGTATGTTTACAAAAGCTCTATTATTTTAGTGTACTTTTTAACTGGAATACAGCTTCCTGGTAATACGTAATTTTACAGTATTGACTTATATACTACGGCTTACCTGGATTACATCACACATAAACACAAACAGCCCAGCCTGCAATTTACACTCTCACAGACACACAGAAAATTATAAAGCCCTTAACATTTACAGAAGAATACCCATCCCTGCCGGCACGCGTTTATAGCTAGAGCACTCCGTTTCATTTTTTTTTATACTTGTTAGTATGTCCGAAATAAGTATTTGATGGTGTCTCTGGTTGATTAGTTTTCGCTTCACTACTACGTGTTCATTTTTTACCGAAACTCACTTTTTTCGGATAATTATAACAAAATTTTGAAGAGCCCACTGGGCTTTGTACCTGCAGGTACGATAGCTAGGCCAAAACTGCGCAGAACGGTAAGGCGTTCGCCGCTACCTCGATTTCGTCGTTGTTGAGGAAACCAAAGCCTTGTATTTGTTCGTCGTAGCTTTCGTCCCATGCAATCCATGTAGTTGTTGGGGTGACGACAGTATACGATCTCCGTGAGGCACCGGCTAACGTCACGAGATGGGCGGATCTTAAGTTTTCATATCCGGCCTCATGGTAAATGAAACTGCATAACATTGGTTTCCTGACATCTTGGTTTTTTGGACGGTAGCGTCACCCCGAGCGTATACCTGTCGCGCGTGCGTGCGCGCTGTCACATTCAAACAAAGTTCTTAGTAATATGAGGTGGCTACATACCTCAACTGATTGCACAATGCTATTACGTCTTGCCTTTGTTCTAAACTGTTCCATACACGTGGTCTGTCACAATGGAATAAAACTTACACAATATTTTTTATAAATCCCCGAAATGAAATCAAATAAAAATACCCACCAATTTGGACCGTTACAACAGAAGAATAATAAATTAAACTTACAGCCTTTATCTAAAGGTTTATGAAAGTTATGTACGTAAAACTGAACGATTTAATAAACAAAAAGAAAGAAGATTACAAGAAGAGAATTAAACCAATTCATACATTCTATCCTCAAATTATTAATGAAACAGCAATGAAATTGTCAAAGACAGAAGAAGAATAAATTACACTTACTGCCTTTATCTAAAAGTTTATGTAGATTATGTACAACAAACTGATCTATTTAATAAACACTAAGAAAGAAGATTAGAAGAAGAAAATTAAACCAATTCATACATTCTATCCTCAAATTATTAATGAAACAGCAATGAAACTGTCAAAGACAGAAGAAGAATAAATTACACTTACTGCCTTTATCTAAAAGTTTATGTAGATTATGTACAAAAAACTGATCTATTTAATAAACACTAAGAAAGAAGATTAGAAGAAGAAAATTAAACCAATTCATACATTCTATCCTCGAATTATTTTATTAATACTTGCTCAATCTAAAAGGTTCTGCGAGACTGCTCACATGTAGCATTCTTGTTTTAACAATGATTTTGTACAGTTTATAGGGTATATTCAGCTGTTTTATTATCTTTTAAAAATAAAGACATAACTACATTTATGCTTACCATTTTGTTTCAGACTAAGAAGTTCAAGCGTCACCAGTTCCTGATTTCATACAAAATTATTATTTGTTAAAAATATATATTTATACAAAAAATATACATAATTTATTTATTTATTTAATTATTAATTGTTTCTTATGTGTTTATTTATGAATAAACCTTATATTTTATTCCTTTAATTATGAATTTAATTTATTTATTGCTTTAGAATAACGAGAATTGTTTTTCCGTGTTAACTAGATGATAAAATGTAATAATCGATTGATGGTCTTCCTTAATTTAATGAGTGTACCCCTTCAATGATGTTATTCTCTTCTTTTCTTGGAGTCCAGGTGTCAAATAATATCTGAAATTCTTTTATCTATGTTTGTTAATAAATAAAACACGAAAATTATAATATTCAACTAATTTATTGATGTTATTGAGATTAATCGATTTTGAATCGATCGGCTAATCGATAGTTCATAAACTCATATCTCAGGGCGATTGATTTCAGTATATAAATTATTAATGTTAAATTACAGGTTCTTTTAGCTGTTATTATAATAGTCAGAGTAAGGGCAAAGCTGAAAAGTACAACACTTACAGAAAAACCTTCTTAATTATAAAAAATAGAAATATTATTTAAGATATAAATGTTAGTAAATTAGATTTCTCGAACCAAACTCAGGATGATGTTCTGCCATCACCGCAGAGGATGCCGGGAGTATTCCAAAATGGCCACCCACGTGCTGCCAATGTAGGCGAAACCTTCACAACGGAATTTCTTCAAATAAATGTGGATTATTGGTGTGTTCCTCTTCCTAGCAGTAGTGATTAATTCCTCTTCATCACACTATAATTATTCGGGATTGGTGGTCAGTTGTTCTGCACGGCAATCAGTGTTCAAAAGTGTTCTTGTTCCACTAGTTGTGGAACAACACTAGTTGTAGTTTTACAATGTCCAATTTAGTGTCGATAAAATTTTGAATTCAGGTTTATATGGTTCTATTATCTGGATGATGACTTCCAATCTTCATAAATAGATTCATTTGGTTGATTCCAGGTTAACTCAGTTTTGCTTACTCATATTTTTCAATTTCTCTGGGTTATTTTTTATAGGTTTAGTTATATCCAAAAATTGTCTTCTCTCTTTTTTAATGAATTAATTTGCGCGAGCTCGTTTTCAAGTGTCCATCTCAACATGTAACAATCAACTAACTCTCTTTCTTTTCCATACAATAGGTCCTGGCCGATTTAATATTAAATCTACTTCGTTTTAACCAGATGGCATTTCAGCCTAAATAGTTGACTTTTACATTATATGATTAATTACATTTTTACTATTATTTAATTTTATTAAATACTAATTACATAATCACTTTCCTTAGTTAATTCTGCATTATTTAATACCAAATATGACATACCTTAGAGTATTTTGTAACTCAAAAAGTCATATTTACAGTATATTTAGATGTACGCTTTAAATATGGTACTTCCTGCCATTATATGGTTTACAGTTTCTATTTACAGAAAAATTTAAAAGTACGTAGGTTTGGATATCCTTTACCTGTGATGCCGAAAACTATTATTTTAAAGCCGTTAGAAGAAGAAGAGAAGACAGAGCAGGTTAAAAAAAATTCTGTAAAGGTAAATAAGCTTATGTATAGTTTTTTTATGAAAGATAATGATGTGTCATTTGGCAATATTCTTTTGAAATTAAATATGTCTGAAGATGATTATATTAATGCAGTTAGATATGGAATTGATAGGGATACAATTTTTTTTTAGAGAAATTCATTGTCGGTAGCTATTAATTGTCACAATTCAACAATTTTGTCGCTGTTTTCTTCAAATATGGATTTGCAATTTGTGTTGGATCCTTACAGTTGTGCATCATATATTATTAATTATATAAGCAAAGTAGAAGCAGGTTTATCTAGGTTGTTAAGGGAAGCGGCTTCTGATGTGAAAAATGAAAAAATGAATACAAGAGAAAGGTTAAGTAAAGTTGCAAATGTGTTTCTAAATAGCACCTAATGTCTGCTCAGGAAGCTGCTTATCATGTTCTGGAATTACCTCTTTCAAAAAGTAGTCGAGCCTGTATATTTCTTAACACTAGCCCGAGTGAAGAAAGGCTAAACATGTTAAAATCGAAACAAGAGTTACAAAATATGGATCCGGAATCAACCGACATATCTTTACCAAACATATTCTCAAGATTTGCAAATAGGTGTAATAATTTAGAGACTATTTGTCTTGCTGATTTTTCAACAGAATATAAATCAAACAGACGTGCAAAAAACAAAGAAAAAATAATGAGGACTTTGAATCAGAAGAATGCGTAGACTGTTACAAGAGAAAAATTCTACGTTACAGAAGGTACAGGCTAGATCAAGACGAATACAATTTTTATCGAGAGCAAGTACTCCTCTTTTTACCATGGAGAAATGAGAAGGAGGAAGTTCAAAATATTGACAGTAAATTTATATATGAACAACACGTAGACATTATCAATAAAAACAGAGGGAAATATAATATGATTAATGAAGATGAAATGGAGCTTGCAGTTGAAATTGCACACAATCATAGACTTAAACAGGAAGAAAGAGATTATAAAAACTTGTTAGATAATGAACTTCCAGAGGAATTTAAAATAAATGTTGGAGTCCAAGATGGGAGCAAAGCAGGAAATAGTAGTGATAATGGTAAATTTAAAATTATTGTTCCTTCCAGAGAAAAAATAGAAAATTTGTTTTTCAATATGAGAAGACTCAATAGAGGCCAGAAAGAAATTGTAATGCACGTTTTTAAAAATATGAAAAGTGGAAACTTCAAACCTGTAAGACTGTTTCTCTCTGGAGCTGCTGGTGTTGGTAAAAGCACGGTTATTAACGTGCTATACCAATTAATTACTAAATATTTTGATGAACAAAAGGTGTAAAAACAAATTCAATTAAAGTTCTTCTAACAGCTCCGACAGGTAAAGCAGTTTTTCTCATCAACGGCGTAAGCATTCATTCATGCATTTAGCTTGCCAGTAACACAGTTTGGTGGCCTCATGCCTGAATTAAGTTCTGACACAGCAAGTACACTTAGAGTGAATCTGATAGATTTAAAGTTATTGATTATTGATGAGGGTTCTATGGTGGGATCACGAACACTTTCAAGAATTGATACTCGTTTACGTCACAAATAATGGGGAAAATGAGACCTTTGGCGGTGTTTCCCTTCTTATTGTAGGTGATTTACATCAGTTATCACCTGTAATGGATTCTCCCATTTGGAAAGCACCGAAGGTAAATGAATTGAGCATTTTTAATGATAAAAATCCACTTTGGTCAGAGTTTTCATTTTATGAATTAAATGAAATCATGAGACAGAAAGGAGACACAGAATTTATAGTAACACTAAATAACATAGCAGCTAATGTTATGAACGAAAAAGACTTTAATTTATTGAAAACGAGAATAGTTCAACCCGAAGAGGTTCCTGAAAATGCAATAGACTGTATCCCGAAAATGAAATGGTGCAGAAATATAACCAAGAAAAAATTAGAAAATCTAAAGAGAAACCTTTTAATTCCATCGCGCAAGATACAGTTTTAGGAAACATACCTTTACATACAAAAGATAGTTTGTTAAAATCAATTAGAAATAAAAAGGTAACAGAAATGCAGGGCCTATCGAATGAAATTACTTTTAAGGTAGGTATCAAGTACATGATCACATTTAATGTGGATGTTGGAGATGGACTGGTGAACGGCGCATGTGGAATTTTACGATACTTGACAATGGGAGAAGAAAATATTATTTTGATATGGTTGGAGTTTCCAGAGGGAAGAAATGTAGGTCTAAAAGCAAGACAGAAATTTAAAGAATATGCAGCTGCAAGTGGAATAAATGAAGAACTAATACCAACTGCAAAGAGTACAGCAATTATAACAACGCATAAAAATTGTCATCAAATAATGAGGAAACAATTTCCTGTTGTGCCTGCAGAAGCTCTTACAATACATAAGAGTCAGGGACAAACTTATGAAGCAGTTTGTTTAGATTTTCGAAGGATAAAGAGAGTGACAAGACAACTGTTATATGTCGCCATGAGCAGGGTAACTTCTTTGAAAAACGTATATATATATCTTATGAGAAATGAACATGAAGTATTTCCACAGTGGAAGTGTAAGTGACTGTGAAGAAATACAGCGACTAAGAAAAGAAAATGTTGAACTCTTTGCTATAACGATTTGAAGGACACAGTTGGAGTCATTGTGTACCATAATGTGAGATCTTTGACACTATACCTTGAAGATATCAAGACAGACGACTGGTACTCAAGAGCACATGTTTTAATTCTTTCAGAAACTAGAACGAAGGGCTCAGAGCGGATTGTGATCCCAACTTATCAGATTAAGTACTCATCAGATGAAAATCCAACAACAGGACAGAGAGGTCTCATGTGCCTAGCAAAAGAGAACATTGATTTTAAATTATTGGAGAGAAAAATTGTAACCGAAAAGAAGATAACAGTTGACGGTAGGTACAAAGGACACGTTGAAATGATAACTGTTCAGTTGAAAAATATTTACTTAATAACGGGATACAAATCACCGGGTGCAAGCATTAGTACATTTTTTGACGTTGTAGATGGTATGATTGCTAACTTAACTGGAAACTACACAAAAATTTGAATGGGAGACTTCAACATTAACATAGCTAATTTGGAAGATTCAGCAAATTTCAAAGGTAAACTTGAACATAGGCATCTGAAAACTGCACTGATAAATGAAATATACACCACAGATGTGAAGACACAAATTGACATAATATGTACAGATACCAACAAGTATTTAGCAGGAGTATATGAGAGTTATTTCTCAGATCATAAACCCGTTTTTATAGAAGTAGAGGATTGTGTTGGAACTTTGCCAGTTATAAATAAGGAATCTGAAAGAATACAAAACAGAAGTAAAATCATAGATGTGGAAGAACAACACTCATTACAACTATCATTACAGGAATTACAGGTGAATAAATTTAAGTGTACATCAGAAATTACATCAATTGAAGATATGGCGCAAGAAATAGAGAAACTTTTTCCAAATCATGGTGTTGTGTATTATCAGCTAGGTAGAGCTATTAAAATTTACAAACATAATTTGCTATCTCTCAAGCCAACATTATCTGCAGCTGACATTGACGCTTTAAAAAGACAATCCATAGGCGCCGTTGATGGCTGGCTAACGGACAACATTATCGATGGATTTTTTTTCAGTTTATCCCAGGAATATGAACAATTTTCATACGGAGATTCTATATTATCACAATATATAATGAGTAATTTTGATGAGGAAACAAGAGAACAGTACATAACGCAGAATTTAAGAGTGATGAACAAATCCCATTATGCCATCCCAATAAACGTCAATAACTCTCATTGGATAGTCGTTTGCATTTGCTTAGATTTGAATATATATTACATTTTAGACCCGCAACAGAGCCATATATCAAGTACATTATTGAGCAGAGTAAAGTATTTCACGGATAAAATTTTACAAAAATTAGACCAGCCATCTGAAGAAATGTTATATGTATCAAAAGAAGCAATAAGACAAACAGTTATAACTATGGAGTATTCGTTTGCTGGTTTGCAAAACAGTTTGCTGCTGATGGTAACTTTAATGACAAACTGTTTCAACCTGATAACTTCAGGCTGGAAATTTTCAAGAAAATTATTACATCTTTCTGTTAAAGCTACTCCGTTATAGAGCAGTAATATAATAAACTGAATTTAATAAAAAAATAAAAAAATTTAATTACTGAACGATTTAATAAACAAAAAGAAAGAAAATTACGAGGAAAGACTTAACCAATTCATACATTTTATCCTCAAATTATTAATGAAACAGCAATGAAATTGTCAAAGACAGACCAATTCATACATTTTATCCTCAAATTATTAATGAAACAGCAATGAAATTGTCAAAGACAGAAGAGAATTAACTACACTTACTGCCTTTATCTAAACGTTTATGTAGATTATGTACAAAAAACTGATCTATTTAATAAACACTAAGAAAGAAGATTACAATAAGAAAGTTAAACGAATTCATACATTCTATCCTCGAATTATTAATGAAACAGCAATGAAATTGTCAACGACAGAAGAATAATAAATTAAACTTACAGCCTTTATCTAAAGGTTTATGAAAGTTATGTACGTAAAACTGAGCGATTTAATAAACAACAAGCAAGAAAGATTACAAGAAGAAATTTAAACCAATTCATATATTCTATCCTCGAATTATTAATGAAATCACAACGAAATTGTCACAGACAGAAGAATAATAAATTAAACTTAGTCTTTATCTATAAGTTTATGTAGACTATTTACAAAAAACTGGTCTATTTAATTAACACTAAGAAAGAAGATTAGAAAAAGAAACTTAAACGAATTCATACATTCTATCCTCGAATTATTAATGAAACAGCAGTAAAATTATCAAAGACAGAAGAATAATTAAATTAAACTTTCAGCCGTTATCTAAAAGTTCATGGAAGTTATGTACAAAAACTGAACGATTTAATAAACAATAAGAAAAAAGATTACAAGAAGAAAGTTAAACCAATACATACATTCTATCCTCGAATTATTAATGAAACAGTAATGAAATTGTCAAGAGAGAAGAAGAATAAATTAAACTTACAGCCTTTATCTAAAAGTTTATTGACTCTGAAATAAACTTGTTTATTTTGGTTTTATTGCATGAATGTTAGTTACAGAATTTTAGATAGTACAGCAAGATCAGGCAATATTTTATTAAAGTTTATGTAACAATCAATAATATGTCAGTAGAAGATGTAATGAAAATTAGCCGAGACAGAAAACTGGATTACATCAAGTGTTCTGTAATACAATATTGACAGAATGTTAGTTTACGAACAACGGCAACTAAAGGTAAGCTTATTTATTATAATTATTTTATTTATTATTTATATATTGGTTATTCTTGCATGAATGTTATTTACAGCATATTATACAGGAGCCCAAAATATCAGCTACGTTTGGTACAAAATTATTGACTGCAAGATGATTCATAGGTGAGAATCATAAAGACAGTGACATTGTGTGTGTGCGGACTGCGTGTTTGGAATGAGCCTGACCCTCGCCCAGCCGCACTCGCTATTTGATAATACTATACAAGAAGAATGTTAAACCAATTCATACATTCTATCCTCGAATTATTAATGAAACAGCAATGAAATTCTCAAAGGCAGAAGAATAATAAATTAAACTTACAGCCTTTATCTAAACGTTTATGAAAGTTATGTACGTAAAACTGAGCGATTTAATAAACAATAAGCTGAGCGATTTAATAAACAATAAGCAATAAGATTACAAGAAGAAATTTAAACCAATTCATACATTCTATCCTCGAATTATTAATGAAATCACAACGAAATTGTCACAGACAGAAGAATAATAAATTAAACTTACAGTCTTTATCTATTTAAACTTACAGCCAAACATACCGGTGCAGGAAGTGTTCTATTATCGACAATTATGGGTAAATGTTTTTGGAATTAAGAATTTCAAGACTGGGAAATCGCATTTCTATGTTTATCACGAAGGCACTGCTAAGAAAAGTCCAAACGAAGTATGCAGTTTAATTCATCGCTACTTATCAGCTGAAGTTCCCAACAGTGTCAAAGAAGTACATATTTTTTCAGACGGTTGCCCGGGGCAAAATCGAAACAACACAGTGGTAAGGTTTTTATCAAATTTGACATCTGCCGGAAAGTTTGATGAAAAATGACACTACGTTCCGATTAGGGGCCATAGTTTTCTAGCTTGTGACAGAGATTTCTCTGTTATCAAAAGAAAAATCAAACGCTGTGACAGAGTTTACACTCCTGATGAGTATGCGAGGCTGATAGCAGAGTCGAGTCAGTTGGGAAATTTTACAGTAGAGCTCTTGTAAACTAACTTTTCAGCCGATTTCAAAAGTTGGTGGCCAAAATATTACAAGAAGAATGTTGTGTCGATTGAACCTTCTGCGCGAAGTGTTCCTCGTTCGCAAAACGTTTTATTTAATGTGTCTACATTTTTTGTTTGTATATGACAGCCAGAATAAAGGAGTCGTTCTAGCCATGCCTACTACTGACTCATTTCTCATTCATCACTTTAGACTATTAACGAATGCAACCACCATTCCAGAATTACCTGCGATTGAGGCACACGGAAAATGTCCAATAAATGACAAAAAGATTAAAGATATTGAAAAGTTGATGAAGTATATTCCTGAAAACTATACACTTTTCTATCAAGAAATCCTCAATTGGCCAACAAACTTGTCTATTTCAGAAGAGGAATCCGACTAGAGTTCTGTGCACAGTATTATCGTAATCAAAACTTTCTTAAAACAATTTTTAGTTATTCTTTGTTTTCATTATGTCATTATCTGTATATGTTTATAATACTGTAATCATACCTGTAAATGTTTATAATATGTGAAACAAAATCATTGAAATACAAGTGTGGGCTACATAAAAGTAAAAATTAATGTGTTTGAATTACTTTTTTTTTTGAAAAGTAACCAATATGATTCCTGAGGAAAGGGAGAACGAAGAACATATGCTTATAATAGATCTGCCAAAGGACGGCGATACTATGTTAGAAGAAGCAGTTATAAATGAGGCAAGTAGGCCTAACAGTAAAAACACTGAAAAAAACATATCTATAAATAGTGAAAAAAAGAAACTGTTTGAACAGTTTCAAGAGATTCAACAAAACCTAGAAACTGTTGAACAGTGTCAATATGCAAAAAAACAGATGGAACAGTTACTACTGACTATAAAAGCTATGAAGTCATCTGCTGAAAGGAGCTTAAAGGTATGTATAATTTTCAGTCAGATTATTCACTTTATTTTGTAGTACAGTCTAATCCAAACTACCTACTCATCAACTTATCTGTCTTCTCACCCACCTACACAAACTATCCACCCACCCATCTATCCAAATTTTAGTCTATAGCTTTACTTAGGATATCTATCCACCTACTCTTCTATTCAGATAGACACTCACATACCGGTTTATCTAATCATCTACTCTTTTATAAGCGAGGTCAGAAACAGTGTGAGGTTACGAAATAAGCATTAATACACATTTTGTATGAAGAGAATTTACTTAATCTTTATTATTCCTTTACTATGTTCTGTTTCAAATTATTCCTTATTCATTTCTTGTATGTTTACAAAAGCTCTATTATTTTAGTGTACTTTTTAACTGGAATACAGCTTCCTGGTAATACGTAATTTTACAGTATTGACTTATATACTACGGCTTACCTGGATTACATCACACATAAACACAAACAGCCCAGCCTGCAATTTACACTCTCACAGACACACAGAAAATTATAAAGCCCTTAACATTTACAGAAGAATACCCATCCCTGCCGGCACGCGTTTATAGCTAGAGCACTCCGTTTCATTTTTTTTTATACTTGTTAGTATGTCCGAAATAAGTATTTGATGGTGTCTCTGGTTGATTAGTTTTCGCTTCACTACTACGTGTTCATTTTTTACCGAAACTCACTTTTTTCGGATAATTATAACAAAATTTTGAAGAGCCCACTGGGCTTTGTACCTGCAGGTACGATAGCTAGGCCAAAACTGCGCAGAACGGTAAGGCGTTCGCCGCTACCTCGATTTCGTCGTTGTTGAGGAAACCAAAGCCTTGTATTTGTTCGTCGTAGCTTTCGTCCCATGCAATCCATGTAGTTGTTGGGGTGACGACAGTATACGATCTCCGTGAGGCACCGGCTAACGTCACGAGATGGGCGGATCTTAAGTTTTCATATCCGGCCTCATGGTAAATGAAACTGCATAACATTGGTTTCCTGACATCTTGGTTTTTTGGACGGTAGCGTCACCCCGACCGTATACCTGTCGCGCGTGCGTGCGCGCTGTCACATTCAAACAAAGTTCTTAGTAATATGAGGTGGCTACATACCTCAACTGATTGCACAATGCTATTACGTCTTGCCTTTGTTCTAAACTGTTCCATACACGTGGTCTGTCACAATGGAATAAAACTTACACAATATTTTTTATAAATCCCCGAAATGAAATCAAATAAAAATACCCACCAATTTGGACCGTTACAACAGAAGAATAATAAATTAAACTTACAGCCTTTATCTAAAGGTTTATGAAAGTTATGTACGTAAAACTGAACGATTTAATAAACAAAAAGAAAGAAGATTACAAGAAGAGAATTAAACCAATTCATACATTCTATCCTCAAATTATTAATGAAACAGCAATGAAATTGTCAAAGACAGAAGAAGAATAAATTACACTTACTGCCTTTATCTAAAAGTTTATGTAGATTATGTACAAAAAACTGATCTATTTAATAAACACTAAGAAAGAAGATTAGAAGAAGAAAATTAAACCAATTCATACATTCTATCCTCAAATTATTAATGAAACAGCAATGAAACTGTCAAAGACAGAAGAAGAATAAATTACACTTACTGCCTTTATCTAAAAGTTTATGTAGATTATGTACAAAAAACTGATCTATTTAATAAACACTAAGAAAGAAGATTAGAAGAAGAAAATTAAACCAATTCATACATTCTATCCTCGAATTATTTTATTAATACTTGCTCAATCTAAAAGGTTCTGCGAGACTGCTCACATGTAGCATTCTTGTTTTAACAATGATTTTGTACAGTTTATAGGGTATATTCAGCTGTTTTATTATCTTTTAAAAATAAAGACATAACTACATTTATGCTTACCATTTTGTTTCAGACTAAGAAGTTCAAGCGTCACCAGTTCCTGATTTCATACAAAATTATTATTTGTTAAAAATATATATTTATACAAAAAATATACATAATTTATTTATTTATTTAATTATTAATTGTTTCTTATGTGTTTATTTATGAATAAACCTTATATTTTATTCCTTTAATTATGAATTTAATTTATTTATTGCTTTAGAATAACGAGAATTGTTTTTCCGTGTTAACTAGATGATAAAATGTAATAATCGATTGATGGTCTTCCTTAATTTAATGAGTGTACTCCTTCAATGATGTTATTCTCTTCTTTTCTTGGAGTCCAGGTGTCAAATAATATCTGAAATTCTTTTATCTATGTTTGTTAATAAATAAAACACGAAAATTATAATATTCAACTAATTTATTGATGTTATTGAGATTAATCGATTTTGAATCGATCGGCTAATCGATAGTTCATAAACTCATATCTCAGGGCGATTGATTTCAGTATATAAATTATTAATGTTAAATTACAGGTTCTTTTAGCTGTTATTATAATAGTCAGAGTAAGGGCAAAGCTGAAAAGTACAACACTTACAGAAAAACCTTCTTAATTATAAAAAATAGAAATATTATTTAAGATATAAATGTTAGTAAATTAGATTTCTCGAACCAAACTCAGGATGATGTTCTGCCATCACCGCAGAGGATGCCGGGAGTATTCCAAAATGGCCACCCACGTGCTGCCAATGTAGGCGAAACCTTCACAACGGAATTTCTTCAAATAAATGTGGATTATTGGTGTGTTCCTCTTCCTAGCAGTAGTGATTAATTCCTCTTCATCACACTATAATTATTCGGGATTGGTGGTCAGTTGTTCTGCACGGCAATCAGTGTTCAAAAGTGTTCTTGTTCCACTAGTTGTGGAACAACACTAGTTGTAGTTTTACAATGTCCAATTTAGTGTCGATAAAATTTTGAATTCAGGTTTATATGGTTCTATTATCTGGATGATGACTTCCAATCTTCATAAATAGATTCATTTGGTTGATTCCAGGTTAACTCAGTTTTGCTTACTCATATTTTTCAATTTCTCTGGGTTATTTTTTATAGGTTTAGTTATATCCAAAAATTGTCTTCTCTCTTTTTTAATGAATTAATTTGCGCGAGCTCGTTTTCAAGTGTCCATCTCAACATGTAACAATCAACTAACTCTCTTTCTTTTCCATACAATAGGTCCTGGCCGATTTAATATTAAATCTACTTCGTTTTAACCAGATGGCATTTCAGCCTAAATAGTTGACTTTTACATTATATGATTAATTACATTTTTACTATTATTTAATTTTATTAAATACTAATTACATAATCACTTTCCTTAGTTAATTCTGCATTATTTAATACCAAATATGACATACCTTAGAGTATTTTGTAACTCAAAAAGTCATATTTACAGTATATTTAGATGTACGCTTTAAATATGGTACTTCCTGCCATTATATGGTTTACAGTTTCTATTTACAGAAAAATTTAAAAGTACGTAGGTTTGGATATCCTTTACCTGTGATGCCGAAAACTATTATTTTAAAGCCGTTAGAAGAAGAAGAGAAGACAGAGCAGGTTAAAAAAAATTCTGTAAAGGTAAATAAGCTTATGTATAGTTTTTTTATGAAAGATAATGATGTGTCATTTGGCAATATTCTTTTGAAATTAAATATGTCTGAAGATGATTACATTAATGCAGTTAGATATGGAATTGATAGGGATACAATTTTTTTGGAGAGAAATTCATTGTCGGTAGCTATTAATTGTCACAATTCAACAATTTTGTCGCTGTTTTCTTCAAATATGGATTTGCAATTTGTGTTGGATCCTTACAGTTGTGCATCATATATTATTAATTATATAAGCAAAGTAGAAGCAGGTTTATCTAGGTTGTTAAGGGAAGCGGCTTCTGATGTGAAAAATGAAAAAATGAATACAAGAGAAAGGTTAAGTAAAGTTGCAAATGTGTTTCTAAATAGCACCTAATGTCTGCTCAGGAAGTTGCTTATCATGTTCTGGAATTACCTCTTTCAAAAAGTAGTCGAGCCTGTATATTTCTTAACACTAGCCCGAGTGAAGAAAGGCTAAACATGTTAAAATCGAAACAAGAGTTACAAAATATGGATCCGGAATCAACCGACATATCTTTACCAAACATATTCTCAAGATTTGCAAATAGGTGTAATAATTTAGAGACTATTTGTCTTGCTGATTTTTCAACAGAATATAAATCAAACAGACGTGCAAAAAACAAAGAAAAAATAATGAGGACTTTGAATCAGAAGAATGCGTAGACTGTTACAAGAGAAAAATTCTACGTTACAGAAGGTACAGGCTAGATCAAGACGAATACAATTTTTATCGAGAGCAAGTACTCCTCTTTTTACCATGGAGAAATGAGAAGGAGGAAGTTCAAAATATTGACAGTAAATTTATATATGAACAACACGTAGACATTATCAATAAAAACAGAGGGAAATATAATATGATTAATGAAGATGAAATGGAGCTTGCAGTTGAAATTGCACACAATCATAGACTTAAACAGGAAGAAAGAGATTATAAAAACTTGTTAGATAATGAACTTCCAGAGGAATTTAAAATAAATGTTGGAGTCCAAGATGGGAGCAAAGCAGGAAATAGTAGTGATAATGGTAAATTTAAAATTATTGTTCCTTCCAGAGAAAAAATAGAAAATTTGTTTTTCAATATGAGAAGACTCAATAGAGGCCAGAAAGAAATTGTAATGCACGTTTTTAAAAATATGAAAAGTGGAAACTTCAAACCTGTAAGACTGTTTCTCTCTGGAGCTGCTGGTGTTGGTAAAAGCACGGTTATT
>JAWRYS010001354.1:0-83346 GCA_034769895.1 Magicicada septendecula | reverse complement strand
GTGTAAGTACAACTTACTTAAGATATTTTGCAACCATTAGAATTAATAAAAAGCATGTAAGGACATCTTACTCAAGTTATTTTGAAACCATATAATTTAACAAACAACAAACCACCAAGAAAAAGAGAACAGATGATTAAATAATATTTATAAAGAACTGATTTAAAATGGACTAATAGGAAAAATAATATTTTGATGGTAACAAAAGAAGAATAAATAAATAAACAATTGATGGTAATGTGCTCAGATAAGAAGAATAACGAATAATTTAATGACTCCAATGAAACTGAAGGAGGATGATAATTAATACAACAAAAATTAGAATTTCTCGGAATTGAAGATTATATAGAAGAAATGATACGGAGAAATATGTCACAAGAAGTAAAGTCAAAAGAATTTTAACATAAGGCCATCAATGATGTTATATGCTATTAGTCAATGGAAAAGAAGAAGGAATCAAGGAGAAGAAGAAATATATAAATAAATACAAACAGCTACAGTATGAAGAATCCCAAAAGTGTTTGGTACTAGTCGCTAATTGACTACTACTTATAATTTTTTTTTATTTTTATGTATTGACCGTAGAAAATGTTCCGGCAATAATTTTTATGAGCAGGGATGATGTTCCCCTGGTCTCAGAAGGTGTAAGGATGGACAGCGGTGTATGGACCCAGAGTGGCCACCCGACTGGAACCACCGCACAAGATAGGGAAAAAATGTTAGGGAAATTGAATATTTAAGGGATAATAATTATAAAATAGCTGAAAAGAGTGATATTGGATTCCAGAAGTATAAATGAAGAAAATAGAAGGAAGATAGCAGACAGAAGCTTAATTGATAAAGCGAGTATATAAAAGTAAATAGAAATGAGGGTTAAAACAAGTTTAATATAATTAGTGTGACCAGTCCTTATCAAATAAAATGTGAAGTACCACTAACCCCGAGAAATAATTGATGAATTTGCCTCCAAGAGAGAGAGAGTATAGTAAGAAAACAGCAATTACCACCAGTCGGAATTACCAGTCAGTGTATAATTAGTCGGAAATGAAACACTATTATGAAAACAAAGTCAAGACCATTAGGAGACTTGAACCAATCAACAATTTATTTCTATCAACAAGTTGAACTAAAATAAATTTGTTCTAGTGGGGGGGCTTTATGTAACGTTACATAACCCGGTCCAATAAATTAACTCATGATAATAAAAGTCAGAAATGGGTAAACTAAAGCTCGCTCAAAATTTAATTATATCACTCAATATGATAAATAATTTGAGTGGTATACAGTGCAAAGTGAGTGATAGTGTACCCATTGAGGTGAAGAAACAAAAGTGAAAGCAACGTATTACCAAACTGTGATGTATGTTTTGGAAAGGATAAACTTATGAAAGTAGTATGTAATAATACTGATTGATTTTTGTAATTTTATTTATTTATTGTAATTTATATTGTTATGAACCACAAATTGTTATACCCAAGTTAATATTATATTTTTTCAAATAATTGTGTTAGATTATAAGAAAACCCAGGGTTAATTTTAAAAGACATAAAATTTTAACTACCAAAGATAATATAAAATTAAAATAATCCTATGAAGGAAATGGCAACAGGAAGTAGTACCGGGTATGAACACTATTCGAGACTAAATAAATAATATATAAATTTATTTAATGATAATAAAATGATAAAATATTTATATACAATGTCATAAAAAATTAACCAAAACATATTATGTAAATTAAATTAGTAAAGAAACCGGAATGGAAGGGAATTATTTTTTTCCATAAATAAAATATAAATTTATAATAATTACAAACTGCCTACATAATAAAAATACTATGTGTTACTAAGAGTGATGAAAAATAACAAGTATTGTTAATAAGAAAAAAAATTTTGAACTAAACCGGAGAGTTGAAGAAACGATGCGACAAAAATTATAAAAAATAACCTTTTTTTGGACGTTGGAGGAGGCGAAATTCACGCAAGAGTAATAAACAAAGTGAATACTAACTAATTATACCTGAGGAATCCAAATTAAATGGTGATATACATTAAAAACCAGTGGATGAAAACATTCTGAGGATCCAATATAGTTCGGCCTACTTCCAGTAGACAACTAGAAAATACTCCAAACGAAAAGGAAATAATAACGCAAGACGTACCTCATCACAGAATAAAACTTCAATCCAGTAAGGACAACACGGAGCGAGGTAATATAAACATTTTTTCGTAATAAGTCCAGAAGAAAACTCGTTTTTTAACAGTGAAATAGAACAAAAAATATTCATTTTATCATATGTTTCTTTCAAAGTAAACAAATACATGCTGCTCTCTTACGGCAATTCCGGAAACTACGTAATATTTGAAAAATAAACAAAATTATTTATTAATTTTTTGATATTTGTAAAGCGTAGCAATTATCCATTTCTGACACTCTCATAACACAAAGAATTCACCCTGAACTCTGGGGAATTACTAAGAATTATGTAATAACTGATGTTTTTTATTATAGCGTAATATTGGGTAAATAACAACATATATGTTTTGTTACTTAGACAGATCTATGTTTACTCGGTAAAGTCGAGATGATGTTTTTTTTTCAAATAGATTAATTGTGATACCTATATTTTGGTGGCAGGAGACAAAAGTCAATAATCAATAAAGCAATATTATTGAAAATTAATATTGAATTATAACGTGTTATAATTTATTGTAGTGGGTAGTTAATGAAAATTTCAGCACAACATACAGAAGAAATCGTCACAATTGAGGGGCAATAATGATACTTACTCTCTCTTCTGCATAAGGCTGAACAAATTACCTCCTTGACCCCAAATCACACACTCTCGATTTCTTTAGATTGAGTAAAACAAGATAAACAAAATCCTTTATTTATACCTTTTAAAACGTCAGTTAGTATAATTCAAAAGTGACGCATACTGCGTGAGGGCATATAATAACACTTTCGCAAGTGCACACCTCACATTAAGCGCACGTTACAGAATTGGCTTCCATCGCGGGGCTTGAAAAATAGCGACTGCTCATTTTACGTTACAGAATTGGCGAACCCAACATTTGGGGCTTGAATGAGAAGGACGTTTCGCTAACACCCGCCTCTCGCAGAAACCGCACGTTACAGAATTGGCGTACAACTGTGGGGCGGAATTAACAAAGCTTGTAATTGCAATATACTCGTAAGTGGTAAACGTACCTCACATAAGCAGGACGTTACAAATTGGCGCTCAACGTAAAAGGGCGGTAATTAGAAAAGAATTTCGATATTTAATAAAAAAGATATATCAAAAAATCTAATTATCGTTGGCAGTTATGAGAAAACAAGAAATGCCTAATACCCGAGGAAAATCGAAGAAGAGGGCAGAAGAAAAGGAGATTGAAGAAGGTGGACAGGAACAAGAAATAGAGTTAGTCACGGACAGTGAAATGGACCAACAGACAGGTGATACAGAAGAAACCGAAGTAGTTATGGATACGGAAAAGGAAATAGTGGAAGAGGATGCCCAAGGGGACCAACCAGATAAATCCACCCAAAAGAAGATATGAGCATGCAGGAGATGTTGAGAATTATTATGGAAAGCAATAAACAAACAAATGATAAAATAGACGAAAAATTTAGGAAACAGGAGGAAACTTTGAAGGAACAGAATGAACAAAATAAGGAGAATTTTAAGAAACAGGAGGAACAAAATAGACAGACCAATGAGAAAATAGATAGCATTCAGGAAAATTTAGTCAAACAACTAAATGAAAACATAGAAACCATTCATGGAAATATCAAACAAACCATGAATGAACAATACAATGAACTGAAAGAAACTGTTGAAGGACAAAGAGAAGAGATGAATGCAAAATTTGAAGAGAATAATAAGAATTTAAAACAATTTGAGTGTAAAATGGAGAAGTTCAATAAGGAGATATGGGAAACTTTCGGAGAGAAGTTTGAAAATGTTAATACGCGTATCCAAAAAGCAGATACATACCAGAAGGAGATTAATAAACAAATGGACCATAGTGTCAAGAATTTGGATGAAACATCAGACAGTACTTCAGAAGGTATTAAAGTAAGTCCGAATACAGAAGAGAGTAGGAAGGAAATAGAAATTACAGAATACCAAGGTGTAATGCCATCTGAAAATAAAAATAGCCACAACAAAAAGGATATTCAAACCGTGGAAAAGAAGACCAAGGAAATAATAAAAACAAGTAGAAAGAAAATAATAAATACCAAGGAAGAATGGGAGATGATTACAGGTGGATTAATTAATGTATTTAACCTTCCAATTAAGGAACAGAGGGAGTTAATTAAGTTTACATCCCAGTTAAAGGTGTCGATGATTGAAGTGCATCAGAAGATATTAGTCAGATTATCAAAACGGAATATAACATTCAAATATTTGGCAAATAATTCAGAGGTAAAAGGGAATGAAATGAGATTAAATATGAGCAAATATGTTATGTTAGAGGAGGTACAATACTGGTTAGTTAAAAAGGAACAAATTATGACGGAAGACGGTACTTAAGTGAAAGTTTCATAGCAGCAAAGTGGGAGACCCGGATGGTAAGAAGATTATCAAGGAGAGAATTAATTACGAACACCCCAGCAATCCGAGAACATGGAGTACCTGAAATAATGGACCACGGTTAAACAGACTCCAAACAAACCAGAAAAAAAAGGGACGGATTTTATGGATACAGGAACAAGCAACCCATTGTAAATAAAAACCCCAAAATTCAAAAAAGCACGTAAGGACAACTTACTCAACTTATTTCGAACAATATAATTTAAAATGAAGAAACTAAAAAACCCCAAAATTCAAAAAGTGTGTAAGTACAACTTACTTAAGATATTTTGCAACCATTAGAATTAATAAAAAGCATGTAAGGACATCTTACTCAAGTTATTTTGAAACCATATAATTTAACAAACAACAAACCACCAAGAAAAAGAGAACAGATGATTAAATAATATTTATAAAGAACTGATTTAAAATGGACTAATAGGAAAAATAATATTTTGATGGTAACAAAAGAAGAATAAATAAATAAACAATTGATGGTAATGTGCTCAGATAAGAAGAATAACGAATAATTTAATGACTCCAATGAAACTGAAGGAGGATGATAATTAATACAACAAAAATTAGAATTTCTCGGAATTGAAGATTATATAAGAAGAAATGATACGGAGAAATATGTCACAAGAAGTAAAGTCAAAAGAATTTTAACATAAGGCCATCAATGATGTTATATGCTATTAGTCAATGGAAAAGAAGAAGGAATCAAGGAGAAGAAGAAATATATAAATAAATACAAACAGCTACAGTATGAAGAATCCCAAAAGTGTTTGGTACTAGTCGCTAATTGACTACTACTTATAATTTTTTTTTATTTTTATGTATTGACCGTAGAAATGTTCCGCAATAATTTTTATGAGCAGGGATGATGTTCCCCTGGTCTCAGAAGGTGCTAAGGATGGACAGCGGTGTATGGACCCAGAGTGGCCACCCCGACTGGAACCACCGCACAAGATAGGGAAAAATGTTAGGGAAATTGAATATTTAAGGGATAATAATTATAAAATAGCTGAAAAGAGTGATATTGGATTCCAGAAGTATAAATGAAGAAAATAGAAGGAAGATAGCAGACAGAAGCTTAATTGATAAAGCGAGTATATAAAAGTAAATAGAAATGAGGGTTAAAACAAGTTTAATATAATTAGTGTGACCAGTCCTTATCAAATAAAATGTGGAAGTACCACTAACCCCGAGAAATAATTGATGAATTTGCCTCCAAGAGAGAGAGAGTATAGTAAGAAAACAGCAATTACCACCAGTCGGAATTACCAGTCAGTGTATAATTAGTCGGAAATGAAACACTATTATGAAAACAAAGTCAAGACCATTAGGAGACTTGAACCAATCAACAATTTATTTCTATCAACAAGTTGAACTAAAATAAATTTGTTCTAGTGGGGGGGCTTTATGTAACGTTACATAACCCGGTCCCAATAAATTAACTCATGATAATAAAAGTCAGAAATGGGTAAACTAAAGCTCGCTCAAAATTTAATTATATCACTCAATATGATAAATAATTTGAGTGGTATACAGTGCAAAGTGAGTGATAGTGTACCCATTGAGGTGAAGAAACAAAAGTGAAAGCAACGTATTACCAAACTGTGATGTATGTTTTGGAAAGGATAAACTTATGAAAGTAGTATGTAATAATACTGATTGATTTTTGTAATTTTATTTATTTATTGTAATTTATATTGTATGAACCACAAATTGTTATACCCAAGTTAATATTATATTTTTTCAAATAATTGTGTTAGATTATAAGAAAACCCAGGGTTAATTTTAAAAGACATAAAATTTTAACTACCAAAGATAATATAAAATTAAAATAATCCTATGAAGGAAATGGCAACAGGAAGTAGTACCGGGTATGAACACTATTCGAGACTAAATAAATAATATATAAATTTATTTAATGATAATAAAATGATAAAATATTTATATACAATGTCATAAAAAATTAACCAAAACATATTATGTAAATTAAATTAGTAAGAAACCGGAATGGAAGGGAATTATTTTTCCATAAATAAAATATAAATTTATAATAATTACAAACTGCCTACATAATAAAAATACTATGTGTTACTAAGAGTGATGAAAAATAACAAGTATTGTTAATAAGAAAAAAATTTTGAACTAAACCGGAGAGTTGAAGAAACGATGCGACAAAAATTATAAAAAATAACCTTTTTTGGACGTTGGAGGAGGCGAAATTCACGCAAGAGTAATAAACAAAGTGAATACTAACTAATTATACCTGAGGAATCCAAATTAAATGGTGATATACATTAAAAACCAGTGGATGAAAACATTCTGAGGATCCAATATAGTTCGGCCTACTTCCAGTAGACAACTAGAAAATACTCCAAACGAAAAGGAAATAATAACGCAAGACGTACCTCATCACAGAATAAAACTTCAATCCAGTAAGGACAACACGGAGCGAGGTAATATAAACATTTTTTCGTAATAAGTCCAGAAGAAAACTCGTTTTTTAACAGTGAAATAGAACAAAAAATATTCATTTTATCATATGTTTCTTTCAAAGTAAACAAATACATGCTGCTCTCTTACGGCAATTCCGGAAACTACGTAATATTTGAAAAATAAACAAAATTATTTATTAATTTTTTGATATTTGTAAAGCGTAGCAATTATCCATTTCTGACACTCTCATAACACAAAGAATTCACCCTGAACTCTGGGGAATTACTAAGAATTATGTAATAACTGATGTTTTTTATTATAGCGTAATATTGGGTAAATAACAACATATATGTTTTGTTACTTAGACAGATCTATGTTTACTCGGTAAAGTCGAGATGATGTTTTTTTTTCAAATAAGATTAATTGTGATACCTATATTTTGGTGGCAGGAGACAAAAGTCAATAATCAATAAAGCAATATTATTGAAAATTAATATTGAATTATAACGTGTTATAATTTATTGTAGTGGGTAGTTAATGAAAATTTCAGCACAACATACAGAAGAAATCGTCACAATTGAGGGGCAATAATGATACTTACTCTCTCTTCTGCATAAGGCTGAACAAATTACCTCCTTGACCCCAAATCACACACTCTCGATTTCTTTTAGATTGAGTAAAACAAGATAAACAAAATCCTTTATTTATACCTTTTAAAACGTCAGTTAGTATAATTCAAAAGTGACGCATACTGCGTGAGGCATATAATAACACTTTCGCAAGTGCACACCTCACATTAAGCGCACGTTACAGAATTGGCTTCCATCGCGGGGCTTGAAAAATAGCGACTGCTCATTTTACGTTACAGAATTGGCGAACCCAACATTTGGGGCTTGAATGAGAAGGACGTTTCGCTAACACCCGCCTCTCGCAGAAACCGCACGTTACAGAATTGGCGTACAACTGTGGGGCGGAATTAACAAAGCTTGTAATTGCAATATACTCGTAAGTGGTAAAGTACCTCACATAAGCAGGACGTTACAAATTGGCGCTCAACGTAAAAGGGCGGTAATTAGAAAAGAATTTCGATATTTAATAAAAAAGATATATCAAAAAATCTAATTATCGTTGGCAGTTATGAGAAAACAAGAAATGCCTAATACCCGAGGAAAATCGAAGAAGAGGGCAGAAGAAAAGGAGATTGAAGAAGGTGGACAGGAACAAGAAATAGAGTTAGTCACGGACAGTGAAATGGACCAACAGACAGGTGATACAGAAGAAACCGAAGTAGTTATGGATACGGAAAAGGAAATAGTGGAAGAGGATGCCCAAGGGGACCAACCAGATAAATCCACCCAAAAAGAAGATATGAGCATGCAGGAGATGTTGAGAATTATTATGGAAAGCAATAAACAAACAAATGATAAAATAGACGAAAAATTTAGGAAACAGGAGGAAACTTTGAAGGAACAGAATGAACAAAATAAGGAGAATTTTAAGAAACAGGAGGAACAAAATAGACAGACCAATGAGAAAATAGATAGCATTCAGGAAAATTTAGTCAAACAACTAAATGAAAACATAGAAACCATTCATGGAAATATCAAACAAACCATGAATGAACAATACAATGAACTGAAAGAAACTGTTGAAGGACAAAGAGAAGAGATGAATGCAAAATTTGAAGAGAATAATAAGAATTTAAAACAATTTGAGTGTAAAATGGAGAAGTTCAATAAGGAGATATGGGAAACTTTCGGAGAGAAGTTTGAAAATGTTAATACGCGTATCCAAAAAGCAGATACATACCAGAAGGAGATTAATAAACAAATGGACCATAGTGTCAAGAATTTGGATGAAACATCAGACAGTACTTCAGAAGGTATTAAAGTAAGTCCGAATACAGAAGAGAGTAGGAAGGAAATAGAAATTACAGAATACCAAGGTGTAATGCCATCTGAAAATAAAAATAGCCACAACAAAAAGGATATTCAAACCGTGGAAAAGAAGACCAAGGAAATAATAAAAACAAGTAGAAAGAAAATAATAAATACCAAGGAAGAATGGGAGATGATTACAGGTGGATTAATTAATGTATTTAACCTTCCAATTAAGGAACAGAGGGAGTTAATTAAGTTTACATCCCAGTTAAAGGTGTCGATGATTGAAGTGCATCAGAAGATATTAGTCAGATTATCAAAACGGAATATAACATTCAAATATTTGGCAAATAATTCAGAGGTAAAAGGGAATGAAATGAGATTAAATATGAGCAAATATGTTATGTTAGAGGAGGTACAATACTGGTTAGTTAAAAAGGAACAAATTATGACGGAAGACCGGTACTTAAGTGAAAGTTTCATAGCAGCAAAGTGGGAGACCCGGATGGTAAGAAGATTATCAAGGAGAGAATTAATTACGAACACCCCAGCAATCCGAGAACATGGAGTACCTGAAATAATGGACCACGGTTAAACAGACTCCAAACAAACCAGAAAAAAAAGGGACGGATTTTATGGATACAGGAACAAGCAACCCATTGTAAATAAAAACCCCAAAATTCAAAAAAGCACGTAAGGACAACTTACTCAACTTATTTCGAACAATATAATTTAAAATGAAGAAACTAAAAAACCCCAAAATTCAAAAAGTGTGTAAGTACAACTTACTTAAGATATTTTGCAACCATTAGAATTAATAAAAAGCATGTAAGGACATCTTACTCAAGTTATTTTGAAACCATATAATTTAACAAACAACAAACCACCAAGAAAAAGAGAACAGATGATTAAATAATATTTATAAAGAACTGATTTAAAATGGACTAATAGGAAAAATAATATTTTGATGGTAACAAAAGAAGAATAAATAAATAAACAATTGATGGTAATGTGCTCAGATAAGAAGAATAACGAATAATTTAATGACTCCAATGAAACTGAAGGAGGATGATAATTAATACAACAAAAATTAGAATTTCTCGGAATTGAAGATTATATAAGAAGAAATGATACGGAGAAATATGTCACAAGAAGTAAAGTCAAAAGAATTTTAACATAAGGCCATCAATGATGTTATATGCTATTAGTCAATGGAAAAGAAGAAGGAATCAAGGAGAAGAAGAAATATATAAATAAATACAAACAGCTACAGTATGAAGAATCCCAAAAGTGTTTGGTACTAGTCGCTAATTGACTACTACTTATAATTTTTTTTTATTTTTATGTATTGACCGTAGAAATGTTCCGGCAATAATTTTTATGAGCAGGGATGATGTTCCCCTGGTCTCAGAAGGTGTAAGGATGGACAGCGGTGTATGGACCCAGAGTGGCCACCCGACTGGAACCACCGCACAAGATAGGGAAATAAAGCCTGCACGCAGTGTCCTAAAGACAATGTGCAGACGCGTCACCGTGCTGAAAATAAGATAGTCTTGCATAATATAAGTTATTGAGACAATTTTAGTAATACAAATGACAATAAAATTCATTTAGGAAACTCGTAGTGTAGATATTATCAGTTAAATATATTTATATTAATTAATATATTTATATTACTTTTCATTACAAGAAGAAATACAAATGCAATAATATTAATTTATCAACTGAGGTCATCATTTTTCAGACGAAGGAAATGTATGGATTCGATACAAACGGTTTTGAAAGCTTAATGTATGTATGTATAATGTATCTTGCAGTATCAAAAGTCACCTTATTTATGGGGGTTGACAGTAATGCATGACATGTAGTTGAGTGGTTATCGGTGTGTGATGTCCCCCCTCTTGTAGGGCAATTAGGCCTACATGCTTTGTCGTATGCCAATTTACAAGATCTGAAATCACAGTTAAAGATACGACTAAACATATCGTTTTCGTGTGCCATTTGCCCCCAGAGTTTTTAATTATCTTTTTAGCTATTTATTTATACACGCATAGGTAATTCAATTTACACTAAGGACACGTTACAAAATATTGAATCTTATCCTGAAACTATTTATACGGTAGTGATTTAATTTTTTAAGGGTTCAATAATTTAATATATTTCAGGAAGAGACAATTTGCATAAAATTTAAAAGCGAAATAAACGTTCTTATCACTAACTTAGTGCGCAAATATGAAATAAAGCTATTGTGAAAAACGATGGAAATTAAGTATTTAGTACCTTCAAGAAAACTTCGGTTTTCCACATTTGATACTGACTTTAGTTCATATCCATTCAATTCAATATGTTTCAGCGTCACAATATCAGTGAAAATATAAGTGTATAACGTAAAACGTGTCCTCAATATTTAGGATTCTAAGCATCAATGTAAAAAAAAATTTCAAATAAACATTGAACCGGAAACATATCATTTACGTGTCGCCACCATTTTGTGTTTTAAGAAACGATGAAAATATCGTAATGAAATTTGGTACACATGTTTACATTAAAGTTCTTTAGTAAATAAAAAAATCATGATTATTTTATGAGTTCTTTAATTTTAAAATAGCGGCTACATTACTTTTTTCGATCTTTTATACATAGCTCTGTAAACTTTAATTTTATCAAAATGTTGTACACAAGTACGCAGTTACTCATATTATTGTGAATTCAGTGATATCTTGTTTGTTTAATTCGATAATAAAAAAATCGGTATGAAGAACTATACTTGACTTCCATGTTCTAAGATTTATATTTAAAATCATTTTCAAAATGAAATATTTCCATAGAAACTACTTCTTTCTACTTATTGCTTCAGCCTTAACCACAGTACTTTGGTCACTAACGTATACCATCTCACGTTATCGCACTCGATTATCACTGATAATGGCAGTCGATGGTACTGCCGAATCGTCTGGTTTTGCAGAAAACATGGACTACGGCCAAACAGCCCGGGAAGGAATTTTAACAACAAACTACTTCTTTGTTGCCGATAACGTAGTACACATATAAAAAATTATCCCCTCCCCCTTCAACTATAATTTTCATTTATAGAAAATTACCCCCACCCCGTTCAACTAGCCTCTTTATTTATAGATATTTCATCTACGTTTCTACAGTGGATTATTAAGATCTTCTTAACAGGCTACTTTAGTTATCAAAATTAAGTACCTTACTCTTGTTACAACAAAAAATGTTTCTGGTAAACTACCCTTTTCCTGTAACCGATCTTCACCAAAATCAAAAGGCCTTGAGTCCTCTACAACTCAGGCGCATATGTAAAAAATTATTAGATTCTGTTTGAATTTACGGCAGTTATCGTTCGTCATGAAAAAATTTCTCTTGTTACAACATAAAATGTTGCAGGTAAACTACCCCTTTCCCTTAACTCAAGAGAGGTCTCTACAATTTAGGGAAGTGTGCAAAAAATTATTTGATTATGTTTGAATTTACGGCAGTTATCGTTCGTCATAGAAAAAATTAACCTTGTTATCACATAAAATGTTGCTGGTAAACTACCCTTTTCTCTTAACTGATCTACACCAAAATCAACAGATCTTGAGTCCTCTACAATTCAGGGACGCATGCAAAACATTATGTGATTCTGTTTGAATGTGCGGCAGTTATCGTTCGTCATAGAAACAATTACTCTTATTAAAACATAAAATGTGGCATAAAATGTCGCCGGTAAACTACCCCTTTCCCTTAACCGATCTTCACTAAAATCAACAGACCTTGATTACTTAATAATTCAGTGACGTATGCAAAAAATTATTTGATTCTCTTTGAATATGCGGAAGTTGTCATTCGTCATAGAAAAAATTACCCTTGGAAAACATAAAAGGTTGCTGGTAAAGTACCCCTTTCCCTTAACCGATCTTCACCAAAAACAACAGGCCTTGAGGACTGTACAATTCATGGCTGTATACGAAATATTATTTGATTCAGTTTGAAGTTGCGGCTGTTATCGTTTGCCATAGAAAAAAATTACCCTTGTTAAAACATAAAACGTTGCTGGTAAACTAACTATCTCTTTCCCTTAACCGATCCTCACCAAAAACAAGTGGTATTGAGAACTCTATAATTCAGAGCTGTATGCGAAACATTATTTGATTCTATTTGCATTTGCGGCTGTTATCGTTTACCAAAAAAAAAATTACCCTTGATAAAAAAAATGTTGCAGGTAAACTACCTGTTTCCCTTAACCGATCTTCACCAAAAACAATAGGTCTTGAGTACTCTATAATTCAGGCCTGTATGCAAACAATTATTTGATTCAGTTTGAATTGCTGCTGTTACCGTTTGCCATAGAAAAAATCTACAGATAGACACACAGACAGACACACACACAGACACTTTTCGAAAAATGCCTTTTTTCATGTTTTGAGGGTAGTACAATCAGAATCTGCAATTATCTCGAACACGATTTATTTTTGCCATCACCATACTTCCATTTCCTTATGGAACATGGAAGTAAAATCGTGTTAAGGCGGAGGACAGACTAGCAATAAATTCTGACTACTTATTTTTTAAACTACAAATTTTATTAGTGGTTAAATAAATTTATGCTACACTCACTTGTTGCACACACCACTAGTCACTGTGACCACGATTAGCGCTTTCGAACGAACTCATTCATCATTAGATCATAACTGCCACACGGTGCGGCAGTTACGATCTGATGATGAACGGGTTCGTTCGAAAGCGCTAATCGTGGTCACAGTGACTAGTGGTGTGTGCAACAAGTGAGTGTAGCCTATACTTAGTTTTTGTGCCGCACTTCGATTCTTTCAGTATAGGAAAAATTAATTTCAACTTACTACTATTTCTTTTAAATTAACTCAGTAACAGTAATTAATTTATAACAAAAGTTTCAAATTTGTTACTGACTTTTAAAACTCAACTTGTCTACAAGTTGTTTCAACAAGTTTTCTATTTAGATTGTTGTGCATTGACCCTGTCGGTATTATTCTATTGAACCGTACGCTTTTAAACCGTACTACAGGTCTTATCCTGACCCAAAGTCATTTTTACAATGTTAAAGAGAGTATTCTAGACTATTGGGCACTAATCTGGCTGCATCAAGAATACCAAAACATAAACTTCTCAGATTGCATCCAAAAAGTAATTTTTGTCTGATACTACTAAAAATTTTGGCTCTTTGCTGTCCTGACCCAATAACTAATTACATAACAAGAAGGAAAAACTAGAAAACGAAGGAAAGGATTTAACTGTGATTTAACAAATTTTAGTAATTTTTGTTGTCCTGAACAATGTTTTACTTATGTGTCAGTGCAGAAGGATTAGTGACTTAAGCGTAATTTAGGTAAAAATGCGAAAGAAAAAAAGGTTGTAATTATTTTACGTTTCTGGTGTCAATTTAATTCTACTGCACATTATTTGCCCAGTAATGTAGCATCGTATTTCTACTTTTGTCTGACGCGTATGTAGGAAGGCGTTTTAAAAACCGCTGGATTTATGACCAATCGAAACGGATGGCAGCATTAATTATTGAGATCTACTTAATTAAATTTCTGAAGGCATTTTTTTAATTAAGTTTTCCTGGAACACCGTACATTACGCCACGGTCAAACCGTACCTACGTTCCAAATGTTAAGAAAATTACTACGCGATATTCATCCAATTTCTAATCTACTCGTTATGGTTGCGCGCGCGTTTTTTCAAGTGAATGGTTAAGAGTCTAAAGATGCTGACAAATAACAAGCGTTGTATATGTTGTAAAATGTGTGCTGTAACTAGGTAGGCTACAATATTTCCTCAACAAGGTATAGAATGTTAACATATTTGATTTTCTGTCCTTCCCAATATATTTTTTCCATTTGTTTTGTTTGAGAACAGCAGATTAACAATATGTATAGTTGCTAACGCTACAATATGATTAACTACAACGCTAGTTGCTATTCTAGTGTGAGTGTTCAATCTTGATGATGTCATTCGGTAAAGATTTTGCAGTCGCACCTAAAAATCGTTGCCTAATATGAAGATTTATTGGGATATGCAAACAATTATTATTTTGTAACCATTTGAACTGCCAGCTAAGAATAAATTCTAGACTGTGTCAAATTTACGTTATAATAGTGGTGCAATAATACAGTTATTATTTTATGCATTTGCAGGGTGGCATTTTCTACAGTCGTCAGGTTTTTTGTAAACAACAATATTTCATGGATTTGTGTCAGAGTGTTTTCAATAACCAAATATACTGTTACGACAGAGAATACAAATATTTTAAATACCATTGTTTTCTTTTTATTTTTTCGGGATTGCCTGAACCAGTTTGCGCTCATTGCTAGCTTCATCAGAGGCTGCCGCTAGAAGCGCTCTCCTTCTTGTTTTTGGTGACGGGGCTGTCGTTTCGATGATCACAGTGTGTGCTGGTAATATGTTGAAACAAAAATATGAATTTGTTCCTTTCAAATATTTTATATTTCAAATTTACTTGTTTACTTAACTCATGTAGTGCATTATTCAAACTTTAAATCATTTTCTCTGTCCAGATCAAATTCTGTAATCAAATATTTACACACTTCACAAACACCACCATCTCCAAACTTTGTATGCTAACGTACTTCCGATAAATAAACCAATAAGTGTACATATGTGATCTGTCGGAGTTCATAGGGGCATAAGCTTCCTACGGTGTGTCTAAATAGAAAAAAGTGATTATAAAAGGTTTGTTAATTTGCTTAATCTTTTACCGTGGGTGTTTTTGGAGTTGCCCGTTAATAACATAGTATATACTTATTGAAATACATGCTAACACCAATATTGTACGGCAACTTATAAACTAATTCTTTACCAAATACATTAAATCTAATTTAAAAAACAAATTAATTCGTTGCCATGGTAACGATAAGTGCGGTTCTTCACACACTCACGTATTGTGTAATATATTTTAACAAACTTTTTAAAGGAGAAACTCTTGTAAAAATCACATTAAATAAATGGGAATAAACCGTATTTTGAAACTTTTTGTTTCATCATTCAAACTGAGCGTTATTACGCTGACTGATAGGGTACGTATTAGGCATTGGAATTTAATTTATTTTCAGTTTTATTTGGAAGCTAATTTTTTGTAGATGTAATATAGTGTTACAACGGTGCCACAGAATAACTAACATTCATAAAGTCACTAATTAGAAATTGTAGTTAGTCATGAACAGCAGTTGTAAATCAACAAAGTACTGTTACACAATAATTCAGGTTAAATTTGTCTAACACACAAAAATAAATATACCTTATTCCAGTTTGATACTAATATTAATACTTTATGCTAATTAATACTTTTCACTAAACAGCCACAAAACTTCAATATCTTCAGCTGTAACTAACTGATCTGTGTGCCCCTGGATGTTTATACTTATACCCTCCAGAGATTCTAGAATAATCTGTCATTTTCCGCACAACGTGTCGAGCAAATTGTTTAGTAAAGACGTTCTGGAATCCGCTAGAAACTGTGTCTGTGTCTGACCTTGAACAAATCTGTGCAGACCTGTGCGGGGTCTGGAACAGCGTCGATTGTTGAAGTATGATTAGTGAAATGCAATTGACTTTCGTAGCATTGCCATCTCCCTAACCCTGTTCGTTCCGAACTGGCATATCGTCCCTTATGTAATACTAGGCGAATTAAAGAATATAAATTTGTTCAAATATATTGCAAGACCACAGGCTGGAGTCTGTACATGACATTGCAGACGTTTTTGTACAATTGATTAATACATTTACAGCTATTGAAAATTTTCTATAAATATAAATTTATATATTTTTCTCATTATAAACGTAAATAAGTTAATTTTGTTAATGCTTCAATTTTGTCAACATATCTTTGAATATGCGGCATACTAATATGGAGCAAAGTCCTGTAATATGACTGGGTTAACTAAAACATTTAACTAATGTATCCTTTCTTGCAATTGTAATATTGAAACAGATTTATAAAATCAAAAATATAAACTTTTACCGCATTTACATGGAGTAATATGAGTTAACATAAATCGAAGTTTTGGAGTAGCGCTAATGGAATCTTATCTCTTCACAATTTAACTAATAAACGTCTTCAAAAATTGTGCCTGTATTTAAAGTGTTCTTTCATAAAACATCTCTGAATAGAATCAGGTTTTCTTTCCCGAGGTATCAAAGATCCACATTGAACCCGGATCGCGAATTCAAAAATTACGCGCTGTGCTCCGTCCTCCTGTGTTTCTGTCGTTCTCCCGGGATTTTATTGGAACGTCATTCGTAGACCTAGCCTCTGGTTTTCGGTGAATTAGGATAGCTACGATTTTAGAAAGTCTCTTCCAATTGTGCTTGTTTTATATGCTCTACGACAGTGGCTTTAAGGGGTGACGATGTTAAATCATGACTTCCTTGTTCTCCGTCTCAACCGAAACTCTTCCTTACAGACGTCTGTTAAAGGCATTATTGAACTCCATATATCTAATGGTTGCCCAGTATACGCAAAGGCCCCAAAGTTTGATGGAAGCACTCATTGGGCAACTTATGTTCGCCAATTTGAAGCTGCCGCTTCTTTAAATAAATAGACAGAAGAAGAGAAAGGGCTTTCACTAATTCTTGCTTTAAAAAGGACCTGCAGCAGAACTAATACAGAACAGTTATTTGTGATAATTAAAGCTGTTGATTAGTGACTTAATTGGTGTCTTGTATTTTGTTTTCCACTGTACCTACGACGATCAAATAGACCGTTGTAACAGTACATATAGTGAAAGGCTAGACATACTGTAACATAATTGACGTTGCTTAAGAAGATATAGTTACAAGTTACAATTAAGGCTGCCACTATATCTTAGGCAATACCACATAGAGATGTCCACATTAGTTAACAATTTCATTACGATTGGTTTCAAACTCAAATTGAGTCTGTGCAAGCACACTCCTTAGAATATCTTCATTTTACACTCATACGTATAAAGCAGCTGTCGCTACAAACGAACTACATTTACTGTCAGTCTGCTGCTTATCACATTTTAATAAATTTAAATTTAATTATCGATTGCGCTCACTCACCGCGGTAAATATCGACCTCACCTTGTCAGAAGCATTCTGCATAATTAATTACCGTAAAAATTTCCATTGTATTAACGTTGCATTTTGTCCAATCACAATATGCAGATTAAAATTTTTTAGTTGCATTTATATTTTTTTATTCTATTTTTTTGTTCTTAAAACTCAATTACTGCTTGACATTTTTGCAAATTTTATTTACGCTGTAGATGATAATTGAGATCAAATGATAGCGTTTGTAGTGTAAAATAAAAAATTACAATTATTCAAACCACCGAAAAACGTCTTATTTATAATTAAATATTTGAATAATAATGTACACAAAGAAACTTTTCGGAGAAAACTTTTGTTGCTTGAAATTTGCAATTTATAAACTACATTCGTAACAGGGAACTAAATAAATCAGATAAGAGGGTTAGGATTGTAGGCGAAACATCCACTGATGTTCCTCTTTAGACAGCAGTATTTTCAAGCGTGTAGCACATCTTGGGGCCAAGTTATGCGAGTCCTCTCCCATCGTCGTTGTACACCTATATTATAAACTCGTTTTCGTTGTCTACAGTTTAATCCTACGGATTTTTTACTTTATGAGTGCCAGGTTTACTTTCTACTTTCACGTCGCGTCGGTGTGAAGCTCTTCATTGTTGACATACAACGGGGTATCTACTAAAGTTTGCAGCACTTTTGACTGAAATCGTTGGAATGCGGTAATGGTAAGCATGAAGAGTCAAAACGATTCAAATCGTATCTATATGACAGTGAACATTGAAAGAAAGTCTTTTAAACCAAAAGGATGAAATTTGTAGGAACAGGTTGATGACATTGTATGTAAGGAGATGCGTGTTTTACCCGTTCGTTGGTTGATTGGCACACTTCAGAACCAGGAAAGCAAAACATCTTGAAGTGTTTCGGAAGCGTGTAATTAAGGGCAGGATGCTTCACAAGTGCACTTTAAAAATCAAACACAATGAATCTTCTGGATCAAACAACTTTCAGGCCTAATAACTAACGTGGATGAGATTTCCAAATTCCAGATAATTGTAAAACATCTGGACGCGGGAAACAACTGCGAAAGAAATGGAAGACTACGATTGTACTCAAGTTCTATTCTATACAAAAGAAAATACTAGGTATTGCTAAAACCATCTTGAAACTATTATGTTAAATACATTGTACATAATGTTCACCAATGTTATATATGAAAACACCTAGTTCCGGTTATTTGGAGAACACACAACATCACGGATTCCGATCATAAACCCAAGGCTTGATTACAATTTGTTGGTAAGCAAACAGACGCACGCAATTGTAATGTGATTAGCAAACAGGTATAAATTCGCGTACAACGTATAGTTTCGTACGTCTAGTATGCCTACAATTGGTCAGTTAGCATACGTAACGAGTCAGGTAACCGTAAAATAACAGTAATGTCTAAAAAACTTTGTAACAAGTTTTTTTATGAATTAGAATATTAAATAATAGTATGATATTTTAACCTTGAATGTCATGTGTAACAGTAGTTACAAACAGTAAGAGTATGCATACGGTGCCACAAATATAATCTCGACCTCAAAAGTTTAAATTTTTGTAGTATCAGTCATGACGTTACGGATGAAAAGCAGATAATCAGTAATACGTTCTGAAGTGGAATCTGATTGCAGCGGTACCCACAACGCTTAACAAAATGCAGACACCGTTTTTTGACACTTTATGTAAATCAGATTTTTATCCCTCTGTATTCGACGTGTGCCTTGATTATGGCCGCAACGAGGTATGCCTGTTACATGTTGACGGACAAAAGCGTGAATAAAATAAATTTTAAAATTATTTTTGAAGATACAATGAAACAATAACTATCTTTGTGGTTAGTTTATGTGAATGATGTACGTGTGGTGTCTTTGTAGATTATATACCATTTGAAAGATAAAGAGGGTCTACTATATTAGGAAAATTGGGATATGAACTGTTGAATCTGCTTTATTGATTGATAGACAAATGTTTACTTACATTTTTCAATTTAGGTAAAAGTAAACAAAATTTATATCTTATGTAAATATACGGCAGGTCTTCAAATATTAAACAAAATATATTTAATTTCATTTATCATATAATTAAACATAGTTTTGTGACCGTTGAATTGATCTGAACATTAATTTCCACCTCGCTTTATTTGATTCACTTCCAGCCTTCTATTTAGTTTCCAGACTCCAATTTCTTATAAATTCTGTTCATCTTGACAGAGGCTGCAGATCTATGCTTGCACACCACCATAACAGATTGTTATAAACAGTAGTGTTAATAATGATAAAATCCTTAACAAGTCAAGGTACGAGTTACGTTTAGGTTAAGCTTAAGGTTAGTTTGAGGAACAATAAACTCATTTATAAACTTAATTATTTTCTTCCTAAAAATAGTAATAATAATAATAATACACCGACTACAAAATATAATAATACACCGACTACATTCAACGGATCAAGAGAAAAAATTCAGTTAAACTTATTATTTTAGCATAATAGTTGGCTCATTGTGACGTTATTCGAATTATTATTTATTCACATGCTACGTTTGAAATTGACATTGAAAACGAATATTCTGCTATCGTAATATAAGTCTATGCAAGAAAAGTTTATAAACAGTTACCTTGATCAAATTAATTTTGTAAAATGGGGCCATTATGTTACATAATTACATAATTGCTTGCGTGTATACACACATACACACTCAACAAATACACTCACTCACATGCGTACACAAACCCACTGATGTTTAATAAACTAATTTTTCTAGTTTTTGGTGCCTGAAACTAGTTTATTTTAAATAATTACGCCGTTTTCTCAATTGAATATATACATATAAATTATTTCTAAAAGAACCGTGTTCAGCTCATAAAATTGCTTCAGTCCTTCTTTTTAGTGTTTAAAAAAATTAATGAAGTTAATATTATAAAAGTACGATACGTAAATAAAAACAACACCTTCTTAACGTCTAAGAGAATTAGACATTTTGACCGCGAAATACGTGTAGGCTACATGCGGGATAATATAATGTACAAATTGAATTTGCTGTCCATTAAGAAAGGACACTATACTAAGTTCAGGACGTGCCCTGTCGGAGAAAGGGTGGGCGGTAACATTTGTGATACGTAATTTCATTATAACACCACGAGACACACGATACGACAAGAAACTCTTAAAAGTATAGGTACTACACAGCCGCCACGCACTGTTATATAAAATTCGGTGAATTAAATGGCAGTCTTCAGATCATAACATTTAGGGTTGACTACTTTCAACTTAAATCTCTTTAGGTTTTTAATCTACTCAATAGGTTGATTACTATTTGTTGGAGCTTTAGTCATCATCATCTTCAAGGATTAAACCAAGGATGATTTGTTCTGGTCTCAAATAGGCAAAGATTAGAGCTGGTCACTCCAGCGCTTCCTCGGACGTCCCACAATTCGCCGTCCCCTCGGCTTATAGTTCCATAGTTGTTTGGGGATGCGGCAGTCATCCATTCGGCAAAGATGTTCCCACCAATTTAGCCGATACTGGGCGATCCTGTCGAGTATACTCATAATATTCAGTTCTTGCCGTATATCTGTGTTCCTCCTATGATACCCTGCCACGAGGCTGAGAAATCTTATTTCAACCACATGGATGCGACTGGCCTGGCCTTTCGTTAAAGTGTAGCATTAGTATGAAGGAATATTTCTCTACGTCCATTGTGTTTAGTACTGCAACTGAGTTTGCGACATTACCTTAAATGGATCCTGTAGGATATTGCAAGTAATAAATTATTTGCGCTTGATCCTATTTCCAATTCAGATTTCCGATTATTTTTGTAATTATGTATGCTAGTGTAGATACGCAGCCTGATACTTTTATATAAATAAAAAGTTATACTAACTAGTCAAAGTAAAATCATCACCAAACCAGTGACATGTATATTTAATTTATTCAACAATTCTTCAGCATGAACGAATTGACCATTCCGTATCCATTAAGTAAACAGACCTGTCAATTAAATCATTAAGTGTTCTCAACCATGAGTAAATACTTTGAATAATAGCAGATTCCAGAGTAATATAAGATAATAAATAATACATACAATTTTTAAAACTTATGCAAGTGTGTGAGAGAGAGAGAGTGTGTGTGTGTGTGTGTATGTAAATGTTTCTACGTTTCAATTTAATCTGTTATCATCATCAAAATTTATTTGCGCCTCAGTGGCAAGTTTTTTATTTGTATTATATGTGTTGCTTTATCAGACTACGCATTAACGAATATAGTATTTTTTCAACAAAAAAAAAGTTTTGATAATCAATCTGCATTAGTGTGAGAGGTCATCAGAGACCCCTGACGCGGCATAGCCAATGGCGACGGACTTTCCCGTTGGCTTGCTCAGCCTTTAGCCTTCCGGTACTGTAATGTGTAGTTAATATTTACCAAGTCTTGATAAATATTCAGCATAATAGAGTATTTGTGTTGCCGTAATGGTGGCAGCATCTTAAAGGGCTGAAGATGAAAGGAAGAAGTTTGCTATCAGCCATGTTAATAAAGAGTTATCACAGCTCTATTGGGAAAAGTTATGTATTTTCCACAGTCAGTATTTTGAGGTTGCTTGATTGAAGATATGACTGTAATTACCTCGGCTTTCTAATATTTCTAAGGCAAATGAAATAAGCCGCTCTAAAAAATTAGCACCTGTGAGATAAAGGCTCTTGATAGTCATTGAGGAGAAGAAGAATCTCTGTATCTGCAGCCAACAACAATTGAAGATATTATGAATAAGGAACAAGAACTTTATGAGAAAGTAGAGCTTTGGCAAATGTGAAGACACTACGTCTGACGTCATGTAGGCCTAGACTACGCGTGACTTACATTCCAAAACAGTTTTGTACTACCTCCACACAAATATGGAAACAGATTATGAAAATAATTATATAACATAATTAAAATTAGAGTGGTATTGACAATTAGAACTGTTAAGTCATGGACTGACTGTTGCAAGGAAGGTGGACCTCCTAAATTGGAAACACCGATAACATAAAGAAAGAGGAATAGAAAACGTTTTATGACTTGCAATGATTTTCAACCTCTTTAAGGGTGCATGCTTCTGTGGTGTGTGTGTGTGTGTGTGTGTGTGTGTGTGTGTGTGTGTGTGTGTGTGTGTGTGTGTGTGTGTGTGTGTGTGTGTGTGTGTGTGTGTGCATAATTTACCATGTTTAAAAAGTAAACTGTTATGGCTTGCAGCATGGATATTATGTTTATCCAGTTGTAGCAGTCACCTTGTAAATAATAAGCGTTTTACGTCATATAGGCCTATACGTACTCTAATGTGAATACTGCTTATCACAATAGTCAGTACTGTGATTATAATAATTGTGATTGCGCAAACTAATTTTAATAACTATTCACCAGTAAATACATGCACACGCTCACATACTAACAAGCTTTGCCAACTCTTCCATTTATAATAAAACATTCACAATTATTATATTCAAATTTGGAAAACGAAAGATGATTTTGTTGTACACATCGTTTGATGATAATTCACAAACATCAAGAAAATCTCCTCTATCCATTGGAGTATTGTCAATTTTATCGCCACTTAGCTTTATAATAAATCGTTCAGTAGCCTCATCTAACATGCGCTATCGTTCGATCATTTTTTGTTCAATCCATTGTACACTTCTGCAAACGTTGTTCTATTCATCCTTTCCTACGCTATGAAATTGTTCTTCTTTACTATTCCCCAAATCTTTACACTGGGGTTTAACTCTAGTTGGTATGTAGACGCAAAACTGAATGGCCGTACATATTTGATACGTCATCTGTCTTGCATGATTTTTCGCGGGGATTTTCATTTCAGTCAATTTATAAATTTTAAGTTTGATCACTTCCTATTGAAAAAATATTTGTTTATCAGTTCATCAGTTTATCTTTTCTAATCGTTTGTTGTTTGAACTCGGATACCGTACAGATAGCGTGTTATAATACGACGCATTGCCAAGCACTATTATCGCATTTTCAGACAAATTAGTATTAACATCACTACAAACCATTTGGAAAAGCTCCCAAAATTCAGAGTGATAATATCCAAATTTATCACTTCCAGACTGAAACATTTAGTTTGTTCATTTTCAAAAAATTTTACTTCCAGCATGCAGGACTATCAATCTCTTACCTTTTTATGCTGGCGCTTTTAGACCACTGGATGAATTAGGTAACCCACTGGATGCACAGTATGTGTGGCATGTATATAAGTTTTATCCAGGTAGATAATCGGTCTGTATTTTATAATGGAACGCAGATAAGAAATTCGAGATAGTCTAATATCCATTTTTTCAACAATAAAGCTTCTATTCTATGTGGCCTTCTGTCCATTGGATGCTACTTGTTATAAAATTCTAATTAACGTCCTCTTGCTGTCCTTAAACGCTACACCGCTTTCTTGAATTTATAATAAAGTTTTTGTAGAGCAGGAAATTCTTTATTGGTGATACAAAATCGTTCGCTGTTCGTTTATGAAGGACAAATAAAAATTCTCAACATTATATTCTGTGATTTTCTTGGGGGCCTTCGGGGAGATTCGAACGATGAATTTCCTATTTCCAAAACTGCAGCCGATTCTTTTTGTATTTTGTAATACGTTTTCTTTAAAATACCGGTTGCTTCTAAAACAAGTTGTTTCACTTTATTTAATGGAATTCTAATCAATTATTTACCTTCAGGTTCAAAAACCTTGTAACTCGGTCTATAATCGCCTTATCCTGATTGTGCACAATTCAATCATTTTTCCCGATTTTCGAGTTTCTGGGTATTACTTATAATAAGGTAAAGATGTGACGATTTTAAATGTATAAAAAATCGCACAGATTAAAATTTTTTAATTTTAATAAGTAAGAGTATCATACACCCTTACCTATACCCAGATTCCTGAATAAACTGAAAACCTTCCAGTACCAACACGCCAAGAAAAGTATTAAGTAGTAAATAATAATAATAATTACTTAAATAATTAAAAATGCGACTAGAGAAATAAAGAAATCCCTAAGTCATAATAAAATAAACATAAAGTATTTATCTTCTAATTAATGAATAAATAATAATAGGAAAAGTACGAACTATTTTCTTAGCGCGTAAATACGCCCTAGCTTACTGAGCCCTCTCCCCTAAACCGTACGCGCATTCGGCCGTAGAACGTCGCAATTAGTAGACGTGAGTTTTGGTGTTGTACACATATACGTATGTGTATGTTCTCTAGAAGTATATCCAGCGTGAAATCTTGTTATTGTGAATAATGTAGTGTCTAGAGTTTGTGAGAAAATATATAAATAAAATAGAAAAAGGTAGCCAACACATCTCTTAAAAACAAAATCAAATGTAAGTGTAACATAGTTAACTACTAGACTGTAGTACTGCAAAGTGAGAACTATAACTGTAATTAAAATAAAGAAAATGTGAACTACAAGAATCTGCACTAAGAAAAGTGAAATTACAACATTTGGAACTTCAAGTAAACAACCTATCTTCGAGAGCTTCAAATAAACTAAAAATCAACCCGATGTAGATACACCAAGAACAACGTACTCAACCCGTAGAAGACAACTGGAGATGTCCCAAGAATACAACAACAACCTCAGGTGATACCAAACCACAACTTTTGTAAATTTCCTCTTAATAAGAAGTAACAAAGAACTTTAAAGAACTTTCGCAATGTAATGAACAAATTATCAGATTTGTATATTTTGTAATTTTGTAAGAAGTAATAGTAACCGTAATGTATATATTGATAAATTAATAATTTTGAGAAAATTGAGACCCGGATCCGTGGTATTAAAAGCAACAGTTATATGAATAAATTTTGATATAACAAGAATAATATAATTAAGATCTTTGAAGCAGTAAAAGCGCTATTTACTAAAATAACTTTCTTTAAAATCAGGAATAATGTTTGATTAGTATTTCAATAGCAATAAAGAGATGTTTTAGCTAATACCTGGTGAGTGAATAAGTTTATGCAAACCTTGTCAGTTTCCTATATCATACTTGTTTTGTAATTTGTTAGTAAGAGTTTTACTAACAACGGCAGCTAGTTTAGTTTACTGGTAAAGAATTAAACTAGTTCCCGATTTTTTTGTTGTCTTGCCAAGGGGCGGCACAAAATTGCGCCACTCTGCTGAATTTAAAATTGTGTAATTTACTTGGTAAAAAAAAAAAAAAAAAAAAAATATTGTTTACAGAGTGTCACGTACAGAAAATTGCAACATAATTATGTAATTGTTGTTGTGTAAGTTTATAAGTCGTTAACGATAAAAAGGACAAACATAAATTTATTCACTCAGAAATAAAAAATAATAAATGAGTAAAGTTTTAATTATATAATAATAATATTAGTATCGCGAGTTTGCCGTGTTAAGCAAGTAATAGCTGGTAGGGAATCAATTCCAAACAAGTCAATTCCAAGCCAGTTGGTTCATGTTAAATATGTGTTGAGGAATGTAAACTCTCCCCTTTGTAAGAACCCATCTCATTCATAACCCCTCCTCCCTAAAGCAAACAAAGCCACGTTAGACAAGCTCTTTCCTGTTTTTGTATTGTTCTGAATTACTACCCTATGCAACTAGACGACACCCCAAAACAGCTGATTCTTTGTGCTGTTTGTTAAATCAATGAACTTTCCGTATATGAAATTTCTCTCTACTAAAATAGTATTATCGTTTTGTTTTGATTAATTATATATGTCAATACTGAGAATTTAATTGTTGTGAAATAAGTTATGTTGATTAATTAAGATAAGATTACATCCCAAAGCTTAATATGAAATAAGATATATGTGTATGTGTTTAAATGAATTAATGTTATCTATTTTTAAACATTGAGAAAACGAAGTAAAGTAAGTGACATAAGATTTGTCGTTCGTAATACGTCGTGTGTAAAGTGGTTATTATCAAAAATGACTCAATTTAACCCCGATTTCTTGTTGAAAGACGAATTAACCTATGAAGCATTATGGCGTGGTCTCTCCTACTCTAATGTAACTGTCGCGGAACTTCGCAAGACGTTACGCGAAAATAAACCGGACAAACCTTCATTATTAAGTCGTTTGAGTGTTTTAGATTTCAATAGCGAAAAATAAACGTGTTATCGTAAGTATACAGAACTAACTTCGTACGCACAAACACTGCGTGATGAAAAATCCCCCGCAGTAATATTACGCACCACCCAAAGAATTGAGCATCTATACCGTCGTATCACCAATTTGTTGACCTGGCCCGGTGATAAAGGTATCCCTCCTGATGTAAAAAAATTCGCCGAGGAAGCATTAAAACAGTTACCTGAGATAATACGCGAATTACGTAGACGATCCGAATTGTTTAGATTAGACGAAATCGAAGAAGCAATGACGAAATTAAATATTTCACCTACCCAATCGCCGACTCAAGAACAACCAAACGGTACTGCAAAAATTCAGATTCTGCAGGAATCCAATATAGATCCATTCAAGGAACGGTTAAGTGGTAGTCAAGTAAATATTCAAGCAGTAAACGTTACGTCACTCCCTAAAGAACTAGAAAATATGACCCATACCTACGAATTACCTTCTCATTCGCGGACTAATCAACCTGCGGAAAATCCTAGAATGATGAGCCAAATAAATTTAACTCCCGAGCTCTATGGAAAAATAACCCACCCTGTAGAAAGTATTTTGTCCAATATACAAATCACTGATGGACTGAATATTACAAAGCTCCTTAATTTTATCAAACATATCTTAGAATTAAAGGAACTGCAACAACTAAGAGATAACCAGATTTTGCAAGTTATTTTACCTAAGTGTAGATCTCCATTAAAAGATAGAGTGTTAGAATCCCTAAGGTATAATCAATCGGTAGAAGAACTTCATACCACCCTAATAAGACATTTCATTCCCACCGGTATCTACGAAGAATTGAAGCGAAACTTGGTACTTCGTGCACAAGGTACATACGAGAGACTAGCTCATTATATTTCTGAAGTAAGAGAATCTGCTTTATTGTTACAAGTTAAATGGAGCGAACAACAGTTAGTAGACAATATCATAGTAAGACTATCCCCCGAGGAGCGATCTCGACTAGCACTCGTGAAGCCACATACAACTTTTACGGAACTAGAACTATGTTGTATACATTCGTCCGACGTCTGGTATTCTGACCAGAATAGAAGTGTTTCTATGTCCCAGAGTCAACAAAGAAATTCATTCCAAACTAGACCTATTGGAAATGATACCCGAAACTACCGCGATAAGCGATTCGTAAGTACACATAAAACCCAAAACTATCCCCATGTTTCATACTCTAAACCAAAATCCCGACAACCTACGAGCGAAGTAAGTGAGGAAAGAAGATGTTATAACTGTGGAAAGGCCGGACATATTAGCAAGTTATGTAAACAAAAGCGTTATCTACAGAAAACCGACCAATCAAAAAATGTGTGAAGCTGGAAGACCGAAAATCCTACGTCTTCCGAAGCACCCGAAGGAAAGGTAACAACAATACTAAGCGTCAAATAAAGATGAGTAAAAATAAACGCAGAGATCCTTATTTAACAAAATTTATCGAGAAGTGCAACTCTATTGGTGCATGTAAAACAAGTATATGCCAACTACCCTATGTACAGATAGACCTTGGAGCAACGAAAACCCTTGGTTTAATTGATTCAGGATCTACCCGTAGTATAATTAGTAAACAGTTAGCCACCTTATTAGCTAATCATAAACTGATTAAACGTAGCCAAATGGTGAACATAAAGTGTACCACCGCAAATAAACAAAACCTAAAGATATCTCACAGTATTACGGTGAAATTAAAAATTCAGAATTTTACTTGGTACATTCCCCTACTAGTAGCTGAAGAGTTAGGACAGAACTTAATATTAGGCGCGGATTTTATAAGAAAAACTGCTTTAATCCTTGATATATATGCAAAACAATATTTTTTCAGATTTGATCGTACTCAAAAATATCAGTTCGACTCCGAATTAAGTAACGACACTGTTAGTGAAACCGCAAATATTCATTCAGAGCCTAATGAATCGAGTCTAAGTCATTTAAAAGGAAATGAGAGACTAAGAATCCAAAAGTTAATAAAAGATTTTTCTGCTGTACTCACCCCCAAGTTAGGATTAACTCATTTAATTGAATATAAAATAAATCTTAGTGACAACAAAGTAATACGACTCCACCCATACAAACTATCTCCGCCCAAGATGGAAATCATGAGAAACCACATTAACAAACTCCTTGATCAGCACGTCATTGAACCATCAACGTCTCCATATTCATCGCCTGCATTCCTAGTACCAAAAGGAACTGACAAACATAGACTAGTCGTGGATTATAGACAACTAAATAAGAGTATAGAATTTGAATCGATACCACTGCCAGACATACACAGTGCGTTTCACTATTTTACAAAAGCGAAAATCTTCACCATCATGGATCTTAACCAAGCATTCCATCAAATTCCACTAGCTGAGGAATCAAAACATTTAACTGCTTTTGCTGTCCCATTTAATCTATATCAATTTACGAGAGTACCATTCGGTATATCACAAGGAAGTTCAGTATGCAGCCGACTGTTAGAAAAAATTTTCCATGATGTTAAATTTAAATTTGTATATCATTATCTCGACGATATAGTAGTATATAGTGAGTCAATGGATCAACATATTGATCACTTGCGTGAAGTATTATCCCGGTTAAAGAAAGCCGGACTGACCGTAAACCCTAGTAAAGTTAATTTCGCAGTGAAACAATTCTCATTTTTAGGTCACATAGTATCAGCCGAAGGTAAGGTTACCATCGATCCCGAACGTACACGCGCAATCCGAGAATTTTTACCTCCCAGAGAAGTAAAAGCTATAGCTAGATTTTTAGGTATGATTAATTATTTTCATAAGTATATACCCCACTTAGCAAATATAGCAGCCCCATTGAATGCCTTAAGAAAGAAAGGAACGAAATTCGAGTGGACTACTCTACATCAAGAAGCGTTTGAAACACTTAAAGAAAGTATTATATCCCCACCTGTATTGCAGTTAGCGGATTTCAGTAAACCATTTATCGTACAGACCGATAGTTCAAGTGTAGCATTAGGAGCCGTAATATACCAGAAATAAATAATACTAGACTCCCGATCAGTTATGCATCCCGGACACTGACCGAGCAAGAAAGGAAGTTCTCAGCCTATGAACTTGAATGTTTAGCCGTAGTATTTGCTTTTGATAAATTCAAACCATTTTTGGAACACAAAGAATTTCTACTAGAAACCGATAATCAAGCTTTATCATGGTTATTAAATCACCCAAAGCAATTAGGTCGTATCGGACGATGGGTGTTAAGATTAAATTGCTACAAGTTCAAAGTGCAACATATTCGTGGAACTCAAAATGTAGTGGCCGATACTCTATCCCGCATGTTCCAACTACCCAATACAAGATCTGGAGAAGACAATATTGAAACCACTATCGTTAATACACTAATTACTAATTTTCCCCTTGCATTTAAGGATATAGCATATCACCAACAACAAGATCCGAAATTGTGTAAAATAATCGAACAAATAGAAAAAGGAAATAACTCTGATAAATATATCTTGAGTAAAAGAGTACTTTGTTTTAAGAAGGCAAACGGAAAATTACTAAGAATAATCGCCCCGGAAATAATCAAACCCATGTTAATGGAGTACTATCATTCATCTACAATTGGAGCTCATATGGGAATTAGGAAAACGATACATCGTATTCGCAAGGAATACCACTGGGAAAACATGAATAATGAAATAAAAAAGTTCGTGAAAGAATGCGAAATTTGTGCGCTGAGCAAACCAGCAAGAACCAGTCAAGTCGGAAAATTAATCTCCGAAATACCTACTACTCCCTTCTCGAAAATATACATCGACTATTCTGGACCTTATCCCCGCTCTAAATCCGGAAATACTATGCTGTTAATTTGTGTAGACTCATTCACTAAATTCGTGTGGATGTATCCTATGCGTCGTGCATTAGCATCTACGACAATTAAAATTCTACAAGAACAACTATTTAAAGACTATGGCACTCCTTTAAGCTTAATATCTGACAATGGACCCCAGTTTAAATCGAAAGAATTTAATGACATGTGTTTTAAATTAGGTATAAATCATATTACCGTGACCGAGTACAGACCGCAAGGAAATATAGCAGAAAGATACTTGCGTAACTTAAAATCAGCATTAATATCTTATCATGCTAAAGACCAGACAACCTGGGATCAAAATATTTCGTGGATACAATTTGCATTCAATTCAGCGTATCACGAAGGTCATAAATCAACACCATTTGATTTACTGTACAAGTACAAACCCAACCATCCTTTAACCACAAAGTGGAAAATCAATGAGTTATTACCCCGCGACGTGAATGGGAATAACATACGAAAAATATGGAACGAAGCTCGTGCAAATCTGAGAGCTAATTTAAAGAAATCAAGGAAGTATCATGAGCATAATAACAGGCAAATAAAGTATAAAATAGGTGATTTAGTCATGTATAAAACTCATCCTATGAGTAAAGCAGTTGATAAGATCACTTCGAAACTATCTTATCGATGGTGTGGCCCCTACCAAATTCGTAAGTTCATCACCCCCGTTACTGTAGCTCTGTATGAACCCAATACAGAAAATTACGTTCGCAGAAGTCATTTGTCTCAAATAAAAAATGTTTTTCGTGTCAAGATACAGAAGGAAGACTACGAGAAAGATAGAAAACCTAGAATACTATCTAAGTATTAAGAATAAAATATGTTGTATAGACTTATACCGAAATAGGATAAGATTGTGTAACATCCTATACTATAGGTAACTATAAACTCAAAACCCCCTCGTACGAATACAAGCGAGGCCTGATCAACCTTAGCTAATGTCCTGCGAGAATGGTATTATACATGAGAAATCTGATGACAAGTATAATGAAGATGAAGAGAAAGAAAGAAAGAAAAATAATCTTTAGCGCTGTAAACTAAAAGTAATTCTATTGTTCTTACAATACGGTATTATTATTAGTAAAATACTCATGAGTATAACTCCGTAAAACGAGTGAGCAATTCAAGAAAAAACCGGTAGTAGATATAAGAATTAAAATAAGGTAGATTTGCGTTTTGTGTATTTTGTATAGTAGATGTAGTAGAATTTAGATGTGACATAAGTATAAGATAATCGATTGATGAATAGAAATAAGCTGAGAGAGAGAAATTTCAGTATGAAATATAATTGTTTATTAGAATTATATTATTACACCCCCCGTTTTTCATAGTTAAGTGCAGGAGGATGTGACGATTTTAAATGTATAAAAAATCGCACAGATTAAAATTTTTTAATTTTAATAAGTAAGAGTATCATACACCCTTACCTATACCCAGATTCCTGAATAAACTGAAAACCTTCCAGTACCAACACGCCAAGAAAAGTATTAAGTAGTAAATAATAATAATAATTACTTAAATAATTAAAAATGCGACTAGAGAAATAAAGAAATCCCTAAGTCATAATAAAATAAACATAAAGTATTTATCTTCTAATTAATGAATAAATAATAATAGGAAAAGTACGAACTATTTTCTTAGCGCGTAAATACGCCCTAGCTTACTGAGCCCTCTCCCCTAAACCGTACGCGCATTCGGCCGTAGAACGTCGCAATGAGTAGACGTGAGTTTTGGTGTTGTACACATATACGTATGTGTATGTTCTCTAGAAGTATATCCAGCGTGAAATCTTGTTATTGTGAATAATGTAGTGTCTAGAGTTTGTGAGAAAATATATAAATAAAATAGAAAAAGGTAGCCAACACATCTCTTAAAAACAAAATCAAATGTAAGTGTAACATAGTTAACTACTAGACTGTAGTACTGCAAAGTGAGAACTATAACTGTAATTAAAATAAAGAAAATGTGAACTACAAGAATCTGCACTAAGAAAAGTGAAATTACAACATTTGGAACTTCAAGTAAACAACCTATCTTCGAGAGCTTCAAATAAACTAAAAATCAACCCGATGTAGATACACCAAGAACAACGTACTCAACCCGTAGAAGACAACTGGAGATGTCCCAAGAATACAACAACAACCTCAGGTGATATCAAACCACAACTTTTGTAAATTTCCCCTTAATAAGAAGTAACAAAGAACTTTAAAGAACTTTCGCAATGTAATGAACAAATTATCAGATTTGTATATTTTGTAATTTTGTAAGAAGTAATAGTAACCGTAATGTATATATTGATAAATTAATAATTTTGAGAAAATTGAGACCCGGATCCGTGGTATTAAAAGCAACAGTTATATGAATAAATTTTGATATAACAAGAATAATATAATTAAGATCTTTGAAGCAGTAAAAGCGCTATTTACTAAAATAACTTTCTTTAAAATCAGGAATAATGTTTGATTAATATTTCAATAGCAATAAAGAGATGTTTTAGCTAATACCTGGTGAGTGAATAAGTTTATGCAAACCTTGTCAGTTTCCTATATCATACTTGTTTTGTAATTTGTTAGTAAGAGTTTTACTAACAACGGCAGCTAGTTTAGTTTACTGGTAAAGAACTAAACTAGTTCCCGATTTTTGTGTTGTCTTGCCAAGGGGCGGCACAAAGTCAGTGACACTACATACATTAAAACCACGGTACAAATAAAACTGTCATTAAAATAAACCTGCTAAACACTAAAATGCATTAAACTTACAAACAAGCGATAAAAATTAGCTGCACCACGGTATTTATAACATCAATAACATCTTGACGGTATTTATGTCTTCTATAACATCAATTCGCCCAATTATTGTGCACATGGAATCTTCAACTGATGTGATGATGTTCCTCGGCACCGACTATTATGTTCCGATTATTACGTAGGCTATCACGGTCGAAGTCAATGATAAAAGAATTCATATCCGGGTGTTTGGCCGTGGTCGATTGCTTTCATACTTAGGAATGAGAAGCCATTATACTCCACACACTAAAAAAGGGCCAACTATTATACTGTACATACACATTTGTAAATTATAATATTCCATAATATATTTAATTGTAAGTATGAAATGAATAACATTATTATCAATTTATATGTTTAAAATTAATCTAAGTTTAAGAAGTATTTCCAAATTTGTGTTTGGAAATAATATTTGAGTCATACTCAAATTATTTCCTAAAGTAGGAAAGAAACATGCAAAGTAGAAACTGTATAAGCCTAAATAAGGTTCAGCGACGCATAAGCAAAAATATAACAATAATAGAATGAAAGAATGTTAAAAAAATGTGTATTTAAAACTAACAATCTCAAGCAGGAGTGAGTTTTATCTCTCGTGACGTCATAATGGGTGAATTATATCAGTGCCACATAAGTTATAACAGGCCTAAAAACTAAACCTTTTCGCAAAATTTGGAAAACCAGTTAATTTCATAAAAAAACAAATTATAAAAGTTACAGGGCCGCGAAATCCTGTGTCTGAAGATTCGCGTGTACAAGGCATCAGAGTTTTCTTCCGGTACAGGTCCCGGAATTAATTAGTTTGTTTGTTAATTAAACAAATAATTACGTAGTAGCAAAAACTCATGTGTTGAAGTACAAAATTTTCGAATGTACAACAATTAACAGATTTTATGTGAGTGATCTACAGAAGATAAAAGTCGCTAATATTTACAAATATGTTTCAGACTTGAAAGTGATCCACACCTGTTGTGATGATCCGGGACAGGATTTGAACTGTTTAATCAATCTTGGACAAATATAAAACCTCCAGGCTATATACGCGTGTAACTCAAGTCTCTCTATTCAAATACTATAGAATCATTACTTGAACGTCATATGTTTTGCGGTCGGAAGCGTGCGTTATGAAAACGTATGATGCATGATATCCCCCATACACAAAAAACACGTAAACTTCAAAAGCACCACTGTGAATACACACACCAAGATAGGATGATCAACAGAATAAGGCTTATTAAAAAAAAATAGATAGTACAAAACACAGATAATAATGGTAGAATAAAGAATCTGTGAGGATATAACATTTTAATTAATTTATAGATAATATAACCGTTCTTAAAAGATTAAAAATTACAAAATTTTAATAAAATAACCATGTGAAAAATCAATTAAATTAAAAATTAATACTTAATTTAACAAGGTTAGAAAAATAATTCTACAGATGTATATTGGTTGTATTAGAATGCTTTTAATTGAAAAATATTTTATTATCAGATTTTAAATTGTTAAATTGTCAGAAAATTTTTAAAATTGTATTGTCAGTGTTTTCTGAATGTCTACCAGTCTCCAAACCTAAAGTAAATTTTACTTTTATTATATATTATACGACGTTGTTATTTATAAATTTAGTTCGTAATATAATAATTATTTACACTTGCGTGGAATTTGTCAGAAAGGGCAAGTATTTTCAAATTTGTCAATACACTTTTGAAGTAAAACAAAAGTTTATCCTTTTTCAAATGTATAGCAATTATTTCATATCGTGATACTCTCTCTCTCTCTCTCTCTCTCTCTCTCTCTCTCTCTCTCTCTCTCTCTCTCTCTCTCTCTCTCTCTCTCTCTCTCTCTCTCTCTCTCTCTCTCTCTCTCTCTCTCTCTCTCTCTCTCCAAGATTATTGGTTGTGTGTAATGTTATATTTTGACGTAATTCAGTAATTCAAAAAGGTCAAATTCCAGAGCCTAGGTAGGAAAGTAAATCTATTAGAAAATATTTTAAATGTACAAACATTCAGTTACAAGAACGTAACATCGCTCTGTATAGTTCATTCCACAATATTATTTATAAGCCGTGCTTTCACAATGAATTCCTAACTGCATTTTAGCAGGCAACGTTAGAAGGTATCTCCTAAGCGTTTGTCGGTACTTTAAAATTTGTAATCTTGCAGGACTTCCCATTTAGCGTTTTATTGTTGGACTTCGTCGTACATCCGTCCGTGTCATTTGTATCAAGACAGTTTTCTATCTGACACTAACGTAATCCTCTGCACTAATTCACGTTCCCATTTAAATAGTGAAGACTATTTTTACAAATTTTTATATTTTTAAATAGTAGTGAAAAAATTGATGAGTGACTGTCATTGTACTGCCATTACGGTTACTACATTTAATTAAAGCAACGTAAACTTAAATGTAAGTATTCTAGCTACAATATTTCTTGCTTTTTTGTAGTTGGAATGTGTAGAGAATAATTTGATAACCTAGGTCTGTTTTACTTATTAAAGTAAACAATATAAAATTATACAATTACGAATAAACATATCAATGTAAAAAAATAGAAATATAAAAGTAATTCTAAATTTCATAATTACAATTGTATAATATCAACGTACAAAATTATTAACATATATAGTATATTAGTCCGCAACTCCCCGATTCAAGATATAATTTAGTAATCAGTCTAATCATTGATAATTTGTTAAGAGCGGTTAAAAATTCATTGCTAAGTAATAAACTACAAGGTAATCAATAGTTGTCTACGTACTTACTAGATATTTGGGCTATCCAAAACTAATAATGTTCAGATTATTGTAATTAAAAAGATACTTTCACCTACATAAACTACCACATTTTTATACTTTTTGACGTTTTTTTTCTCCCCTCTATTACTTAAAAACTTCCTCACTTTACATGTAAAGTTATTTCTATTTATTTTATAAACAATTTTGTATTCTTTAGATCACACGTTTTAGTGATTACCTTTATTAACTTTTTTATTTTTAGGAAGTCTCAAAATTGGATATATTTAAAAACAAAAGTATAAAGAAATGTATGTGTAAGAGTTATGATACGTATTTTTACATTTGCTTAATTGTCACCAGATTATCAAATATTACACAAGAACACACCAGCAGTTTAATTTTCTTATTGTGTATACTCTTTAGCGATTTACTATTTGTGACTAAAGAAACGTTTCAGTAAAAAAACAAATACAAAATAGTAAAGTTGCATTGCCTGAAAAGTGAACAATTATTCTATATTCACCCGTCTTCCAATTTTAGCCGTTTTCGTTCAGTGCGTTTAGTCGGCGTTCTTTGAATTTACGTGGGGCGTCTAAGATTCATGGTAAAAAAAGAAAATAGGTCATGGAGCAAAAAGGTTAATCACCATTGTGTTGAAGCTCTTTCGAAAACAATATAGGCTAATGTTTTCGAAACCATCAAATGACGTAGAAATAAACGATTTTACATACACGGCCATTGAAAAAATTGCTGTAAAATGTAAATCAATATAGCTACAACAGACGTAAAGTTATTCTGGTCTTGGATCGATGAATTTGTCACATAGTAAACCAATGAAATAATATGCTGTAGTTTACTCATACATACGGCTGAGTTGTAAAATTAGTTTAAACAGAGGTTAACGAGATACAAACGTGTCACAGAATTTATTAGTGCAAATGCCTTCTGTCGTCTGCAGTATGTCACACTTTTGAACCTCGTCATTAACTAACTTGGTAATATGATTATCGGTGCAAGCACAGACTGAAGGTACACCCCCCTGCTAAAATCGGCTACCTCTTCTTGTGTTCCAATAATTTTCAGCTAACATTCGCGGAAAAGAATTTACTACGAATTTAATTTACCTGCTGTGGGTGGTAAATGAATATAATATGAACATCCGCGTCTAAATAGATTTTGAAATTTCTATTTTCTGTAAATCAATTTAGCAGTCTAGCAATTCATTATTCTACGTAAATCTGTGTTTATCCGTTATATGGTAATTATCGGATTCGAGCATACGGTATTGTCTAACAGAAGCAGGATATTAATACCATATCCAATAAATATTCGTACAGCAATTAATGAAATGAGCATTCAATTAAAATGTTATTTGAAATTAATCACTACACGTACATTTTACTTGTGCCACCACAATCATTTGTAAGGAAAAAAATTGTAAATCGCTGATTATTTTGGAAGAATCAACAGAGGTTAATGAATCAGTGGTTTGAAAACTGAAGGAAAGATTTGTATAATAATATTATTGTATATATCCTTTTATAATTATAATAATTAAATTGTATTAAATATGCACAAATACTTTATTTGAAATATTTATAAAATAAGGATTATATTTTTATCGTTATTATAAAATTGAAAATTTTTATAATTATTACATTTTTATAATTTTCAGTATACTTTTAAAATTGTTGTTTCAAAATATTTTACAATTAAATAGTAATTTACAAATCAGCAGAAAATTATTTTAACTAAGGGAACACATTACTGTCATATGTTAACTATGGATTTTTATAGTAGTTATTGGTAATTTGAGAAATTAAATGTGAAATATTAAACTGAGCGTCGTACAAAACTTTGGCTAACTTATATTTAAAATATTAAGTTGGTTAATTTAGTAATTAACGGTGTACAGCTTTCTACTAATATTATTTACTTTTATTTTTAACGACTCAGGAAAATTTAACAAGTCCCTAACATTTTGAGTTTTAGATGCTTTCGTTGAGTTGAAACACACTTATTACTTTCTAATCATGCACAGAAAACAATTTGTAAGACTACAGGACATTTATAATAAAATAAACAGAAATACTGGTCACTTTACTATAATACCCGGTAATCACTCGTTTAGTAAAGGGAAATTATTATCCCGGATGTCTCTTAGACTCCACCCAGAAATCTGTACGGCCGAATAACCAATTCTTTTGCACGTGTCCATTTTACTCCTGTTTTGTCTTCAAACAATACCATCATTTGTAGTTTGTTCAGATATTAATGTGATTCATGACCTATCTACCTTTGTCTCCCTTACCTTCGTTCTGCCCACATTTTTATGTCTAAATTTTGTAAAACACAAATCCTTAGAAATTACCTGATAAGGTAACATCGAATACGCTGATAATCAGAGTAAGGAAACGAGTTAGTGACAAAGCAAAGATAAAAAACGCACTAACAGCAGGAACGTATTATTTATGATCGCTCTGTAGTTATTATTCAAGCTAATGCTGCTGTTATTAAACCCCATGAATATTATATTAACTGTAGGCGAGTAGAATATTACGGAGTTAGTGAGGATAAAAATAATAGTGTCAAGCAATTATTAAGTAAATAAAATTGATTTTCATAAGTTTTCATAAGTTTCTATAAAAATTGCAATTGGGCTTTCCTTCTGTTTCCTCCAAAATTATCACATGTATGTCTTACTCACTATATCTAAATCAGTGAATCATCTAATCTTGCAGACCTTGATTGGAACAAATAAATGTGTTGATATAATCCGATAAAATTACGTTCTTTTGATGGCAAACGTCATCTGATATCAGTACGTCAACTGATTAGATCACTTCACTGCCGTCTATATTTAATCCCACCCTAAAACATAAGATATACCCATGTATTTCATACTTTCACATATATTTGTTTTAATTTTGTTAGTTTATAATTATTAAACACATTTCTTTCTATAATTCTTTCTACGGTGTGACAGTTCTATACGTATTGTATTTTATTATAGCAAATGGAAGCGTGCAAAGGTGATATAACTTCAATGTGTACCTTTGTTCCCCAAATTTACAATATAGATTTCATTAAAGAAATAAAGTTTTACTTGTGTTGTTTAAGCAGAATAATTAAGGTATAAAATGTTTTATATATAAAAAAATGTATGCCGCGTTGGAAGTGTCTTAAAACTCTATGCTTACACGTAGGCCTATTTGCTACCATCCTCACTATTGCTTGTTACCATTGATTGAAAAACATGTTGTACAGATGTGTGGGTTTTCTTTAATTACACGTTTACTTAGATTGAAGTATTGATAAAACCAAACACAATCTGAGAAATAAGTTTTATAAAATATTTGTTAAAATGCCAAGTGAGAAACTAGATTTTTTCCCCTATTACTCAATAGTAATTCTTTGTCAATAACATTTTCAAACTAGGATTTAAATAAAAACATACAGTAATATATATATATATATATATATATATATATATAGTATTGCAATGACGAAACGTCTCGAACAATATTTAGTGTCGTTCTACGTGTTTACCGGCCAGCTGAACAGGTGTGTGTTTTTGTCAAGGTCGCGTTCAAGTGTCGTCTAGAATTTTCGACTGCGTGTTGATGCGTATTAAGTATTATTCTGGAACACTTGTGCTACCTATTTAAACAACGACAGATGCCGCTTAGAGTCAGTTTTACGTTGGGCGTATCATTTATCAAATGATATCAAGTTGTTGTGGTGTTATAATTAGTTGGAATTCTTTTTAGTTGACATTATTATTGCATGTAAACAAATTTAACTGGAATTATTGTATGAGCTGATTACGAATTGTTATTTGTGATTAATTAAAGCTTGTGATTAGTGACTTAATTGGTGTCTATATTTTGTTTTCCACTGTACCATACGACGATCATATAACAATATAATATATAATTTAATAATGAATCAATTTTCGTACTGTTACGGCACAGATAAACAAATTGTAAAATTGAATTTATCTTGCTATATTAGAATAATTTGCTGTATCTAATGCGTATTATTTAGTTAAGAGAAAGCGCACGTACGGTTAACGTTCTCTTTGTCTAACATTCACTTCTGATTTCGTTGAAAGTATATTAAATTATTCAAGAAAATGAAAAGCAATAATATTAAACAAGTATGCAATTGAGGAGGCTAACGATTTCATAAAATATTCTACACGAACTAGAAGCAAAAATATTCAGACAGACCTAAACATTTACATGAATCGCAAATGTCTGTAATAAAAATATTTCATCCCGAGAATAGCCATTATTGGGTCATGGCATACTCCATCATATGCTTGTAATAACTGGAAATCAAAAGTGTTAGTATCACACAATAACGTTTACTTTTCAAATGTTCAGTTTTACCATTTAGTTATACAGACGAAATATCAGAGTCCAAGTCTTGTGTGTTTGTAATGAAGTTAAGGTTGTCTCGTTATCTCTAATAAATTTGTTTCTAATATATAGGCCTAACACTACTCTTTATCTGGTACGTATTCTCTATACTTCGTAATATCACTTAGATATTTATTTCTCACTAGAGTTTCCGTTGTATGTTGACAGTTATAGTTTGTCTTGTAAATTATTCTATCCGTGTGTTGTTAATTATATTTTTATAACTTATTTTCTTTTACCTTTCAAACACTATTCTTATTTGCTACGACTGTTCTTGTTTGTCTTGAAAATCGCTACTGAATAATAATAACAATAATTATATTATTATTATTTACCATTTCTCTCAATATTATACCACAATCCTTCTTTTTGATGTTATTTGATAACACACTTAAATCAGAGAGAGTTGGCGGCGTTTTCTATAATACACTATTGTTGGAAACCAACTTTCTCCTTCGGCCTTCGGTTTAGTACTACACTATAATGTATTGAAATTGTTGTTTTTGTCTAGAACATGACTGTTCTGTGTTTCCAGTATACTCAAATTATACTTAGTATTATTTAATTTAAACTTAGTTTTTATCTGTCACGTGCTTATAATTTATAAAGTTTAATACAGTACTTTTTCCATAAAATACTTGTGATACCTTGATTAGGTTAATGTATGATATCTGTGTAATTTCTGTTTCTTACAAGTTACTTCAAAATTGTATACATTATGATTGAGTTTTGCTTATTAGCACTAATTCATACATAATTTTAGGTTATTTATTTCCAGATTTTTCCATACACTGGTTAATATTGCGTTATTATGTTTATTTAAAAGAATTTATCGTACTCTTTAATCGTCCATTTCAATATTTCTGAAAGCTTTTTGCCTTTCTTTTTAGCCTAACCTTTATATAAACTTTGAAGTTTTCGTATACTTTAAAACAAGGGTTATGTATTGTAATAATTTAAAGTAGTACAACATATTCCGGTTAACACTGACTTAACACCTTAAATGGAAAAAGAGCTTCCCATGCTCCCAAACCCTAGAAAAATCCAAATTGTGTATCACTGGTGTAAAGTTTATGATATATTTTATTGTGAATTATCTTAAAAAAATGTGTTGTATGGATCATCCAACTAATAGCGCAGTGTTAAGTACATTTCCTGGCATTTGTCTTTTGAGGTAAGGAGATGAAACAAGAAACTAACCACACTCTGAAATTACTTCCCTTGTGTATATGTTATTAAATAAGGGTACGTATTGGTCAGTAATTTAATTAGTACCCGGGGTGTTCATTGCGCCCACAGCTTTCTCCATTCCCTAATGTCCTCACGGCGTTTAAGAATTTCACCCGTATTACGTCTAGCTTGATTTCATCTTCTAAAAACTGGTGTCTCATGTAGTTCCATTTTCTCATCAGTAAAGAGCTCTCGTATGTATTCCTTCCACCGCTTCACATTTATCTGGTCTAACTTAAAATGATCAGTTTGAGAAAGTGGCTTGGTACAATTAACGACAAGTAATATCAGCAGCAAAATTCCAATCTGCTGAAAAAGTTACATTGATTAACTAAGAAGAGATAACATATTAATTTTGATCATCATAAATGTCTTTTTGTTAATTATAATGAGTTGACAAATTAAAAAAAAATGTTTGTTAATAAATATGTAACAAAGGTTTTCTCTTAATAAAGATTTAACAAACGTTAAAATCAAAGTTGTCCGTGCTAAAGAAAGTTTGTATATTTATTAATACGAAACGTTATTTTAAAACATTACATTTTAAGTCACATTTATCAATATCAACACTAATTTTCAAGTAATTAAAATACATTAGTATTTGTACTGTAAAAATTGTTACATATATTTACCATGATAAATTGACCAGGAATCAAATTCCAATCTAGAAAACTATACCAATGCATTCAAAAATATCTTACAGTCTCTACAAGTTTCATTTCGCTCTGGGACAGATGGTTTTCTGAAAACGCAGCATGTGAAAGGGTGGTTTACTTACTCCAGCACTCCACTATGCTCTCAGAAAAACTCATTTCATAAAAGGAGATGGGTTAACAATTCTCTGACAATAGCAGTCTACCGAATTGTAAAAAAGTTACCTCTGTCCAGTGTAATTAGGTTTTCCTTTGTTATACAAATTAATGGTGTACTTACAAAAGAAAGTTAATTTTATTTTTCACGGATTCAGACTTAACACACTTTACTGACGGTTGTATTAATTGATATTATTCCTTACTAGCTGTTATCCGTGGCTTAAATTATTTGATTTTTAATATGTATTCCAATACAATTCTAATTGTTTATGTCTATATTTAATACGCAGCGATCCATACGAAATGAATAATACTAAGAGAGGTATTAATTTTTTTTAGTTCAAATGAAACACCTGTGCTACTATGTAGTGTCACTATTGAGATTAGTGAAGCTGATGAAACTCTCGAAGAATCTTTTCTTCATTTAGGATTTGTAGTTAGTGAATGTCATCTCATCATTTTAAACGCATCTTGAAAGTGTATGTAATTTTCAGCTCTTAACTTAGTTTGACTGGTAAGAATGAATTTGAGTCTTTCAGTTTCTATTTTAGCATACATATCTACAATATGTTGATTAACTATTGACTAAAATAAATTAAATAGTTATACTTAGTTTATACAATCCTTGGTCTATATGAATGAAATTGTGAAGATAAAACTTTCTTATTTGTTTCTTTTCCAGTATTAAAATCCCTTAGTTTCAATTCAAAGTGTTACGTACCTTCACCTCGATAAAACGATAAAGGGCATGGGTAAGCATCGTAACCACGGTTTGTTTTTGCCGTGTGATGTAGTCTGTCGTCCCCAACACTGATTACTACATTGCGTTTATCACACTCTTGGCTAAACATAACTGCCGCACCTTCATTCATTGTAGGTGCATTATAGTGGACCCGGTGCTCCGTATTATTCGCTTTTCGATCACCATGAGTGATATTATAGGCCTGTTCATTATCTTTCGAACAGGTTACAAATTCAAAATCACTTTTCGGTTGACGAACACACGGGTTTACTTCGTTAAGTAAATTTTGAAACTCTATTACTTATGTTCGATCTAAATTGCTAATATGATCCACTATCGTGTGAGCCTGTTGCAAGTAATCTGTGACGAAATACTCTTTATGCAATTTAGTAACGTCATTGTTTACCTGTTGTAATGACACTATGAAATAATATATTTGTCCTTTAATTTTAAAAATAGTCATGGAATTCCCTTCGGCTATTTCATTCTCAATTTTACTTTTATGGAAACGTTGTTGAAGGTAAAGCGTAAAAATAACAAATACAACTTGCTAAATGCTATGGCTATGAAATGCGCAAGCGTGAATATGAATATAACTATTGTGTACTGTTGCCCTAATACATAACGTTTAAAGGTATTTGTGATCAAAATAGAATAATTTTTTTTTATGAACGGTAATTGTCTTTCAGACATTTGTTGATTAACATTAAGGTTTTCACAGTTTTAAGTGAAACGGAATGCCTTGGTTCACTGTAATATAAATTTAATTTTTAGGTAGTTTCTTGTTGATATGAAAGTATGTTTATACTCTCTCTGATCAAAATTTAGAAAAAATTGAAATTCTATTTTTGTTTTCAATTTGACAACATTATAGAGTCTGCTACTGAGAACCCGGCAGTTTACATTTTCCAATTCAGTGTAACCAGTGGATGACGTAAGATAATCTCTTATATAAAGAATATTTATGTCTACACGTTGAGATTCATTTTATACAGAATAAAATAATGTAACAACAAAATCATAATGCAAATAATTTAAGATTACTGACGCGTAATTAAATACTAAATGATTAAACCGTTTACATCCTCAACTATATTTAAATTTAAAATAGTTACTTGTACACTTCTTAATTTCCCTTATCCTGAAGTGTTTGTTTTGCCAAAACTCTCACCTTAATCATAAAAACTATCTGCCTCTCTTGAAGTCTGGCCGTAGCGCCTGGCAAGTTAATTTAAATGTAGCAATTTATATGGTCATTACACACTCCAACTTTCTTGAATTCATCCTTTATTTTTTACGCGTTTGCATTTTTTCATCTTTTTGTTCTGACAGAGGAAAAGTTTCGTTCGTACACATTATTAACATCATCAGCATTATAAGTAGTATTCTAGTTTGCGATTCAGTACTTGACAATTCCCTACATACCTAAAGTCCTATGGCGTTTATATCGGGGTGGTAAGAGGAAAGTCTTAATTCTGTATGACCTGTTTCCTCTAAAATTTTATTAGGTACAAAGTACTTTTTGTTGTCGTTTCATAACTGAACCAAATTATACAATCATATTTTAAAATATTTTCAGAAAAAGTATAATTTTTAGTTTCAACAACTCTTGTAGTTCCTTTTACTCGTGCGATAGAATTAGATACTCTTTGTTGCTTGTTACGATAAAAGGAATAGCCTATTATTAAATACTTCTAGGAGGCAGGTTTGGCAACGTCGTTTATAGAAGAAATTTCGAATAATTATTAAACATTTTTCAACGATGATAATCCTTCGTCGATTCACTGGATTTTCAGATACTTAATGCAAAAGTAATGAAGCCCAAGAACAGAATCTACAATTTTGAATTTTCGGCTGGTCCATTTTTTGTTTTTCACTTGAATCTTAAGTTAAGGCAAAATCTTTTAAACACTTGCTTTTCCTCTTTTTAAAGTAACTTCTTCGTCAAACGTTCTGTGTAGTTTTGTTAATAAACGGACATTGTTAGAGTATGTTGCAAAAATTACATAATTTTTGTACTGTACGGCAAACTACGAATTTATCAAATCGTCTATTCTAGTGATATATTTCTCTTTTATTTTGTCTAAAGTGTACAAAATAGATGTACATCCGCCGGATTCAATTACCATGATTTATTTACAATTCTTTAATTGTACATTTTACGTACAGCCAAAGCCACTGCGGCTCTTTCTGTTATTGTTTGGCTCTATTGTAACCAACTACAAAACTACGTAAATGCTTTATTATTTCTACATGGTCTCAACTCTTTATCATAGAATTTCAAGAAAACATGGACCGTAAACTACCCAAATACAGCCTACTATTTACAACACAACCGGTAGCATATGGAAATAGTCTGCATGTTTCTATCCTATCAATATGATAGAGAACGTTACATACTTGGAGAGTGATTGTGCAGAACTGACTGAATCTTTACAGCAAGATATTGATTTTACACAAGATCCAACCTCGTCCAGGAAGTTCATAAGATTTCTCAAAATGAACTGCATGATTTAATTAGTAATTTAAAATTACTAAAACACAAGGCCAAGCTTCTTTCCTTTGGGCTTTAGCAGTGGGATCTTCTGAAAAAAATCATAGTAGTTTCTGTATACAAAATTTGACAAAAGACTGAGCTCGATTCTTCCTTTACTAATGTACGTGATCTAGTGACTTCTTTGAGAATAGAGCACAATCCACAAGATTAGAGCTATTTCATAGAATTATAAAAGTTTAGCTTGAAGCAGTCTTCTTTCATAATAGAAATATATTGCCGTCGATTCCTATAGCTGACATTGTACATATAAAGGAGACCTGTACAAATTATAAACTGATTCCACACAAATTAAATATAAGGATCCTCAGTTACAGATCTGTGGGGATCTGATACTTATTGCGATATTATTAAGAGTGCAGTTAGGGTATACCAAATATTGCCGAAATGTTGGAGCATTTTGGAGCGTCATGGTAGGTCTTCATGCTATACAAGAAAAAACTAACCAAATGGACATTGTTGGAGCCTGAAAACAACAATATTCTCAGTAGGCTAGAAATTTTTCAAAAAGAAAATTCGTATACTGAGTGATACTAAGATCCAGGATGGAATCTTTCTTGACCCGCAGATTTGTGAACTGTTCAGAAAGTAAAACATTTAATAAAAGTATTAAAGATTAAACAAAGAACAGCTTGACAACTATCAAATTAGTTGTTGGAAATGTTTTGGATTATTTAAGAGGTAAAAACTACGTCTGACGTTACATTACGGCGCTCTTAATGAACGTTTACATTTATGGTGAGAATTGTTGTTGTGAAACTTTATTTTTTAATACATATGTTGACTTCTGCCCAAGCAACTGTATACAGTACATGGTGCGTGCTTCAACCAACACAGTATACTTGTGTCCAATTTATATATATATATATATATATATATATATATATATATATGGATGTACTAAATAAATCCATGTTATCGTGCACCTGCACTACATATCTCCAGAGATGAACGTATTGATCAAAACATTTATTTAGCTAGACCGGGCTTATAAACTGTCTTGACAGTTATCTATTTGTTAGATAAATATTTTAGTCATAAAAATGGGTAATTACAAGTACCTGCTAAAGTACTTGAGCTTCATACAAGATGAGTTTTGTCAGGTAGTTATTGTACGAATGTTTGCTATCAAAAAATGGTTTAGGCAAGAATTTTATTTTGACTTAATAACAATTTAAAATCATAAATAATATTCAATTTTAGGAGTACATATTATGCTTTATATAACCGTAAAATGTATATGTAATTCTAGTAGATAGTACTAGTAGAATTAGATCTACTGGTTGATCGTTTGCAGAAGTAGGCGGAAGGTTTTTCATAATAGGATATCTGTGCTAGAGTAATAGCATGTTACTTTAAATCATTTACAGTAATACAATTACAAACTTATGCAGGGAGCAGCGTCTATCTAAATAGATGTTACCGTGGTGTAGTATTGAATGTTTAAGATTTCTTTCTTTGCATAAGACATATCTTTATATCTACAATATAACACCCACAATATTACAAAACTTTTCTGTAAAATAATTTAAGGGAGTTTAAACGTTTATTAAAAAGAACCAGCATTTTAGATGAACCATTACCATCACCATTACCTTCACAGCAATGTTTACAATCTTGTTTTTATTTGGTGCGTTATACTTAAATTAATATTTTTTCACTAATCTTAAAAAATATACTTTTGAGGCAGTAATGACGTAATATTTTTCTATCATAAAACGAAAAACCCAATTAATTTAATATTGTAAAAATGGTGCAAGTGTTTTGGCGGCATTCGCGGTATGCATTTTGGTTAGGCGGTGATGAGCGCAGCTGAAACAATCGTACCATACTAAGAAATTCGTTGTGTAACAACAACTTGTGTCTTGCGTTCTATAAGTAACATGCAAAATAATTTTTGTAAATTAAATTAAATTTTTCAATAGACAATATAAACCTTTAGACAAATTGTTTCAAGTAACTGAGTTCTTTTCCAAAAGTTTGTTTCAGTTTCTTACATACATTGCGCACGTTTATATAAGAGAATGAAGGAGCGAGAGAATAGATAAATACAGAGTAAGTAGAATATGGTGGCATCCTTTGTATGAGAAAAAATTATTTCAATACTTTCCGGACATACATATGGATACGAAAAGGAAGTATGATTTCATCGCATCCCATCCCTCCGTGTGTGTTCAGAATATTTAATCTAAAAAACTGATATCCATACACTTTCCTTCTGTATTTTATTTCTCTCCCCCTCTCCCTCTCTTTCACCCACTCTGTCTCTCTTGCTCACTCTCACTTTCAATTCATCTTCGCATCGTACAGACGAAGGTCAGGGAGGAAAACAAGGTATAGATTTTTTGTTCGATCTTAACGATTTATTATATTCAAGTGAAACGTAAATAAACACCAGAAAAACAAAGTAAATCATACAAATCAAAATTCCTCAACCAAATACATGACGGCCTTTTGCTTGACCGTTAAGAATTTGTTTTTAAACGTAAACTCACATACCTGACCTTCACACTTTTATTAGTTGCGTTGATCATAAATTAACTGGTTCCGGTCAATAACTACAGCTGTACAATTGAACACTACCTGCCAAGTGATCGATACCAATCAGGTCTGGGGTGAGCTGTTGAAAAGACTTGTCAGTAAACACAAAGTATTAGTAGTAGGCCATATTTTCGTAAATGAATTAGTTGAAGAATAACCGTAATATTAGTTTTTTTTTAAAAACATTATGGTAACCAATTTTTAACTTAAGATTCTCTCTTTCCTCTACGTAATGTCAAAACGTAGCCATTTAGTGACCGCTGGACCTCCTTCAGAAGGATTGCTTTCATTTGCCATAATATTAATAAGACATAAATAGAGTAAAATATATGTGAAAGGTTCCTCGTATATAAATGATTTGAAACGTTGAATATTCCAAGTATGTAGCATTCTCTGGTACAGGGGAAAGACGAAGGTCTTACTTAGAACACATGTAGGCCTACATGTTGTACAGTACACTATATAGGTATGTTGAAACGCTGATAGAATCATAACAATGATTCAAATATCGCCTGTTATATCATACGTTTTTTTTTAAATTTAGGAAATAATTTAAAGAGAAAACAAACCAAATTTTGATAAAAAAAAGAGAGAGAGAGAGAGAGAGAGAGAGAGAGAGAGAGAGAGAGAGACAGACAGACAGACAGAGACAGAGATAGAGACAGACATACATAACATGATTGATTTAATGTTTGTGTGGTATATGTGGGAGGGAGGGTTAGTAGAGCATATGGATTATTTTTAATTTTTAATACACTGAATAATTAATGGTAAGTACAGAAACTTTCTTTTTAAGAAATTTTAATGTTTTTTTTTTTTTTAAATTATGTGTTGTACGAAATGCAGTATGTAATTCCTAATTCCTAATTGCAGTATGTCTTTACACAATTCCTACTAAGCCTATTAAGGTGTACGGTATATAAAACTCAATAATTGTTTGTTAGTATTTTCTTACATGGGCTATTTATATTTTAACCTTTGAAATGGTGAAAAGTAATAACTTTATACTTTACTATGTGATTCTTTTTGATTTATACGCTGTGTTTGCTGTTTATTCCGTTATAGAAAGTTGCTTGTCTTCCTATTTGAGGTAGTCAGCTATTTTGTGTAAGCAGTCTTCAATACTCCAAATTTATCGTACACTTTTCCTGAACTACTATCTGTTGCGGTGTGCTGAACTAGGAATTTTGGTGTCATTTTCCTTCTAAAATATTGCAGAACAATATTATATTAAGCACATATTTTTTGTGCAAAACGTAGCATGTTAGTAAATTTATTACCTAAAAAACAAACACGTCCCCAAGAAAAATAAGGTTTAGAGAGTGTTAAGTGAACTTGCTGTTCCTGTTATAAATTAAGGGTGACAACTATTCATAGTAGTAGCTCGCTGGAGTTTTACTTAAAATAAAAGAATAGTGGACTATGAGTAAATGTTTATCCCTTACTTGAATGTACACCGAGTTTACACCGCACATGTAACGTGTAAATGTATGTTGATTTAAATACATCACCGAACTTTGAGTAACAAATTTGTAGATCTTAACAAATATCTTGAAGAATGTAGAATTGCGCTGACGAGATTGAGATGTGCGACACCCGAAAGCCCTTGCATTACTGAAACTAAAAATAGTGGGGCGAATGAACGTCAAGCGCTCTGGCCAGTCAGAACTAACAACATTAAAGTCACACATTACACTCGCGTACAATTGAATTTACAATATAATCTTAACAGAAAGTACAAGAAACACATTAAAAGTAAACAACTGATAATTATTTGAGGTGTTGGGTGGATTCGGAACTGGATCTCGGCATTGACAACAAAGCCAGAATACAAACGCTACGAATCATATATAGGTATCATTATGTGTATACCAGGTAGATTTATCCGTACAATACTAAAGTCGTCTTGAGTTAGTTGAAACATAAACATACTGTAGAATTTTGAAAATACCGTGACAACCCAAACAACATTTGGAAATCCTTGGACAAATTAATAAAGTAAGCCAATGGAACGCGTAGTGGAAAGACATATATGTATATGTCTTATTAAAACAATAATTGTTACCTCTTGCTGTCTCCTTTCTCATTGACAAAGTCAATGGTGTGACTCCAGTTGTGAGAAAAACAAATGATGATAGCCTAAAACTTATCCTGAATTGAACCTGTTAAAATTTAAGCAAATTTGCTAGCGCTAACTTCCAGTAGTAGAGGCTTATGATAAGCCAAAAGATGAAAGGCAACACACAGCAGTAAGACCTAAGGAGTCGATATCGCAGAAGCCTTAAGCAATCTTAACAACACACATCCTAGGACAAAATTTTGTGATCGCTGTGCAACCAGGAATTCAGCACACTGGTAACGTTTTGAACCTAAGACTACCTTATAGTCCACTACACAGTATTTTTCTTAATTGCATTGTGGTAGTAAATTAATTTTACACAACCGAAAACAAGAATACCCGTAAATATTAGCGTAAATTGCAAACTGGAAATATCTTGAACCACATATGTACAAAAAAATAAAAAATATTTAAAAAATAATCAGATACAATATGAAGAAATTAAATTTATGTGCTTCTAAAGAACCTAGCTAAAAAGGACAAAACGTATATAGAAAGTAGAGGACAAATGTACAATAATACTATAAAACACGTTCATGAGCGAATTGAAGCGGTAGTATTTATTATAAAAATACGGAACTTTGATTAAGGGAGGGACTCTATTACTTAAATATAAATGTTTGTATTGCTATAGTAGATTCACATTCGTGAATAACAATACTAACACAAATGTTTGACTAGAAATGCTGTTTGATTATACTCAGTAGGGCTACGCCTAACGTTCGTATCACCAAGACGAATCTAATAATGTTATTATCAAAATCTGTTTAGATTTTAGGCTAAATTCTTAAGGGGGCAATGAAAGCTAACACTACAAATTAAACTTATTTATATTGAGTAAGACGGTAGCAATTTCTCTTGATTTGAGTCACCCATAATGAAAGTAGGCTATAACATATCATGTAATTAACTTTAGTTAATTCAAATTAGTTAAAGTAAAAATTTAAAAATTTATTTTAGTTAGTGAATACACATATAAAGGAGACTGTAATTCTGCTTAGTAGCCACAAATATTGGGTAGAAAGAAATGTCTTCGCAGTCATTCTAAAGCTGGGAATCACTGTCATGATGTCACAAATGTAAAACATTTCCTATCAATTTCTGAATGGTATGAAACGTTATTTAAATGTGTGGGTTTAAGCGTCACATTTATAATATTCATAGTCATCTTCTGTTAATTATGTTTATACTTTACCATAGAAATGTTTACATATGCTGTCCTATACAATCTGTTTTCAATTAAGGGAAAGTATATCAATGCAGCTAATAACATGTCTCAAAAGAAAAAATTATTTCTCTGGTAGATAACTTGTTTTGCAAAACGCAGTGTGTGTGAAAGTGTAGTACACTTATTCCACCACTCCAATACACCCTCAGGCAAACACACTGCAGAAGAGAAGGAGACGCGTCAACAATTCTCTAACAATAGAACCCTACCGAATTCCATAACCACGCCTTTGTCTATTGTAATTAGGTTTTCCTTTTGTTGTCCAAAATAAGGAGCCACTTTTAAAAGTTGCTAAAATATTTTATTCACAAAAGTAGCCTTACACACTTTACTGACGATTGTATAAAGTATATTTTATTTTATTATAATTATGTGTACATATGTATACAATATTTATACTGATTTTGCCTCAAGATGATTTCTCTTTATTTGGAACAGGTTTCGGGACGCTTTGTGTTCCCATCCTCACCCTTCCTAATTTTGAGTCTTGTGAAGTACTTGTGTGTTGGTTGGTTGTCGTTGTGGTTTCCTGTTGGCCGTGTGTGAACTCAGGTCAGGTCAGGTCATACTGTGTATTTGTATGGTACCTTTAGGCTATGAACAATAAATACCAACAATAGAAAATTTTAACGAATATTACTAGTAGCGGTTTCTCTTGCGTTCAGTAATTTATTCCACTCTTTCATTATCACGATCCGTATAATCATTGTAAAAAATAAATGTGTTAGGCCTATACTTTACGCTCATAACATTATGGACATTCGAAAATAGTTAAATGTTCTTTCATTAATTGTTTAGATGATGATGACGACGACAGTGATGAATAAACCTGGCTACACTAATGCAGAAATATTAATTTTAGTTTTATTTCTTGGTTTTATTTTTTATCGAAACAACTTTACACACAGTTATTACAGATAACATTAATTTAGGTAATACAGGGTCTAGAAAATAAAACGTCGCAGACCGTACGTTAAAGCGTATACCTATTACACCTAAATCTATGTTAAATAAATGTCCACCACAGCAAGTATTTTACTTGTTTTATATTTTCAAAAAATGAAGTAACGTAAATTTATATTAAATTTTTCTTACCTTATAAAGATTTAACATTGGCGGAGGGTGGACCCAAGCAATGGGTTAACTCTAAACACTCATGATCTCTATCTCCCTCACCCCAAAAATGTCAGTAACCTATTGGAAAAATAAGTTTCTTTATAAATAAATTGTGTTGTTATTAAAGATCTAGCCACCGAGCACAATAGAGTACCGTTCTGCTTCTTATTATTAATCAAGAATTTAAAGAAAGAAAATAGACCAAAAGTTGACTAATTTTAAAAACCAAAATTCAAAATTTCAAAACACATTGATACGATAATGTATGATAAATAACGTTAATTAAAAAATAAAGTATGTGCGGGAAAATGTGATAACAATTTTGAAACACGATATGGTCTATTTGATGTTTCAATATGACTGATGCAACAATACAAAATAAACCGTCAAGGCGTAGGATACGGAACGGAAAGAGATGGACAGTGGACCCTCTCACTCCACGCGTTGGTAGCGTATCGCGTAGGATCACTGTCGCTTAACGCATTCGCCCTGCTGTAAGGCCTGCTTGCCGAGTGATAGAGGACTCACATCTCGAGCGAGGTGGACCTGGCTTCAATTTTCGTTTCAAAATTATTCAACTAAGAAAAATGCAAGCTGAAATAACTAAATGGAATTAGTAATATTGATGTTATGAAAGAAAAATAAACATGACTAACTTTATTATTGCAGACAAAGTTTCTGATGCATCTGAGATTCGTAGATCCCCTTGAATATCTCCCACTAATTTTTCAATAAATTTATTTGCCGAAACTTTGTAAAATTCGTTTAATTGTGTTACATAAGGAATATCAGCATTTGTTCAGGAGATTACGTATTCTATTACACCTGCATATATAACACACACACACACACACAGAATTATACGTTATAAGCTCATAATTTATTCTACAGGCACAAACCAGTACGTTGAAAGGAATTATTAATATTCATTATTAACGTGTTTCTTAAGACACTGACAAATGCACACAGCAGTTGAACGTGGTTTACTGAATTCACGGTGTGAATTTATTCACGTGTTTCCGTGGCGGTCTCCCATCAATCACTTTCTAACATTATTTAGATTAGGTCCAGTTGTTCAACATTAAACATTTTATGGCCTTCAAAGCTTTATTTGTGAAATCTTGTGCTCTTGTTTGGAATTTATACGTTATTTTATCCATGTACTGCGTTTTAAAATATTATGTATCGAAAAGTTTTAAACGTAACTGAAAAAAGATACAATCTTCAAATGTGTTAGCTTTTGATTAATTTGAAAACGAACTTAACCTACATATACTGTACATGTATTATGTAAAGATATCCTAAAAGTTTTTCTTAATATTATTGTAAGGAAGCCTAACGTTTTGAGTTACATAATACCGACTACGTTTTCTTCGAAAGCAATAAACGTTTTCCTTTAGTAGGGCTGATAACAAATAACGCACAAAAAAAGTAATTTTAAAATAGCATTATCACAGTTTATTCAAATTACTCTTAATAATACTGCAAGTGATATAGTGCAGTTTTAGTTTTCTTTTCAATTTATAACGTATTCTTGTTTTTTTTTTGTTTTTACAAGAAAACTAAGGGTGTGCTTATGGCATTCTGCCAAATAAGCAGTACTTTTGTAATGACGCAAGTTATCACAAATTTGTTTACTTTAATTTAAATCTAAAGGAATTAGAGTCTATCAGAATGATAAGGTGGAAAGGGAAGGAAAGAGAGAGTTTGTGAACTGTTGCAGGTGTACAAGGTAAAACGTCCGTCACGTGAATCAAATATCGGTAAGAACTTAGTAGACTGAATGTGAGAAAGCAGTCTGAATAAAATATGTCAATAAGGAATATATGGTAAAGAGTATTTGGTGAGATAAGCGTTGTATGGGCTAGACATGTGCATGTGTTCACACGGCTACTTTACAAAGTAGAGGCAGGATAATTGTTGATAATTTTAACATGAAAAGCTGGTTAACAGAATTTCACGTTGCCTACACAGCGCTTGCAACACAAAGCATAAACAAAACTTTATGGTATCCATTAGTTCTAGTAGTGATTAATTAATAATGTCGTACATCAAGTGCCAAAATGCCTGCCAAGGATTATCACAGAAATAATACTTGTAGGACTAGGTACATGTAGATATACCAAATGAAATATAAGGAAAGTGAGATAATTAAACAAATAATTCTGGTAAAACTACATAATAATTTAGTTTAGTTGCGGTATCACTAGATAAGGCGTGTTACATAATCGCGGCTTGCAGTACTCTTGAAAACAATTAAGTTTAAAAATCAGAATCTTTATTTTCTGATTCTGAGTGCATGAGATAGATAATTTTGTGATTCTGAGTGCATGAGATAGATAATTTTGTGATTCTGAGTGCATGAGACAGATAATTTTGTGATTCTGAGTGCACGAGACAGATAATTTTGTGATTCTGAGTGCACGAGATAACTACACTATAGCATTCACGATCTTTATCGTAGTCTCCTGTGTTGAATTCTTTGCCACGCTCTTCTATTACTTTCTAAGTGTCCTTCCTCACCTCTAGAAAGTAACTATTGGTATCCATGTACAACAAATTTACTTTCTCATCGTTTTTCTACAACTTATCGTCGCAGAATGTGTTTATCAGTACCTTCGAAGCGTCCAGTGCCGAAAACCCAACATAGATTGGCTTATTAAAAGTTACCCTTCACTATACATGTGTGTGAAACCATAAAGTCTCGTCTAATGTTATAAACTGATAAAAGTCCAAATCCCTCAGCCTGTCTCAAAACAGACCCTTTTCTCTTAGCTTAAATTTTACATCTATTCGTAACGTATTCCATAGTCTTCTCGAACACACCATTTTCCCTTAACTTGTAGAAGTCATTTCCGAAGTCACACTTATTCTGCCCTCTCATTTTATTGTGAAGGTCGATATACTTTATCATATATGTCTTCTGCTGAAACGTTATTATCTTCTTAGTATGAGTCAGTCTCATTCATTCTGTAGGTAGTATTTCGTAATATTAGAACGTAATATTTCTTATCGAATAACGTTATAGAAAGTTTATTATTAAAAGGTCTGGAGTAAGCTCCTTATGCTCATCATGTAGTTTCTTAGTAAACTCTAAATCGCACTAGAATATGTATCGTAAACTCATCTTCACTCAAGTCTAATGTTACCCCATTCAATTCGGCTATTTAGAGATCTGACTTTACGATAAGTAGGGCTTTATAGGCTTGACTTTGAGTTAGAACCCATCCATTTATCTTGTTAACATCACCATACACTATGTTATCAGGTTTTGTAGGACCGTACTTTTTATACCTGTCGTTCTTCCCGCTCGAGCACGAATGCTTTTTATCATCCCTATGCTTTCTTCTGCTTCCCGTTTTCCTTCTCTTTCTTGTCTTTCTGCGTCTCGTTGTTGCTCATGCTCTCGTTTCTCTGTATCTTCTGTCTCCTGTCGTCATCGTTTGTCTGTTTGCAGTAGCACTTTGAAAAATTTCCTTCATCTGCCTAGGATTCATTTTATTAATCAGTTACCATTTATACTATTTTTCTGCAAAATGTCCTTGGTTTCCACTGTTGAAGGACCTATGCCATTCCTAACACCACTGCTACTACGGTCTGACGGACGTCGTGTTGCAGTTAGTGATTTCATCTGGTGTTCATCTTTATTCTGTTTCCACTGTACAAAATTTCTTATTATTAACCTTTGAATAACTTTTGACTGGTTGACTAAATCCTCCACGAATTCCTATTTTGCTAGTTAGGTACGATGAATAATCATCAATCAACTTTAGGTTAATGTCGGTAACTTCAGCAGCAGTACAAATTAGCGATGGACCAGTCAAATAGTAAGAAAGATATAACTTGTAATTTTTAGTACAGACGTCTCTAATTTTCAAATATATCCGCTATAAGGAATAAGTCTTAAATATTGTAGAGATTAGAATATTTTCTAAATTCTTCTCTTTTAACATATTCTAGATTTTCAAATATTAATTTAAAACTTCTTCTGAGACATCATTATCATTTAAACTGCTATACAAGTTTTTTTTCTGTAACTTTTCTGTACACATTAGCTACTTAACGCTATCAATTCAATGAATTAATACTGCAAGATACTGTTACCGCATAATATCTTGAACATCTCCTCTTCTTCACGTTGGCGACAGTTTACTGTGTTATATAGAATAGTATTTATGCGTAGAAAACTTATTAATATTCTTGCAGTTTTTATTTTTTAGACTTTTCTCTCACTTCTTATTAGATAGAGCCGTAAACCTAAATATACCTATGAATGAAAGCTTTGTAAACTTTCTAGTCCCCCCTTTTTAAAGCTCATATCCCAATCCAAATTGATAGACGTTGAGTAAAATGGTAATTCAAGATCACATTTCCGTGACTGGCGGAAAATTTCAAATGTAGTCACTTGATTACGATGGGGTTATCGCGTGATTGGCAGGAATAGTAGTGATTTGTCAGTCACAAATTTGGGGGGTGGGAATGTCGTTAAAATTGAGGAGGGAGGAGGGATGTATTAAGTCCGCCGTGTGTAATGTATCGTTTGCCATGTTTATGTTTTGGTCGGCATGATATGACGTCAGTGGAGAGAACAGTGGAAATTGGTAGGTTAGGTTAGTTTGTTGGCGGTGAAATTAAGATGAGTGTCTCGTACGTGTGTGGCAGCGTACGTGTGTATGTTATGTGTACATTAAACAATTATGACTTGTCAGTATGAAATGTTTTAATTGAAGATGTTTCCCCGTCGCCATCCTATTGTAGCCGTCACATTTTTGAATAAATATGTGTAAATGTCTTCTTCATTTTCTTCTTCTTCTTGTCCTCTTGGTCAACGCCATCGTCATCGGCGTCGGCGTATCAGACTCGATACATAATTTTGTTTGTAACTCATTTTGTATCTATTTAAAAACGAATATAAACTGATGTGCATTGTTCTTGTGTAAATCTCACATTTGTCTCCAAAATCACTTCGGCAAACACCAGCAACGAAAAGGTTGCAGGTAACGAATCACACTAAGTGAAGAGCGTTTGAAATAATTTAACGAAACACTAGTTTACATAGTTAGAATAGATAAAATGGTACAGAAATGTGTGAAACTGCTAAATACAGAATCCCTCTGCAACTAGTAAACGATGACCTTAGCGTTTAGCGATAATTAAGCGTACTATCAGCAACCGGTGACATGCTACTGCTGAACACTGACCACACTGTCTTGCAATAATCGACCGTGACCTTGTTTAAAACTCCTTGTAATCCATAATAAAGTTTTAAGACACACAAATTTTTAAATTTAAGTGTACACCGTATGGAATTAGTGATGGACATTTATGAAACATTTTATGTAACATCTATCATCGCGGTTCTCAGTCACATTTTATATTACATTCTACAATTAAAAAATCGAACAAAAATATATTGTCAAAATTGTCAAAAACCTGTCAAAGAGAGTAAAGAACAGCAGCATAGTGTAGAAATGTGGAAGATAGTGGTAGTGTTAGAATGAAAACAATACGGTTGAAACTAATGAAGTTAAACAATAAAGTAAAAACAATAAAGTTAAATAGTTATAGGTGAGGATGTGTAGAATTGAAGATAGAGACTGATGGAATAAGACTAGAATAAGTGAGAGTGTTTCCATACTTAGGCGTGGCGTTAGATGAGAGAGGAACACAAGATGCTGAAATAAAAGATAGAATTGACAAAACCATAAAAGTGTATTGTGCTAGGCACTGCGAATTATTAGGCGCATAATTGAAAAACACCAAAGCAAAGGTGTATAAGACAATAAATAAACATGTTTTAACTTTTGACTGTGAGTCTTGGATGTTGAGTAAAGGGCAAACAACTAAACATCCAGCGCTTGAGATGAGATATTTACGAAGAGGTACGGTAGTCCCTCAGGGAGACAGAGCACGACATCTAGGTACCAAATGAGATATAGATTTATACAACATAGTGTACAATGGACACTGTTGCGTACCTGTCAACTCTAAATGATGTTGGTTTACCTTACCGAAGTTAACAATTTCGGACGCAAATGAGCGGTTCAAAAAATGAGCCGTAAACCCCATTCGAAAATTTTTTGGAGCTTTAACATAGGCCAGTTTAATTAGTCTGTCGATGTTTGGTTCGAAGACACTTCCCGGAATGATGTCTCGTCGTTCTCAACTGAGCGTAGTACACATCGTGCACACGTTTATCACCATACTGTAATTGTAGAGCTTCAATCAATTCGGCATTGATGTTCTGGCCATCACATGTCACTTTCTGTAGTAGCTCTGCGACATGTCCCTTTAAAGCGATAACAAGTGAAATTGCTTTGTCTTTCCTTCCGTCCAGTGATTTGTACATGCAGCGGCTGAAAATTGCTGAAGATACGTTGCCCATTGAGTGCTTTCATCAAATGGTGGGGCCTTGAAGTAAGCTGGCCAAACTGATGGGAAGCCACTTTCTCTGATACCTAATTTTCTATGTACATTTCTGTTTTTATGATTAACACTGTCTCTTTAGCCGTTAGTTTGGAAACTCATGACTGTATTTTCGTTAACTGATTGACTTCACTTTGATTTGCACTTTAACATTTTCAATTGACTATTTTATGGTTGAGACTAAATCTTTTGCAATTGCTACAGAGTTCGTTACTTTAGATATTTTATTTGAAATGTATTCTTCTGCGACAGATAGTTCTGTAAACATCAATTATCAATTCTTCTACGTCAGATAATCTAGAAATTTGATTGTTTAGCTAACTTGTAAATAGACCCAGATCTGCAGAGGTATAGGCTTATCTGGCATCTGTTTTTGCTCATGTAACTGGGCTTTTATGTCTTCTGTTTCACACTTCCATTCCTCTGCGTCCTGCTTATGTCCATCTTTTAGTCGTTCTTCAGATTCCTGAATTAGTGTTTTCTGTTTTGCTCTTTCTATATTTGTGCTTTATGCAGTTTTTTGGCTTCTTCCGCCTCCTGTCGTTGTAGTTCCTCCGTCAGTAACAGCAGCGCTTGGAAATTTTCGATCATCTGGCTGATAATCCATTTTTGGAAATAAATTACAATGTACACTACTCTTCTACGAAGTGTTCTCTGTTTCCACTGTTTCCACAGTTAATGGTTTAATTCCCCTTCTGACATTGCTGTTATGACGGATCTACAGATCACCGTGGGTACAGTGGAAACGGAATAATTGACACCCATTAAGTTACTAATTATACACTTGAAACAACAAAACAACAAATTTACAAAAGTTATAATTCAACAAAGTACTCTTACAGAATAATTTTAGATAAATGTGTCCAACCACAATAAGTATCACCTTTTTACAATTCAGCATTAATAAATACAACGATCATTTGCCAGAATACTTCAGAACACTTTAATACATCACCAGGTGTAATTGAAGTGGGCCACTTCGAAATCCGGTATTTGTACTTCCGACGCCTTAGATTTTTGTCAGATAGCAAACCTGGATTCTGGTGGTGTAGTTCAGTAAACGTCTAAAATTGCCAGCGGACTGTTCTCGCGTGACCTAGAGCAGTCTATAGCGTAACGTAATTCTGCCGCGTAGAATGATCTGTAAACGTCTGGAGGTCTCGAGCGCGGCGGCGTGCCAAGAATCACGTAGGCATTCACCGATGCGACACTGTTTATTTCCTGAGATTTGCTCTTATGCACATACTACTAAAGTTTATATTATGTAACGTTTACTGTATAAAAGAGTTCCTGGGTGTATAATATGAACATGTCGAATATCTAATAAATTTACAAATAAACTATTGTGTTCGTTATAAAATAAAAATTTGAGAAAAAGTAAATTCAAAGACCTTGACACAGCTGTGTCAATTTCAGTAATGCACTGTGTATACAGTTGACAATTACGCTGTTAATTTAATAGAAGGCTTTCGTTTGCTTTAAAAATCCTAAACTTGAGCGAGAACAGCTACTTTGTCCTATGATAATATAGCAAAATTTTGTAAGGTGCACTTTGTTAAGCAAACAACGTGGAGCAAACAGTTTCTTATTCCAATCAGTTCTTATTTAATTTACTGTGACACGGGGCATAAACAATAACAATGCAGTATACTTTTTTACATTAAATACTAAATGGCAACATAAATAGCTAAGAAATGTATTATTTACCTTCCCCATTAAATACGATGCCTAGTACATTAAGTGTACAGTAGTTGTAAAATACTTTTTGTAGTTAAAATGTTTGCTGATAATATACTAGATTTAGCAGAAATACGATTAAGATATATAGTTTATATAGACAGTTTCGTTTATATAGGACAATGTGAAAGTTAATAATAGGGAGTTACCTTAAAAGATAAACATAGCATTCAATAAGGCTGCGCTAGCTGATAATGTGTACACTAACATTTCTGGTAAAAATATGTTATTGCAATAGTTTGCCGAACACCTCCAATGTAGTTCTCGAATACTATTTCTGATATTGACTCAGATTAGAACGTAAAACGTTCTGTAAAGTCAATGCAGAAAAGTTTTCAAGCAGAAAAAACTGTTTTATTTTAATCATAATATAATTTTAAATTTATAGGTCTGTATTTATTTAAGTTTTAAATTTATATTATTTTTATTCTATTCCATTATGAAATCTCTGTTTGTCACTTCACATCTCACTCTCACACCCCACTGTACACACTGTATCGTATGTACACACAAAGGCGCGCGCGCGTGTACGCACACACTCACACATATACACATTTATCAAGATTACCAAATGTTAAAAATCAAAAGCATTTTCCTGAAATAACGGTCATGATAACGGTAAACCCTTTCACCTTGCATGTCATGCCACAAGAAAAGTGCTCCTTAAACTTTCAAGTGTTCACATTTTCATGGTTTTACGAGGGTTAGTTCCATTCACAGACGTCTGATTTCTACACCACTGTTCTATGTAACTACTGTTCCTTTTTCGATCCTCCAGAGTGCTTCTACTTACATCCAATTCGACCCAATTTTCTTGGATGATCGTTCAATCTAATCTTTAAATTGCCTTAACTTTATCTTCTATCGTGATCTAAAAATTGTTATCTTCTTTTCACTTATTTTTATAGCATGGACTCACAAACACACACCCACTCCTAGAAAATAACACAAAAGCAAGCACACGTTATAGACATTATACATTATAAAAATGTTAAATGCTGTTTTAGTAAACGCTTTTAAAGACGCGTGTGAACCGTGTAAAGTGCTTCTTTGAAATACTGAAGTAAGAGAATTATTTGGCATAATGTCGTTACACTTAGAACGGTATAAAGAGAAAACTGTTTCTATCCCAGAAAACGAATTCCTGTAATGTTTATCGTCAACAACTCTATTTTATCATTAATTATTGTTTAGGAAGTTAATTAATTGTTTATGTTTGTGCAAATTGATTGCACGATTATTATTTTGACTCGTTTTATTGGCAAGACTAAGGCTAATTAATATAATTTTTATAAAATAGAGTCTAGTCTTGATTGTTGTTTTCTTTTCTTTCACTTTAATTGGCTACAGTCAGTTCGATTATAAAGGTTTCACAGAAAATGTACAAGGAACGTCAGAATGTAGAATGTTAAAATGTTGGAACATTTTATTAAACCTTTAATAAATGCAAATAGTTATTTTATTACGTATACTTTTAGTAAGATTTTCATTGCAGATTTGTACTAAACGTCGGATGAAATTAATAGAAATTATTTAGCAAACAAAAGACACTCACTCGTTTATTTACGTCTAAATGTAATTACCTACAATACAAGCCTAAATTCATCCTGAAAACGCAGAAGCTATACGGAAATTACAAACAAAGCATTTCACAACTGTTTCCTGTTTAGAACTGACATGTGCCAATTTGTAAATGTTATTTAGTATTTTTCCTGGTAAAGATTTTCTATAATATGTATTCGACTGCGACAAATATGATATATCAAGTGCATAAGTAGTTTGTACAGTAATTAATTAGGTTTTGTGCTCTAAAATTAATAAAAAAACACATATATGTTTACTTTTCCTTCTTATCCATGTTAAGATACAGGCTTACAGCCTGTTCTGCCATCACTGAATTTCTCTTCCTTGCTGTACCTATATCTCGTCTTCCTGGAGGTTTGGTTTGTATCTTATTAGTTGTTTAGGTAGTCTCATGTTTTCCATTCTATCTATATGCTGCCTCCATTTTATTTGTCCTTCCCTTATTATGCTGGCCATAGAATATACATTTAAGTCGGTTCTTATATTATCATCATTTCGTATTTCTTCTCTAAGGGTGCAACCTTTGTTCTTTCTCAAAAACTTCATTTCACTTGTTTGTATTCTTCGCTCATCATTTCTCGTCATCGTCCAAGTTTCACTTATATAAATTAAAACAGGTGTTGTCATTAATTTATAGAAATTTATCTTGGTGTCTTTCCTTGTCTTGTACGCTTACTAGCAATATATTTATTTTTATAAAACAAAATTACCAATTCAATAGTGTTGTGATTTACATTGCGTGAATTGTACTCCACACACAATTGTAACATACTGCAATTTACACAATATTTTAACATAACATTTAATTAAGAGATCATAATTTAGATGTAAAAGTTATGTGTGTGTGTGTGTGTGTGTGTGTGTGTGTGTGTGTGTGTGTGTGTGTGTGTGTGTGTGTGTGTGTGTGTGTGTGTGTGTGTGTGTGTGTGTGTGTATTGTAGCGTGACAGAAAATCCACTACTTATTAAGTCATATAAAATCATAAAAATTAATTACACCACATATGTTAAAATAATATTGAATGAGATTTAATGAAATCAAAGGAATGAACCACAATAAAATAAAAATCCTCATTACATTATATAAAAACCACTGTTTAAATATCAAAGAAATTATTAAATGCAACTCATATTATAATATCAGGAATTTACCCAGGAAGTTAGGAGCAGTAAACAAATTAAATAACACCATATCAAGAAGATAGAGAATCAGTTTAAGAGTGGTGAACACCAAAATACCCCAAAGACAAGAAGAAGGAAGAATAAAGTTTGTGATCAGGAAGAAAACAATACTCTGAAACCTTTAGAGAAGAGCAAGGTCCGTGTCAGTAAATAAATTAGATGCTCCAAACTAAACATCAGTCGAGATAACACGAAGTACCTTGGTTTACCCAAGAGTGAAGAATGAAGACAAGAAGACCAGAAGAATGAAGACAAGAAAGAAGCTAAGAAGAAGGACAAGAAAGAAGATAAGAAGAAAGACAAGAAAGAAGACAGGTGGAGAGGAAGAAATAGTATGAAAGAAACACCGTTGTAAAACCTATTATTATTATTAACTACCATCAACCCCAAACCCACAAAAACGATTAAAAAGAAAGTATAACATACCAAAATCCTATAAAAATGTAATTATTTAGAAACCTAAAGTGTTGTATAGTATTATAAGAAGTGAACCTACTAAAGCTATTGTGTGATAAAGAAAATAGACAAGTCTTAACAGTCCATGATTACTAAAGGTCTGGTCTGAGATAGTGAGACTGAAAATATCAGAACCACCAGTGAAAGTGAATTTGTGTAAGTGTTTTTTTGGAAATGCAATAAACTTAAAGTTAGTGATAATATGACTTATCAATATACTATATAACAACTTTTATATCCAATAGTACACAGCATCATAAAATAATAAAATGGAAGATTTCCAGTATTTTATTATTTTAATGTAACTCTTTATTTACAAGACATTTGTAAAAAATGCTAATAACTAGAGTATGGGTGGTCATGTTTACTGATGAAGGGGATCATAAATAATAATGGTTTAGACCAGAAGGGACTGGCATTAATTTAGTATTCATAGGTTTAAAATATTTAAATAGGCTGTTTGTTCACAGCCATAAAATCAATGTATTTGTAAGAGTTATTAGAAAATAAGATTTATATATGTGTTAAAAATAAGTTATGTTTGCTAAATAACAGCATACATACCATTAATAATGTTTCAGTAGGTATGCTGTGTTAATTCAAAAGGAGTTAAATGTATATGTTCAAACCATGTCAGCAATATGTTCAATTGTACAGATTGCTAAATAATGTTCATAATTATTTTTTTATAACAGTAGTGTTAATTAAATACTACACCTCACAATAAGTTATAAACCATTTTATTTTCATGTAATAATAACTATGTAAAGTCAGAGGAGTGGTAGGATTAAATTTATTTGAGAAAGACAGAAATGTAAAATTCTAAACTCTAGGCCATTTGGTGATTTCACAGAAACCATATAAACCTGTATAATTCACTTATAAATCCTGTAAACTAGCAAGATTTAGATAAGGTAAATCAGTTAACCACTACTGGGAATGATCCTATGAGTTAAAATGATAATAAGGAAATATACCTTAAAATATTGTAAATTTTCAAAATATATAAATTAATTAATTTTAAAGAGCAATGTCAAATTCAGAGATTAACACAAAAAACCAGTTCAAAGGTTCAATTTATATGTATTTAAGGAAAGGAAGAGAAATATGACTAATTAAAATTTATTATAATAGATTAATAACAATTAAAATGGAAGAAAAATTGTATGAAGGCGGAAATCAAATTTTGAGCCTATATTTCCAAGAAGGAAAGAAATTTGGTAATTTCCACAAAATGTCTACAGATATGGACTATAATATATCAATTTAAAAGGAATGAGATGATTAAACCAATGATAAGGTTCATAATTCATGAAAGTGATGAATAAAATAAATAAATTCCATATATAATGTAATTTTGTATCATGTGTATGGGTAATCGAAATATGTTAACAATACTTTTTCAAAGATTAACTGGGCCAGATTTTGACAAGTTAAAATAGTCTTTTGTTGAATATCAAGCTGAATAGTTGTGTGATAAAACGTTCCTTTAAAACCGAGTAGAAAATGGTACTACGGTTAGCCATGCATACAAGTGAATCGAGAGTTAGATGAATTAAACACTTTTTTAACAAAATCTACCAAAACGTTAACGACAATAGTGAAAACTAACACCTAACTTCATTATACGAGTGATCCAGAACAGTAAAACAATATATTTGATATAATTCACGCTACAAATCATAACCACTTTTACAGACAAATTAACCCACAGAAGTGAACAAATACCAAATAACTTAATTAACACCAGTATACACAGAACACTTCTTCAGAACACACCAAACTACCTAGTAGACAGATTACACGAGTGCGGGGACATTTTAAACATTCATGAAGGTAATTTTGTTGTGAATTTTTGACACGACGACATCGCAGTAACTTCGCTATATCTAGTAGCGGCCATCTTTAAAAAATACGAATCTGCCTTCCACATCGAGTGACGTCATCGAAGCTACATATGGTCTGACAAAACAATTTATTAAACATTATATATCAGAATTATTTCAATATTGTTAAATAATAATTAATGAAATTACTGTAATTGTTAATGTTACACTTTCTCGTTACCCTTCTCTGCTGACATTTAATTTAATCGCTCAAAGAACCTGTCCTTTTTATAATACTTATAATAATTTTTCTACTGTATGCACGAATCGATAATTCCCTGAGACGGAGCCGATAATTGTTCTCAATCGATAAAAAATCGATTATTTATAAATTGTTTAATAAATCCATTTATTTCAATTGTATTTATCTGTTATTATTTCACAGGCTAATTTAAGGTTATTTATTAAGGCAAAGAGACTTCAAGAAGAAGAAAATATTTTTTGCAGTGTATCAAAAAATATTGGACCAGCAAGAAAAATCATCAATCGATTGCTGACCGGAGTTAATCTGGTTAACCCCAGACTTGGTTCAGATATTCCAGAAGTGCTCAATAGTTAATAAATACCTTCCTGATTCTTAAAATTTTTACAGAACATTTAAAACAGCATTATTTCTTAATTACAAACATCAGATAAAACATAACATTTATTTTTTTTTAAATAAAATTTTTTCTATTATTTTTTTGTAAAGACCGGCATACAGGGTCTATTACAAAGTGGCGCTCGCAACAGTGGGGATGAAAAGAGTCAACAGCGGCTTGATCCCAAGCGACAATACCCACAGCGGAGCGAAACATTAGTAGCATTGAGGTTTTTAAACGAACATCTAATCTCTTATATTTTTGTAAAGGAGTGTTACAAATTGGCTAGCCCGAACAGTGGGGTTTTATTAAAAAGGAAGAAGCCAAGAAACCCTTTGTAACAAGTTTTATTACAAAGTGGCGTCCAACTTAGAGGGCTTGATAATTTAAGCCTGGCAGCGGTTATCCAGTCAGGAAGAAGGGCAACAACGGTAAACCAAAATGGCAGAACTTACGCGAGATGAGTAGTTAGACAAAATGATGGAAATGATAATACAATTTGGAAAGGAAATGAAGGAGAAAATAAGGAATCAGAGTAAGAATCTGGAAGAGTGGAGTCAGAAAATGGATGACAACGGTCAAATCTTGAAGGAAGGTTTGAGTGAAATAAATAAAAACCTCACATCCATGAATGAAGGATTAAGGAAAAATAATGAGAGACGGGAAGAGGACCTTAAGAAAATGAAAGAGGACGAATTAAAAAGAGAGGAATTTAGAAATGAGAGTACCAAAGAAATAGAAAATGATAGCCAATCAGAAACAGAAGAGGTGCCAAACGAAAAAACCTTGGAACAAATAGTAGTATTACCTGAGAAGAAAACTAACGGAAACAAAGAAGTTACTAAAGATATGGAAGTGGAACCAAAGGAAAGGAGGAAAACGCTTCCAAAGAAATTAATGAAAACAAAGGAAGAAAGGGAAATGAGGAACCATGGTTTAATGGATGTCAATAATGTCCCTATTACCAACCATGAAGAAATCAGGAATTCCAGAAATTACAGAAGGAGATTAAAAATAATCTCAGAAATAATGTACCAACAGACAGTAGTTTACCAATGGGAAAGGACCAGAGGTAAACGGAATACAACATGTGGACCAGATCAGTTTCGGTGCTGGACTGGACAGTGTATTCCAGAAAGATGGAAATATAACATATTATCAGACTGTGGTGACGGCACAGATGCATCACCAGAATGTGTTCCGTTAGAGTGCCATCCAGAACAGTTCCAATGTATAGGTACACAAAAATGTATACCTTCAGAATGGATAGGTGATGGTGAACCAGCTTGGAGCGCTTCAGACAAGCAAATAATCTATAATTCAGATGAAGATCATCACAGATATTTTTCAGGTCATATAGCATATGGACCAGAGATGTATTGGTATATGAAAGAAAATGGTAAAGGGAACTATATAAGCTTTGTGGCCAACCAAGGAATAACGGCTAGAAGAATGAAATACAAGGCAAAGGCTAAATGTGTCAATAGGACCGGAACAATTATGAAGACTATGGTCATCCGGACAATGAGAGCAACTGAAATGACAGACTATGGTTAAATCGAACACCACACACCTCCATAAAAAGGGACTGATGTCATGATAACCGACAACGGCAAAACCACAACAAAGAAGAAGAAAATAATTACCAATGAGGAGAAATAATAAGAAGAATGAACGAAGAACCAAAACGGGGGTTTAAGAAAGAAAATTAATTAAGAAACTACACCTTACAAAGGAAATATGAGCAACTGTGCAACCTAATAAAAATAATCCACCTGGGTATAAAAGGAAATATAATAATAAGAAATACTTTTGAAATGAAGACAAGAAAAGGAGTCATACAATATTTATGAAACTAATATGATATATTTACCACATAATATAGAAAAATAATTACAATTATTTATGAAGGGTATCATGAGAAATGGAAAGAATATAACAAAAAGAATTTAAATAACGAAATCCAAAAACAAAGTAAGATCAACTTACTACCAAGGATTTGAAAAAAAAACTTTTTGAGGAGATAAAAATAAAAGAATTACATATCAACGCAGAGATAGAAGGCATCCATGATGAAATTTTATGAATAATAACCCTCAAAATTCAAAAATAAGGTAATACAACATTACATACAATTATTTTAAGAAAAACTATTTGGAAAGATATAAGAAGAAGAATTTGGACTTAATAATGCAAATTCCAAAGCAATTGTAAGATCACCTTACATACCGGTTATTTATGAAAAACTATGTGGCAATAATATAATAACAAAGAAGGAGAGAATTTAGAAATAAAAATCCACTAAATTCCAAAAACCATGTAATATCAGATTACATACGAAAAATTTGAAAAAACTTTATGACAAGAATATAAAAGAAGAATTTTTACTCATCCAAATTTTAAAACAATGTAAGACCAAATTACTACCCAAGTATTTGAGAAAAAACCATTTTGCAGAAATATAAAAATAATTTTGAATTGAAACAACTAAATTTAAAAAGAAAGCAAGCCCACCTTACATACAAATTATTGGAGAAAACTTTATGGAATAATATAAGAAGAATGAATTTTGAATTGTGAATAAATCAAGTTTCCAAACCAAGAGTAAGTACAACTTAACGACCAATTATTAATAAAACACTTGGGTGAAATAAACAGAAAAGATTTAATACCACATTTATGGTAAGCATAAAATATATTTACCATGTTTATAAAGGATCATAATGGGATGAATAAAGGAAACAGACTTTAGAATTAAAACAAATAATTCTGGAAAGTATGATCATGTCTAATTTCAATATAAAGAGTAAAAACCTTTCCATAAAATGATGCCAAAGGAAAAAAAAAAAAAAAAAAAAAATTTTTTTAATACGATTTGAGTTGATACGATTTGAGTGATTGAATATAATAAAGTACAAAAACTTATGTGGAATTATGAGATAATAAAACTTTGAAGTGGTATGAGGAGAAATTATGACCTCATTATAAAATTAATAAAAAAACATTCATTCAAAAGGATAATAGTCATGACAGGAATAATGTGAAAATAATATCAAAGATATGTGTAATTAAACGAATTAATATAAAATGATGTATGAATTAAATGTCAATTATAATAACGACAGTTAAAAAAAAAAAAAAATTCTAGAACATAGAACAAGTGGAAATAATAAAAACAGAGCAATAAAATAAAAATGTCATAAAGATATGCTACTATAAACAATGCAGATTATAATAAAAAAACCAGAAGGTAATAAAGAATTTATAACCAAAAGCTTTATATGATAAGAAAAGTTGAAAAATGTAATAATAGAAGAGCTTCCTACCATAATATCAAATGAATGAAACATCAAGTTAAAGAGTCAGAAGAACAACTGAGATAGGAATATTAAAATCTCTGAGAAATATAATAAGTAATAAGTGAAGTATCCCAAAGATATTTTTTTTTTAAATAGTAACAAATGTGTACTATTCTGAATAATTTTTTAATCTGTCTGTAGATAATTTCAGCAGTATTAATATGTTTTTTGAGCAGAGATGATTTGCGTCTGTACTCAAATATGTGTGAAGTATTGGACAGCAGAGGAAGTAGCGTACAGTGCCTCTCTGAACTGAACCAGCTCACAAATTAGGGAACGATAGGGAGGAAATATCCCAAGGAGAAAATACTAAGAAGACATATGAAAAAGAAATAATAATTATGAAACTCAGATGACTATTACTATCATGGAAGATCAAGTGACAATGAGAAGGATATAAACTCAAATGTAAATAAGAAAATTTTTAAAATGGAAGGAAGTCCAGAATAATACCAAACCTAGAATAATTATCATAAGCAATTGTTTCAGACAAAGCAAGTATAGTCTGGAAAAAATTACTTCTGGAGAAGGGCATTCTGTAGCGTGACAGAAAATCCACTACTTATTAAGTCATATAAAATCATAAAAATTAATTACACCACATATGTTAAAATAATATTGAATGAGATTAAATGAAATCAAAGGAATGAACCACAATAAAATAAAAATCCTCATTACATTATATAAAAACCACTGTTTAAATATCAAAGAAATTATTAAATGCAACTCATATTATTATATCAGGAATTTACCCAGGAAGTTAGGAGCAGTAAACAAATTAAATAACACCATATCAAGAAGAAAGAGAATCAGTTTAAGAGTGGTGAACACCAAAATACCCCAAAGACAAGAAGAAGGAAGAATAAAGTTTGTGATCAGGAAGAAAACAATACCCTGAAACCTTTAGAGAAGAGCAAGGTCCGTGTCAGTAAATAAATTAGATGCTCCAAACTAAACATCAGTCGAGATAACACGAAGTACCTTGGTTTACCCAAGAGTGAAGAATGAAGACAAGAAGACCAGAAGAATGAAGACAAGAAAGAAGCTAAGAAGAAGGACAAGAAAGAAGATAAGAAGAAAGACAAGAAAGAAGACAGGTGGAGAGGAAGAAATAGTATGAAAGAAACACCGTTGTAAAACCTATTATTATTATTAACTACCATCAACCCCAAACCCACAAAAACGATTAAAAAGAAAGTATAACATACCAAAATCCTATAAAAATATAATTATTTAGAAACCTAAAATGTTGTATAGTATTATAAGAAGTGAACCTACTAAAGCTATTGTGTGATAAAGAAAATATACAAGTCTTAACAGTCCATGATTACTAAAGGTCTGGTCTGAGATAGTGAGACTGAAAATATCAGAACCACCAGTGAAAGTGAATTTGTGTAAGTGTTTTTTGGAAATGCAATAAACTTAAAGTTAGTGATACTATGACTTATCAATATACTATATAACAACTTTTATATCCAATAGTACACAGCATCATAAAATAATAAAATGGAAGATTTCCAGTATTTTATTATTTTAATGTAAGTCTTTATTTACAAGACATTTGTAAAAAATGCTAATAACCAGAGTATGGGTGGTCATGTTTACTGATGAAGGGGATCATAAATAATAATGGTTTAGACCAGAAGGGACTGGCATTAATTTAGTATTCATAGGTTTAAAATATTTAAATAGGCTGTTTGTTCACAGCCATAAAATCAATGTATTTGTAAGAGTTATTAGAAAATAAGATTTATATATGTGTTAAAAATAAGTTATGTTTTCTAAATAACAGCATACATACCATTAATAATGTTTCAGTAGGTATGCTGTGTTAATTCAAAAGGAGTTAAATGTATATGTTCAAAACATGTCAGCAATATGTTCAATTGTACAGATTGCTAAATAATGTTCATAATTATTTTTTTATAACAGTAGTGTTAATTAAATACGACACCTCACAATAAGTTATAAACCATTTTATTTTCATGTAATAATAACTATGTAAAGTCAGAGGAGTGGTAGGATTAAATTTATTTGAGAAAGACAGAAATGTAAAATTCTAAACTCTAGGCCATTTGGTGAATTCACAGAAACCATATAAACCAGTATAATTCACTTATAAATCCTGTAAACTAGCAAGATTTAGATAAGGTAAATCAGTTAACCACTACTGGGAATGATCCTATGAGTTAAAATGATAATGAGGAAATATACCTTAAAATATTGTAAATTTTCAAAATATATAAATTAATTAATTTTAAAGAGCAATGTCAAATTCAGAGATTAACACAAAAAACCAGTTCAAAGGTTCAATTTATATGTATTTAAGGAAAGGAAGAGAAATATGACTAATTAAAATTTATTATAATAGAATTAATAACAATTAAAATGGAAGAAAAATTGTATGAAGGCGGAAATCAAATTTTGAGCCTATATTTCCAAGAAGGAAAGAAATTTGGTAATTTCCACAAAATGTCTACATATATGGACTATAATATATCAATTTAAAAGGAATGAGATGATTAAACCAATGATAAGGTTTATAATTCATGAAAGTGATGAATAAAATAAATAAATTCCATATATAATGTAATTTTGTATCATGTGTATGGGTAATCGAAATATGTTAACAATACTTTTTCAAAGATTAACTGGGCCAGATTTTGACCAAGTTAAAATAGTCTTTTGTTGAATATCAAGCTGAATAGTTGTGTGATAAAACGTTCCTTTAAAACCGAGTAGAAAATGGTACTACGGTTAGCCATGCATACAAGTGAATCGAGAGTTAGATGAATTAAACACTTTTTTAACAAAATCTACCAAAACGTTAACGACAATAGTGAAAACTAACACCTAACTTCATTATACGAGTGATCCAGAACAGTAAAACAATATATTTGATATAATTCACGCTACAAATCATAACCACTTTTACAGACAAATTAACCCACAGAAGTGAACAAATACCAAATAACTTAATTAACACCAGTATACACAGAACACTTCTTCAGAACACACCAAACAACCTAATAGACAGATTACACGAGTGCGGGGACATTTTAAACATTCATGAAGGTAATTTTGTTGTGAATTTTTGACACGACGACATCGCAGTAACTTCGCCATATCTAGTAGCGGCCATCTTTAAAAAATACGAATCTGCCTTCCACATCGAGTGACGTCATCGAAGCTACATATGGTCTGACAAAACAATTTATTAAACATTATATATCAGAATTATTTCAATATTGTTAAATAATAATTAATGAAATTACTTTAATTGTTAATGTTATACTTTCTCGTTACCCTTCTCTGCTGACTTTTAATTTAATCGCTCAAAGAACCTGTCCTTTTTATAATACTTATAATAATTTTTCTACTGTATGCACGAATCGATAATTCCCTGAGACGGAGCCGATAATTGTTCTCAATCGATAAAAAATCGATTATTTATTAAATTGTTTAATAAATCCATTTATTTCAATTGTATTTATCTGTTATTATTTCACAGGCTAATTTAAGGTTATTTATTAAGGCAAAGAGACTTCAAGAAGAAGAAAATATTTTTTTTCAGTGAGATATTGGACCAGCAAGAAAAATCATCAATCGATTGCTGACCGGAGTTAATCTGGTTAACTCCAGACTTGGTTCAGATATTCCATAAGTGCTCAATAATTAATAAATACCTTCCTGATTCTTAAAATTTTTACAGAACATTTAAAACAGCATTATTTCTTAATTACAAACATCAGATAAAACATAACATTTTTTTTTTTTTTTAATAAAATTTTTTCTATTATTTTTTTGTAAAGACCGGCATACAGGGTCTATTACAAAGTGGCGCTCGCAACAGTGGGGATGAAAAGAGTCAACAGCGGCTTGATCCCAAGCGACAATACCCACAGCGGAGCGAAACCTTACTAGCATTGAGGTTTTTAAACGAACCTCTAATCTCTTATATTTTTGTAAAGGACTGTTACAAATTGGCTAGCCCGAACAGTGGGGTTTAATTAAAAAGGAAGAAGCCAAGAAACCCTTTGTAACAAGTTTTATTACAATATATATATATATATATATATACATACATTTTGTGTCATCCTGATGTTAACACAAAACGTCAAAAGTATCATTAAATGGCACATTGCCTATCGCATCGATAAACATTAAATTATCTCTTAATCATAAAACACACACACACACACACACACACACACACATAAATATACGGACATATATACACATACGTATATACATATATGTATATACATATGTATACATACATACATACGTACATATATGTATGTATGTGTATATACATATATACACATATATAACTTATACGGTTTAGAACAAAAATAGTCTTCTCCATATTGGGACAGCGGCACTACATGAAAGAATTCAAAGCTGCACTATAAAATTAATAGTTAAAAATATATTGAAACAGCATTATTGAATTCACTGTTTAAGAGAATACTGTCTCTTGATCGATGTTGCTGTAGGGCACTTAGTTACATTGTTGAGGATATGATGCATATTAAAAAGTTTCATATCCATATATGAGCTGTTTAAAGTATGCTGCTACATGGAGTACGGGAAAACTGGTATGCACTAAATTAAAAGTTAATGTAAACGCATCTCCGTGATAAAACGAGATTAAATTTCGGATATTAAAATGTAATAAAGCCTTAATTTTCTAAAACAAATTGAATTAGCTACACTACGCTACACTGATTTGTTGAAAGTTTGTGTTAATAGTACAAGGACAAATTCTCCGTCCTCTCTTCTGCAGACTTAGCTGAAAGCATAACTCCAATTGATTTTTCCCAACATTTGTGTATATCTCTTTTACTTTGATATGATACGTTAATATAGTTTTATATTCTTCTGGTCTTGTCGGTCCCATTTTTTTATTGCTATAATTTCTTTTTCAATTTACTATTTCTTGATATTTTCTTAAACACACATTAATAAAGAAAAAGAACAGATATCAATCGTAATGTATTCGTGAAAGTGTTCTTTGTTATTAATAAAAATGAATGTACAGCAAAAACTTATTGAAAAATATTATAACAGTAGTAATAGTAATAGTAGTATTACGTACTACTACATATAAACTTCATGTTACAATAAATATAAGTTAAAGTATAAATTAACGGAAACAGTATCGCGACAATCGTTACCCAATAATTCCCCCCGGAAAATTGTTCCTCGGACGATTGCCCCACGGTCAATTGCTCCCCAGAAAATTGTCCTTCGGACAATTGCATCCCGATCAATCAATGTCTTGAGATTTCGGATTTACACAAATGTTGACTTCGTTTAGCCACTCTCTCTCTCTCATTGAAACAAATTTCCGAGTACTGAAAATACCACTCTGCGTTTGCAGGGTTGTGACTGCTTTAACTTAATTAATTCAGTCTTCTAATTTTTTTTTCCTATAAGTGATTGGTGATTAAAAAAAAAAAAATTTTAATTTTTTCTGATTAAGCCTTATGATATTAAATAAATTCATAAAATAAATTTTGGTATTTTTTGTTTTTAATGTTTTTTGCACTACTTGTAATGCATACAGGTTTTTACACATATGATTCACTTAGCAGCTTTAAAGTTGAAAGTTATGAGCGATTCCGGGCAGTACTCTAGAACGTTTCCTTGCTCAACTATTGTCTTGATCCTCTTTGCTGTGTACAAATATTTTGATTTTATTTGCAGGTCCAGCTCCAGCAACCATTCCGTCGGATTTCATCTCCATTGTCGACTGTTCTGTTTTACGGGACTTAATAAATTTCTATGTGGTAGGATAGTAGGGGGACATGAGTAGAGCGAACCGACGATGAATTGTTTGTGTTCGGCAAATCATCTTTACAAAACCGTCATGAAAACTCCAAACACGAATTGGGAACAATGGATCTGTTCTTCGAAGTCTTCGATTTACCCTGCTTATCCAAGTATCCTCAAAGTAGTTGAGGAGAGGTCATAGAATCCGCTCATTTTTGACGTGTTAGAAAAAGTGACTCTTCAAGGGCCTCGTAGCTATTGACAGATGCTGGCTACACGTAGGCTAGTAGAGCCAATTGTAGGACTTGAAGACTTAAGTCTAACTAGAGTACCTTCACGTATATTTGGGGTTTCTTGAATTTTGCAAAAGATAGACTGACATAAATGAAAGAAGCAGCGGAAATTGCAGCCTGCTTGAAATAAGTGTGAACGGTTTGTATAAATTAAGAAACCGGCGTTTGTATAAAGTAGAATTATTAAGGTTGGCGAAGTTGTCAGTCAGAGTCGTTCTGTATTGCCATGTTTCGGCGGTTAAGGCATACCCGCGCGATCTAGTGGGGAATACGATTAGGTTCGCTGATCAGCGAACTGCACGTTTGTGTGAGTTAGTCAGTCGCCTACAACAGAAGCGAAAACAGCGTCATTCCCCGGTAGCGCAGAGTTTCTATAATTGTGGTTTTCTTCTCTATCATGCATAAGTAAAAGCTCAATCGACCTCCGGTATGTATATTAAGTAGATACTATTCATTTTATACTAAAAGGTTTAAATTTCAATCATAATTGACTTAGATGTGAATGGATAAAAATTTTGAAGCATGCCTCGTGGTCGGAAAATTTAACGTATGTTCATTGTCAAGTATTTAATTTATTTTAAACACTGAAACAGCCTATAACTTGTGTTTTATAAATACCAATTGTACATGTGGAAAGGGGCGTAAAAGAAAAAAATTATTATGTAATTTTGTGGAACTGGGGAACTTTACTGAAGTGTCTGAGTGAGCACGTGGTGTTATACGCTTTATACCTGTCTGAGAATGTTAACTTTTCATACGTATGTAAGGGTGCATTATAAATTTGTATCAAATTATGAGGCATTGAGGAATTGCGTGTGATCTAGTAATTTAAAACGAAAAGTGAAAATGTTAAACGTGTTATGATGAACATAGGTGAATTGGTTTGTTGGTTTGGGGTGGCATGTGTGTGACGGTTTAGTGGTCAGTCAATTAATTATTATCAATCCTTAGGGTTCCCGATCCAGTCGGAGATGTGACCCCAGCATGTGGTAATTACATCTTCCACAATGACTTAAAAATACCAATACTCTCATCCCTCGCCTGCCAGAGGAGGAACAACTGCATACCATGCCACAGTAACCAACCGGGAACAATCTGGACCAAAATGAGGTAATATTTAAGCATTTTTTAACTACACTAGTACACTACAGCTAAACACTCTAGCTCATATACTGAAGATTTTTTTTCTTGCTGGGTCAACTTTCGGGATATAAAGGCCACAGGCTGCCTAGCACTATCAACGACTTGGGACAGAACCGCTCCGAGCGCCACCGAACTAGCGTCCGTCTGCAGTATGAAAGGTTGTGAAAAATCTGGCATCCGTAGCACCGGTGGGGAGATGATAGCCTCCTTCAAGGTATCAAAGGCCTTCTGTTGCCTCTCACCCCACACAAACTTGGTCCCTTTTTTTCTCAATTCGTTTAATGGAGCAGCGATCTCCGCTGCATTCGGAATAAATCTACGGTAGAAGTTGACCATGCCAACAAATCGGGCAATGCCTTTGGCATCCCTTGGAGGGGGAAAATCCCGGATGCCCTGTGTCCTTTCGGGATCCACCGTGACACCCCGGTGCGAGACAAGATGCCCCAAAAAGGAAATACTTTCTTGTGCGAAACGCACTTTCTCCGGATTAACTGTGAGACCCGCGCTCCTCAATCTGCACAGGTTTTTGGATTGAGTCTCGGTTAGAGATGTTTCAGGTGAGTCAGCATGTGTTCTTAGGTTATCGTCCGGATGTTTGAAAGAATCGCATAGACGACTGATGGAATTTCATCATACTGTTACGACAGCACAGAACAATCTACGTGTTTATCGAATGTGCCAGAAGGATCTCGATGTAACGCGTGTGGCGTACGTGCTACTAGACGCATTTTGCGAGAATCTTCTCGACTGTGCCGGGCTTCGCTCGGGCGCTCGGCCTGTGTCAAGGCCGCAGTTAATTACGTAGTTCACACGAGAGATAAGACTCAGTTTGGAAGCTTCTGGTGTGTGAGCGGGACTGTAAATACCTGGGGTAGCGGCCTTAGTTTTCAGTTTTAGTGCGAGAAATTTACAGAGCGGTTCGAGAGTTATAGTAGCGAGATTAATGAGTACGATCAAGTAGTTATTAGTGAAGTGTTGGGTTTTATAATCAGGCGGTATAATTACAATTTATTGTAATACAATTGTGTTAATATTAGTGACATTTTATTGCGTGTGAACAATTTTGATTTGATTTGTTGTAGTAGACTGTGTTGGTAATTACGAACTGTTTTACTGTAAAAATTAAAGATGTGATTAGTGACTTAATTGGTGTCTTATACTTATTTTGTTTCCATTGTACCTACGACGATCAAGTAGACCGTCGTAACAACACCCTTTCCTATAGTCCTTCAAAACATGAACGGTGTGTACCAGTTTAAAAGACTTGGAAATATTTTGAAGGTCCGTCAGCAAACCAGTACTCACACTCAGCTCAAACCTCAAGGTTTAGATTTGTAGAAAATATTAGTATTCTGTTACTTCCTTCACTGATATCACCCAACAGAATATCTTCAGCCTTCTCCGTAAATCGGTCTAAAATGATATGCAGTTCATTCAGTGCCCTTGGTGTGTGAAATTCTGTAGAGGCAACTTTATATCTCTTTATAGTTCTTAATGAATCGCTGCCTGGGAATTTTTCACTTCCAGACATAAAGCAGGGCTGAACAGTTTAGCCTATAAACTGCACCAGAAGTTTAGACGGAGAAGCAGCTTTCCTCTTCATGTTGATCTTGAATTTTTTCACGTCTTTCTGGTCAGTGTCCGGTGGATGACTGAGTTCTGGGTCCAAAGATAACGCGGTTACTCTCTTTCTTCATACTCTTCTTTCCGAGCCATCATACAGTTTCAAATCATTTTTTCGTCCGACCTATCTTTTTGTTTCACGTAAAAATACCATTGTATACGAAAATCGGTTTTCCTTTTTCACTTTCTGTGAATTCAAGCATCCTGAACATAAACACTAAAGTTATAACATTGTTGTTATTGATTACAACGGAAAGAATAATTCTACACTCAACGGAAGTCACAAGGCAAATGATAGTGATTAACTAAAGTGTAGACTATGAGGACTGGTAGAGAAATTAACCATTATGGTGAACCGTTAGATCAGCAGTGAATTGCCAAAACAAAAGGATGACAGATACACATCTACATCCGGAACGTGACTTGGCGACAGCGGGTTTTCCAAAAATAAGAGGATGACTAAGCGCACACTTGCAGTAGAAGTATTTATCGCATAAAATATACTTTTCGCCCGCACATATATTCATTTGTTCATTAAGACATTGTGTAATGTGGATTTATTCTGAAATCTACCCCTCAACAACTCCTTTAAGTCATCAGTGAGCTATGGTATACCTTGTACCTTAGTAGGACCATACCATAGTTAGTTAGTTAGTACCTTAGTACCATACCTTGTAGTTTTATACGAAAAAACCAGAGCTCAATAGATTAATTACATTAGGTGTAGTTTAGGCAAACCTGTACGTATCGTTTTACGATTTCCAAATTACCACGTATATCTCAGTCCTATATGGAGTCATCGTAAAGGAGTCGTGGAGTCGTGCGCTTTTCTGTGGAAAGTTTTAAAAACATAGTAGCAAATCATCCAAGCCTATTTCTAATTTCACACGCCCGAGCGATCATACATTTCTTTATTTATTAAATCCGCTATACGTATGCTGAATATATTGGGTGGACGATTTGTGGAGAGGTTTTATTTGGATAAAGTAGCATGCAGTTACTACAATGGCATAATATATTGTTAATTAATTAAAACAATATAATTTTTTTAAACATAGTTTTTTACAACTTAATAAAACATTTGTTCTAAGAAAAAATTTAACGTAATCGTATATTCGTTGCACGAAAAAGAGACATCAAAACTTAAGCACACTGACAATTATTTACTAAACTGGGTACTATATTTTAATCGCGGTAGTTACCATTTTCCTCTCAACACAATTCGCTATTCCCGCCTTGTCCCCACTAAAATCTGCGAGAGTGGCTTATGTCTGAAGAGTACAATAATGACACTGTTCTTTTTCTTTCTTTAATCATTAGGCCTTTGTCTGCCCTGCCCGTGACACAACTCGCGTGCCATCATATCAAGACACATATCAGCCAGTTATTAATCACGTGCGGGGGCAGGCCGCACGAGGTGAGAGAATTGTGTGTGTGTGTGTGTGTGTGTGTGTTTTACTTGCCTATCCCAAGCATGACAAAGACACGTTTTATTTTGTCTATACCGATAAGAATCGGCAGAAAGACCGATACGTGATCTTGCTTGATACCTCGATTTCAGCACAGCTGTTGAAATTATGAGTTTCCAACAAACCCCACGTGCAGCCGCAAGCAAGATCTGTGTCACTAATAAATATTAAGTGGTAAAGAATTTTACACCCTTACGTCTTTACGTCTTCTGCATTCTTCTTTTTTCTGTAGTGTCGTCTGTGTGTCCAATAGCTATCTTCCTGACAATATTGTGTGGCATTATAATTTACCTATCTGTCTTTATCACTTTTATATCCATCCATTACAAACAAGTACAATGTGTTGCGTGTCACTGTTGCTGATATTACACAGTAAGCAATTTGTACATGCCATTTTTCTACTTTTAGAGACAGAACAAGAACATTAATGCTCGGACTAATCCTTACAACTTTTACATAAGAATGTCTCATAGGTATTTTGCTATTCAATTCTCTCCGATCTACTATTGAATTAGGTTTATTTGTTGCGTGGTTGTCCAACTGCTGTCGGTAAATTTTTATTGTCTCTGTGGCTAGTATATTGTTTCCAACCTCGGCTTCATTTCGCTAGTTATGTACTCTATATATATAGTACAATGTACACAATAATTTTGTTTAGATCTTCTTATTCTACCCTATAATTAAAATATTTTTACATTTGAATAATTTTAAATTATTATGTGTTTTTTAGAATCTGTCAGAAAAGGCAAGATTTTACTCTAAAGTTTATCTCATTAAAGGATTTTGTAAAAGAGATGAAATTACAGTCATTTCCCTGAGACAAAAGCTACAACTTAATACATAAAATGGCTTTACAAATCTTAAAATAAATACGTTACATCAATATTCATTTTTAGCTATTTAATAAAAATAATGTTTAATTATGTCCCTACACGTACCTTGTTTCTCTGCAAGTAACAGATGCACGTAGGCAGTTAGCATTGAACGTGAACCAAACGTTCATTAACTACATTAATATAACGTAATTCAGTGGAACATTAATAATTACTTGGCAGTGGTTTGTCAGCTGCTAATTGCTAATGGCTGCTGTATCATAGCTTACACCAGTGTCATGAACAGGCCGTAGTCTCTGATGCCAACGTCGAGTCTGGGTAATTACTGTTACAGAGTTTACCTAAACCCAATTAAGTCGTATAAAATTGCTAAAATGTTTCTAAAATGTTTTATAAAGTAATTGCTTTAAGGCAGAATGAATCGAATTTTATTGTTCTGGGTGTCATCGAGCTGTAAAGTTTTCGTTATTAAGGTATAGTTTTTGTTAGCTCAAAAAGCTAATCATTATTAGCGCTCACAATGAAAAATAAAAGTAAGGTTTATGTGATGAAATAGATAGAACGATTCAAAATAAATAAAAATAAAAGGCATAGCACAGAATATAAAACCATTGCATTGTATCCTCTACAAACTTTAGAACATGTAGCCTATGTAATAAAATAAATTAATAGGCAATTAAATTATATATAACGTGAAGTTTAAGCTTACCAATTCTGTACAAAAGGTATCCATTCAGTACTTAATTTTAAAAAACCTTAAAACTTCTTAAAAGTAAAACTTCTTTACTTACCATAAATTATTCAGAGTATTACGCGCAAATAATAATGGACACGCCCACGCGCGAGCGCACCACACACATTCATTAAGTCTCTTCCCTTACCGCTGTCTCTCCTTCCTACATTATTTTTTGTTTCTCTGGCATCATTTGAGAAGTCGAAATGAAGTTCTCATGTAACAGACATTCTTTTTTAATGCTGTTATTATCCTATCAAGATTTCAGAATACCTGTAAGGCTATAGTGTAGAGTACACAATGTAGAGAACAATAACCACTAGGTGGAAAGGCTACGACATTAGTTGGAAGAGCGTTAGAGAAACTTGAATAAAATAATGTTATAGTCACGATGATGTTAATGAAAAAAGAAACAGATATTGTGGTTACTGTTAAATTAATGCGTTCGCAGGAACATTGCCTGGCAATAACATTTGTGTGTACCAACTCGTTTTTCAATAGTTCACCTCGAAGTTGTTGATCATTTGAATGGTAAGATTTTCTGTAAGGCGACCTGTAACAGTTTACGTAAGATCAGCCAGCGCAACTGATAAAATGCCCAACATCAGATATATAGGTAAGTAGGGCTGCATGTTTACATCAAAGTGTTTAAGGTAAGGCATAAAACTAGATACCGCAGAACAAATTAAGGAACTTCAATTTTTATGTTTTATTTTCTGTTTTTTTTTGGTGTTTATTCACATGCCTCTTGCATCTGATATAAGGTGGAACAGAACATTTTTACCGTGATGTCCTGGGTGACAGTTGGTCGAACGGCGAATACAGGAATCGAAAGTGAGAGCGAGTAACGAGCTGTAAAAGGGTGAGACGAGGGATGAGAGAGATAGATACACAATAGGTGGGATGAAAACTTACTAAGAGAATGTGGTTTCTTTCCCTCTGGCATATTGACTAGGAAAACAGTAAATAAAAAACAAGAACGAAGAT
>JAWRYS010001352.1:0-102569 GCA_034769895.1 Magicicada septendecula | reverse complement strand
CAGAAAATGGCGGCTTACAACAGTTTTGTTCATAGGTTGGTAACGATTCCACTTAACCAAAAGGACTTTCAGGACGAATTGGATATAATAAGGCACATACAGTACTGTGCGAATTAATGTGAACACATCATAATTATCACAATTTTACTTTTTTTTCACAGTTGGCAACACTTTTATGTCAAAGTAGCGGCCATTTTGTTTTACTGTTCTGACAGTCGGTGAGTAATGAGACATAGCAAGCAACAGACGCGTTGAATTTTGTTTTGTTTTTTTAGAATTATTGTGTTTTTGCTGAAGTAAGCTGAACTAAGGCTTTATTTGCTTTTTATTTTTGAAGATGGATATTACTCCCACAAAGCGCATTAAAATTGTTACTTTGAGTGAACACACATCAATGACTCAAAGAGATATTGCCAAGGAGTGTGGTGTGAGTTTAGGAGCTGTCAACAAGATTTTGAAGCAAAAAAGGGACACTGGGACGATTGAAGTGAACAGAAAAGGGAATGTGGAAGGAAAAGAAAGACAACAGCAAGGGATGAAGCTTTTTTAATAAGGGAAAGTAAATTAAACCCTAGGAAAACCAGCCAAGAACTTCAGCAAGACTTAGCACACGCTGGAGTAGTTCATGACTCCACCGTACGAAAACGACTTATAGAAGGAGGAAGAAAAACAGTCAGACCTAAAAAAAAAACAGTTATTGACTGCTGCCATGATGACAAAACGATATGATTGGGCAAAAAAATATGTGAGCTGGACTGTTGAAGATTGGAGAAAAGTGTTGTTCTCAGATGAGAGCCATTTTTTGGTACAAGGACAGCGATCTCGTTTCATTAGAAAAAGTGACAACGAAAAACTTACGACAGCTCATATTGATCAAACAGTTAAACATCCGTTAAAGAAGATGTTCTGGGGCTGCTTTTCTTATAAAGGTACCGGATGCCTTGTGCCGATCGAAGGCATGATGAACTCGCAAAAATACAGAGACTTGCTAGAACACAGATTGGAAGCTGAACTAAGAAAAGTTGATGCCAACGGTCAAGTAGTTTTTCAACAAGATTCGCCTCCATGTCACGTGTCCAAGATCATGATGAAATATTTCAAGGACAAAAAGATATCATGCCTTGAATGGCCAGGAAACTCACCGGACCTTAATCCGATTGAAAATCTGCGGGCTATTGTAAAAGCTAGACTTCGTAAAATAGATTGCACAATAAAAACAAAACTGATTGAGGCTGTAATCCACACATGGTTTCGAGACCACCAAATATCAGAAAACTGTAAAAAACTTGTTGATTCTATGCCAAAACGTGTTGAAGAAGTTATAAAAGCCAAGGGAGGACATATTTCCTATTAAAACAATTTAAATTGTATTCTTTTCTCTTTTTTCTTCGTCTATAACTAATAAATGTTGTTTTTTGTTCAAATTATCACTTGTGTTCACATTAATTCACACAATACTGTAGCAGTAGCGAATGGGTACAAGAGTTCGATGATAGATAGACTTCTTAAGCGACACCTATATAAAACTAGATCCCACCATAATACCATCGATGATAATAAAGTTAACAATAATAAAAATAATAATAAAAAGTATATAACGACAGTGTACGGTAGCCTTTTACCTAACGTTATATCCAATGTGTTCTCTAAATTCAATATAAAAGTCGCGTTTAAAAACAAATAATAATATATCTAATTTGTTACGCGTAAAACAACCATTCCCGTTAGAAGAGAAAACAGGTGTTTACAGGATGTCGTGTGATGATTGTGATTGTTTCTATCTGGGTCAAACTGGCAGGTATTTCTTGAAAAGATACAAAGAACATCTACCAAGGAATGATTTAGACAAGACCAAATCTAATTATGCGCGCCATCTAATGATGCATAACCATAATTACACAGATTTCAATACCAATTTCAAAGCAATCCATGTATGCGGTAAGGGTAGGTTATTGGACGCTCTCGAGGAGTTTGAGATTTATAAATCATTAAAAGATAAGAATATCAACAATAACAGTATACTAAACGAACAATTAAGGTTTCAATCTCATTCACTATATGATACAGCCCTAAATATAATCGCGCATGACGGTAATGACTGGTGATAAGGATTGACTTAGTTCAATTAGTGGCTCGGCAACTGCACGCGCGGTCGGACCGGTCCAGCGAAGCCGTAGTTACATCGTGTTATGTGTGTGTCATCATTGTAATTTTGTAAATATGTGCAATGTGTTTTACGTGAATTTTAACTTTTGATGAGGACTACTGAAGATGTGACGTCACGAAACGCGTCTATATAAAAAACGGTGAACGAAGTCGCTGACGGATAAAAGGTAATAAATTATTCTTTTTTAAAGCATAGAAATGTGGACACGCACTCTTTTCCCACTCCCTGCAAGACCGTATATGCAAGGAGGCTGTTGTGAAACCGTCGGACTTCAGGACCGTGCTGAAAACATCTAGTGATCACTATTAGTCTTCCAAAAAATATCTTATCACATAAGGAACAACACGTCATAGTAGTGTTATTGACAGTTTTAATTTGCAAATTTAATGGTGGCGGGGCTGCGCCCTTTTGCCCTCCCTGTACTAGCCACCATGCTCAAAACAAAAGCCATGTCTTCCCAGTGTGGAAGAAAACTATGAATGCGACCGTTACAGACAACATGTGTTTACATAACAGAGTCTGTCAGCGAACTGAATAGTTCAATACATTAATGATTGTTCGTGTATCATAAGGAGGTCATGTATCAGAAGCATCAGAAGGTTCCGTCTGATTGGCTACCGAGTACAGTTGGATATTTATTACAGTTAGATATTAAATAGTGTAACATTTTCAGACCTTGTATTTATTTATTGATAATGAATGTCATGTTACAATTTTGCAGTTCCCCATTTTCATTAAATCAGTCCCTTTCACCATCACTGCAATTGATAACTGTTCTACTTCTTCTTCTCAAAGATAAACTTGACTCGCCTTTTATTAAGTATTACATGAAATTTACTTTTAACAAAACTACACTATGTCCCAACAAATAAATTCTTAAAAATGTAAACAACAATGGCCGATTTAGTCATGGTAAATCAATGCCCTTTGAACAACGAAGATAATATTTCTGAGACGTGTAAAAGGATATCCCTTTGCAGTCATACGGATTAACAGTTGGATCATTTCCTCTCTTATTAATGCTTTCCTGAATTGGTTCTTTACTATCCCCACTTTTATTCAGTATCACTCCAAGATAACCATATTTCTATACACCTCGCATGATTTCTGATTCAAGGGAGAAATTTGGTAATTAATAGGGAATTGTTTGTACTCATAGTCATATGTTCTGATTTATGGCTGGCATGTTGCTGCTTAAGCTGACAAGTTTATTAATTTCTGGACCATATAGCCAAGATCATCAGCATCCTTTGCCAAAAGTATTTGCTCATCTGCCTAGAAAAGGGTAAAGAGTGTGCTTTTGTTCATGGCTACCCCCCACACCTCCTCATGGAGGAGTCTTCTCCTCATGCTGGCTATCTTAAGTACCTCATTGACATATTTCTTAAATAAAGTAGGTGACGAACAGTGTTGTTGCCTCAATCCCTTGTTGTCAGTCAAAGGTTCCATTAAATATTTGATCTTTATTCTAGCACTATCATTACCATACAGCCTCTCGCTATTCCTTTCACTACCACACACAAATGTTTTTGTGCAAAGGGCACATTTCACAGAAATGTGACATTCTGTACTGTGCTATATAGTGTACAGAATGTATGCATACATTTATTTGGCTGAGGAAGTGAAAAGTAATTGTGCAGTACAAATCGTCTGGATAGTTCTACAAACTGTGTTCCATCCTTCATAATTTATTATTGTCTGTTTCAAAGTTGGTACCTAGTTTACATTTGTTCTAAATAATTCTGATAACTTTTAGCTACGTTTAAGTGATTTAAAGGGACCCTTAGTCAAATTTAATTCAAATTTCACAAGTTCACAAATTTAGTTCAGAAATTTGAACTAAAAGGTACAAATTATGGAAGGCAACTGAAGGGTAACACATGAAAGTTTTAATGTACTCTGTAATTTATTTTTATGGTAGTGGTGTGTAAATAAAGAGCTTGCCATCAAAATTGTTTATTACATCTGTAAAAGCACGCTCTATATTGTGCAACTTATTATTATAATTATTGTATTCTGCTTGTGAACATTTTCAGCTGTCCCCTCAGCCATCCCAGCAGGTACTGGAGCCATCATCACAAGAGAAAGCATCTAACATGTTACTGATTCAATCAGATAATCTGGCCACTACATCAACAGCATCTGGTAGTCAGATTATAATTCCGCCCACTCTGTGCCCAAACATGGTGACAGTGCAACCTGGATACACCAATGTTCTCACAGTACTGACTCCTGCTGGCACTACTGCTCCCACCGTGGCTACATCCACGCCTACTGTTCAAAACAAGAATATTCCTGTACTTTTGTATGAAGATTTCCTCAGACTGCAATCAACCCATTCGCCAATTGGTAAGTGATGTGAAAACTTTTTAATTAAATAAAAGATCATACAGAATTGGTTGTTTTGTTTTTATTTCAGGTAATTTACTGTAAGTGATTTACAGCAGTAGTATAAAACTGACTTGTACATTCTATGGATAATTGACTTATTTTCTTACCGTTATAAAACTAATACCCTGTTTGCTCCTCACAGAGACACCTCGGTATAGAAATATATACACCTTGACTCTGCATATATTCAGAAAAACTCCTTCCTCAATGAATCATCAAAAGAGAGCTTTATATAGGGGTTAGCATTATATGGGAAACAAATTAAATGGGGGTGGGGACAGGAAGAACGAGTTAAACTGCTTTGTCTTTCTCTGTCCAATTATTTGCGCATGCAGCAACTTCAAATTGGCGGAGGTACGTTGCCCAGTGCCTGCTTACGTCAAAGGTTGGAGCTTTGACATGAACTGTCCCTACTGCAGGTAAAGTGACTTCCTCTATTGACTTATTTTGTCTTTATCATTGGTACAGTCTGTTCAGAAATTTGTTTTAGTTGTATCTTCATGAACTGCTCAATTTAACTTTTTAATTTGTTCTCTTATGTTTGCCATTGAGTTTTCTACTGCAGATATTGTATTTGACACCGATTCTTCTATTACAGATATTTTTGTAGACATCGATTCTTCTATGACAGATATTTTTGTAGACATCGATTCTTCTATGACAGATATTTTTGTACACATCGATATTCTTCAACACTCGAGACAGATTTTTCTAGTTCAGCTATTTTTAGTGTCAGTGATTCTTGTAACTCTGGTATTTTAGTAACTTATTTATTAAGGTCACCTCGTAGGAGACCCAATTCTGCGGTACTATGTTCTTGCATCTGTTTCTGCTCCTGTATTAATGCTTTGATGTCTTCTGTTTCATGCTTCCATTCCTCTGCCTCCTGCATATGTTTCTCATCCTGTTGTCTTTCTGTTTCTTCCACCTCCTGTCGGCATCTTTTCTCTGCTTCCTCTGTGTCCTGTCATCGTCATTCCTCTGTCTGCAACAGCAGCGCCTGGAAATTTTCCATTATCTGACTGGCACCCTTTGTTTACCGATTAATTACGAATTACATTCATCTTGTAGAAAGTGCCTACTGTTTCCACTGTTAATGGTTCTATCCCACTTCTGACACCACTGTTACGATGGTCTAATAATCGTCGTGTGGTACAGTGGAAAGCAGAATACAAGACACCAATTAAGTCACTAATCACCAGCTTTAATTATCACAATTAAACAGTTTGTAATTAACAAGATAGTCTCTTACAACAAATCAAATAAAAATTGTTCACACGCAATAAAATGTCAGCTAATATAAAACACAATTGTATTACAATTGTCCTGCACGATTATATAAATCACATAACACTTCGCCACAATACTTTGAACTGCACTGTGTAGATCGCCCGACAATAACGGAACTAAGCGCCGCTGAATAACTATATTTATACCCCACTAAAATTCCAGAATCGTCCATACTAAACAGCGCTACACTAGAGCGTAATTGATTGCGGCCTTGACACAGTGTGCGCAGCCGGCAAAGTCTAGAAAAGTCTCACTAACGCAAGTTTAGATCACGTACACACAACATTACAGCCGGATTCCACTGGAACATCTGAGAAACACGTAGAATGTTCTGTAATGGGGTAACACTTTTTCTGCATTACATAACAATATTATAAATAAATTGTATTTAACTGTAGTAAATGAATATACTCTTTTAACAGAACTATAAAACAAGTGATTACACTTTAAGTCTTCACCATCCAACAACAGATGCCTCTTATAATGGTATCTTTCATAAATTTTGTGCCATGTGTGTCCATCTTGCTTTCTAATACTGACTTATCCAACACAAGTGTAATTTTCTTGTCATCCACAAAAAATATTGCATTTTTTAAATTTGTGTGTGATAATTTTAGTTAATTTTTGTCCCATGCGTTAATAATAAAGTCACACAATATATCCATTGAAACTGGTCTCATATCTCCACGTTTGGTAAAACTTTTGTTGTTCGTACCATAATCCTTTCATTATAGACAATGCTTTAAATGATTTGTTGAAACAGTTAGCTAAAACATTGCACAACTGATGCTGATACATTTGTTATAACAGCATGTAGTACAGTGGAGTCGCGATTAACTGAGATAATGTGGACCATGACCTCCTCGGATAATCAAAAACTTGGAAAAAACGGAAGGTTCAAAGAAAAATTGCATTAGTATAAGCTCTTTTCTTCTATTGCACCTATTTGCTGTAATACACATAATTGCTTCATATTTTAAGAGATACTTTGCCACAAAAACATTTAATAATTGGAAAAAAGGAAAAATAAGAAACTGAACCGATAGTATGACATATAATCCTTTGTTAATTACATTAAGTGGCAAAAACAGTAACAGTACAGCACTCGTCAGATTAAAATCTTAAACAATTAAAACTCATCATTTCTTAAAAAATTCTTTAACAGTTTTTTGCTTGATAGCGCTGCCTCTCTTCTTTGCCACCATATTGTGCAGACGCTGCAGGACCAGAATGTCAGCTGGTGACATGTTTTCTTGTTGCTCAGCATACAACAATGCCCTCTCGACTGCACTTAAGCCGTCAGCGTGACTTATCTTATTGTCCACAGTAGGAGTGTCGTCTTCTTCATCGTCGCTGTTTTTATTTTGAGTAATCAAATCTACAATGGCCTCTTCGGATAGTTCACATTGTTCATCGTCATTCATCCAGTTGTTAACGTCTTGATTCGTCACTGCCTCAGTAACTGGTAGCTGATTTAAAATTTCCACTAATTCTACATAATCTTTATTCTCTTCATCGTCGTTTGTGTTATCACTTTTTGGCGAAATGTTTTTCCAGCTTTTCAAGACAGTAGATTCTTTCACATCGTTCCATGATTCTGCCAGTCAATAAATCACATCTTTTTGGTTAATTTGTTTCAGACTTTCAACAACTGTTTTACCATTTTCTAAATCATCAAGCAAATGCCTTAGTAGTCTCTTTCGGTAGTTTCTTTTCAAGTTTTCCAAAACCCCTTGATCTAGGGGCTGAATAAGGGACGTTACATTGGGAGGTAAAAAGATTGCCCAATGTCATCTCCACTGACCAATTCACACTCGTCAGGATGAGTGGAAGCGTTGTCCAAAATTAAGAGTGTCTTACGGGGCAGATTATTTTCATCACAAAATCTTTTTACACTCGGCACAAACTGTTCATGAAACCATGACTTGAAAATTGAGGAATCCATCCATGCGCTTTTTTGGTTAATGTACTTAACAGGAAGATTGTCAACATTCACATTTTGGAACGCTCTTGGTTTTTTTGATTTGCCTATTAGCAAGAGTTTAAGCTTGTGGTCACCAGATTTATTTGCACATGCCAAAACTGTCACTCTTTCTTTGCTTCTTTTGTAGCCAGGAGCTGACTGTTCTTGCTGCGCTGCAAGAGTCTTGGTGGGCAAGATTTTAAAATTCAGGCCCGTTTCATCACAGTTATAAATTTTCTGTGGACCAAGATGGTTTTTTTAAATGATGTTGTCTAGCTTGTCAACAAAGGAATCTACTGTACCGCCATCAGCTGACAATATTTCACCTGTAATATTTAACTGCCTCACGCCATACCGTTCTTTCCATCGATCAAGCCAACCGATGCTTGCTGTAAATTCCTCTTCTCCATCTTTGAAGCGATTGAAGAACTGGAATGCCTTGGATTGTAACATTGGACCAGACAAGGGACTTCCCTTCTCTCTCATCTGTTGAAACCACAAAAACAATGCCTTCGATGTCTGTTCATATTCGCTATTTTCATTGTTTTTCTCTTCTTTGAGACAGTTTGTATTTCTTTCTTCCCAGTCATTTGTGCATGTTGAGACACCCACTCTTCAATTTTCACCCTTTTTCTTCTCCAGTCTCCGACAGTCACTTCACCAACGCCTAAATCACTTGCCACTTTTTTAATGGTTTCACCGCGATCTAATCGTTCGATAGCATTGAGCTTATCTTGTAGTGATAAACCTACACGTTTCCTTTTTTCACTCATTGCCAACCAAAACTGTAAAACCAAATCATGAGAAACCTTAATACAAAGCACAGCTACTCATACTTCACAGTCGATTATATTTTAACAGCGCGACGATTGACAGCAAACTAACTCAGCATCTTTTAGTGTCATTTTCTCAATAATCAGACCGACAGCATATGTACACACTCATTCTGGCATGGCAGAAGATTAGTGCTTACTGCACAGTGAGGGAAGTGGTAGTTTGTTGTCAAAAAATATTGCTCAACCCACTAGTGCAGCAGCTCTTTGCTCTAGTTGGCATGCTGTTACTCAAAAGTGTGTTTTTTTAACATACGTATTTTGTATATTCTCATACTACAAATGTTATATGTCAGCAAAAAATGCCTTATACTACGAGGGTCATTTAGAAAATAAGCTCCAATTGTGCATAACTTCTGTACAGTTGACACGATCAGGATCGGTCATGTGCAGTATGTCAGTTTACTTCATGTCGAGTCCACAGATGTTTCATTGTCACTTCGCGTAAACAGACAGTATGTCATTGACATTCCATGAAATGTGAAGTCCGTGCTGTGATATGATTTTTGTATGTGAAAAAATTAAGTGGGCCAGAAATTCAATGTCACTACTGACGTGTATTGCGAAAATGTGATGAGTGACAGTGAAGTGCAGAATTGGTGTCGTGAGTTCTCTGATGGCCATACAGTCATTCATGCTGAAGATTGTAGTGGCTGACCTTCATGTTACTGATGAGGTGGCACAACGTGTCAATGACAAAATTTGTATAAACAGACGTTTAACAGTAAGCAAGTTAACTGATCGTTTTCCTGAAATATCACTAACTGTTCTGTACAAAATAGTCACAGAAAAGCTTCATTACCACAAAATCTTTGGCACAAAAATGCTCACCGAGGCCCATAAAAATCAGAGAATGGTAGCAGGTAGGAAGTTTTTGGACCAGTACCTGTAATATAATTTTATTGCTTTAATTATTTTCTTTCACATAAACCCTTGTTAGCGTCTACTTCATTCGGACGCCATCTTACCTGGCTACCAACTATACAAAAAAATTGTACTTACCGGGGTTCGTATAAGCGAATTTAGTGATAGCAGATATGGTTGTTGAAATAAATAACAATCCACTTACTTAAGTTCAATCAATTTAATATTTATTAACATCTAGAAATAACATGTTTTTATGTATTGATAAATTGGCCTTTTCTTTCTCTTTTATAGTTGCATGATTTTAAAATGTAGAAGTTAACAATGTTTCTTTAATAAACTTGACTTAAAATTAAATTAAAAGAAATATAACTTTTGTTGCCACAAACCAGCACTTCTTGGTTATTTATCAAATATAGATATATCCACACCCACACACACACTCATACTTTCATCCCGTACATATCCCTTACTTTCCCCATCCCTTTGGGCCCATTATATTTTAAACGATATAGACATTTTTTGTAAAATTTAAAACCTAGACTTTCATTTTAAAATTTTAGTTATTTTAGAATTTTGCAGTCTTAGTTTCATTCTCTTGTTGCTTACTTAGCTGACATTTGCACCTCCACAGTCCAGTCCCCTTACATAATTTCCTCACTCCGCATTTTTCTTGCTTTTACCTTGCCCTGAAATTGTTACTCATTTTAATTAAATGCACAAACTTTGTCAATTCACATTTGTATATTTGATTATACTGCATCGTTACGTTTTATACGGGCGCCCGCAATTTCGTTCCGGAACTTTGTTAGCGACCGGCCGGCTCAAATGTGTATTTTTGACTGGGACTGCTGAAACTGCTTTGATTTCTGAGGTGGCGGGGGGGGGGTCACGTGATCTCATTTTATTGTTCTACTTGTGTTATGAAGCCAGATTTGACAGTGTCGTTAATTTAGCTCGACATTCCAAACTGACGTATTGCTGGGTTGGCCTCTGACATCATATTTTGCATTGTTTAATATACAAAGTTCACAGTTCATGTCGCTAAAAATAGCTCTCTCCTGCGTTCGGCTGACGACCTTGACACCAATACGTTCACATTGCGCACTATGTTTATGATTCCCAAGTAAAATTTACAATTTCCATTTATGTTTATATTTCCCCAAAATATCCCTGGGTGGGTTACTGTCCCATTACATACCGTGCTGAAGGAGATGAATACCTTAAATGTCTTGTCATTGGAGATGAACCTTGAATCTTGTACGTACACACACAAACCAAACAACAATCGACGCAATGGAAGCATAGCTCATCACCTAACCCCAAAACTTTAAGCAAACATTTGCTGGCAAGAAGATTATGGCTACAGTTTTGTGGGACCACCGAGGTGTCTTACTTGTGAAATTCCAGGGTTGTGATACAACATCAATAAATTCTAAAGTGTATTGTATTGACAGACACTAGAAAAACTGAGAAGGATGATACAGAATCGCCGGTATGGCCTGTTGTCTTCAGGTGTTGTCTTGTTCCACGACAACATAAGGCCACATAATGCCGCAGCTACATGCGTTACACTTCAGAAATTCAAATCAAATCGAATTTTTTTTATTACTCCCCCTGTATAGTCCATACTTGGCACCAAGTGATTTTTCCATCTTCTTGTGAATTTAAAATATTTTTTGGCTTCATAGAAATTCATAAATGATTCAAGGATGGTGGAGGGATGGTTAAAAAAACAGATGACAAATTTATATGAAGAGGGTACAAAGAAGCTTGTTCCATTTATAACAAATGCTTGTATAGTGGTGGAAACTATGTAGAAAAAAGAATTAAGGTTAAATGTAACGTACGCTAGCAATAAAATAGTTTTTTAGTTGAAAGATTTTTTTAGTATCCTATCTAACCTAACTTTGTGAATGGCCCTCGTGTAAGATGGTTTTTGGTAAGTTTCCTGGTCTTTCGTTTTGTTCGTAATAGTTGTGTGAGTGAGCTGAGGACAAATACTGTTGTATTGCAGGTATTTCAACAATGTTGCAAACACCTACTTCACTCAAACAGTATAAACCTATTGCACCAAAACCAGTCAAGACCAGTGAAACCACAACTGTACCTGCCTGTAAGTATATAGCAGCATGCTTGGTATATAGCAGTTGCAATCTATATAGGTTTATGTTGTCTTTGTTTTGAATCTTCTCTGTGTGTGTGTGTGTGTGTGTGTGTGTGTGTGTGTGTGTGTGTGTGTGTGTGTGTGTGTGTGTGTGTGTGTGTGTGTGTGGAGTAGGCCTATGATTTCTACGATAAAAGTTTGTTGTTTCTTTTTTAAATTTTCTCTTATTTTGTATGTGCTTGTTAATTCTATTAATTGAATAACATTTAATTTAGGAATTTTATTGAGGATTATAATGTCCATAAGTTTTGGAGTATACAGATGATATAACTGGAGTAGTGTGCACTGTATGAAATTTAAACACTGTAAGAAGTACAGGAAATCAGTTTATTTAAAATGGTTGAGCACTAATTGCTCAGTCATAAGAAGAAACTTATCAACCAGATTTTATACAGCCTAGAAGTCGTACTTTTTCATGTCATGATGTAAAACTGGAGAGGCGGTGAAGAATCCAGTTGCTGGGCAACACCCCAAAGCCTATCCTTTCGGTGAAGTCCTCTGATCTGTGGGCAGATCTGTTTAGGGACAAAGAAAATCCTTATAAATTAGGGGTATTCAGAATTTAATTAAAGTTTGCAAAAACCATAATTTCAATTTGAGTGTGCAGAAAAGGCAATTTAAAGCAACATAAGTAATCTGCCATGACTCAGATCACCTGTCCCAACATGAAATACCTCCGTATCACTTATTTGTGTATGAAATGCTATGAATACTATTATGATAGAGAAAGAAGTATGGACAGACAACTCTACAAAAGATATTTGTTAGTAGATAAAGTATAAAGTGGCTGAAAACAGTTAACAAACCATTAAGTTTGTCATTTGTGTGAAGATTTATTACCAATATGGCTGAAGTAATATTAAACAAATCAATATTAAACTTAGGAATTTTACACAAAAACTAACCATAATAATAGAAGTGAAGAAGAAAATAAATACGCAACATTTATGTGTTGTAGTTGAATTACACAAAAGTAAATGAAGCTGTGATATATGGAGACTGCAAACATGAAACTGTAGGTTGTTTATATTTATACTGCAGTACCTTAGACATTGAAAATTTCATGGAAAACAACCGTGACATTATTTATTTATAGGAGTGCTCTAAGCAGTGGTCTTCTTTTCGTGGCTAGATAGGTTTTGTTTAATCTAACCATATTCTTGCTGACAACTTATTTGAGTCAGACTATACTAATGTTTTTTACTTCCATGTTCCATAAGGAAATGGAAGTATGGTGATGGCGAAAAAAATCGTGTTCGAGATTATTGCAGATTCTGATTGTACTACTATAACGTCTCTCCTGTTAAGACATTATAACATAGGGAACCAGTTTAATTGTTTGCTGTTAATTAAACTAGCTGCCGTATTTAGTAAAAATTACTTACCAACAAATTATGACAATGTATATATCAGGAATTTGTCCAAGGTTACATAAATTTATTCACTCTCTGGATATTAGCGAAAATATCTCTTTATTATTGTATTTTAACTACGGATATAAATATAATAACTTTAATGGTCAGCTTTTTTTTTTTTTTTTTTACTTTACTTTTAAAAGAAAATTCTTATAGATTCTGCATTAAATACTCTTAAAACTTTTACTCTTAGTATCTCAAAATCATACAGCTGTGTATTAATTTTATTACCACGGATCCGGGTTCTAACTTTGTAATATTCTAACATACTTTAACATCATCCAAACTACTTGAAGAATAGTCTGATATAATTTCAGATTAACTTTACCTTTAAACATGATCAGGTTATTACTGTAGCATTACAGCAATTACAAACATTAATATGCTAATATTTATGTGATCTAAAAAGTCTTTACAAGAAACTTTACTGTTCTTTTTGTTGCGGTGTTAAAAACAATGTATGCACAGAAGTTATGGTTTAGTGTCACCTGAATATAACGTGAGTCTGCGGCTGGTGGTCGAGATGATCCTCTTCAGTAGGTCTTCTTGGGTGTAGTTCGTTGTCCATCTGGATCCTCCATTTAGTTTGTTGTTTCTGAATTGTGGTCTAGGTCATGGCGCTGGAATTCTGCTACTTGGAGTTCGTACAGTTGTTGTAGTAACTTCTCTCCTGGCGTTGGTGTTCACTTTTCACATTTTATTATTTTTTATTTTAACAGCACTGATGTTACCTTTTACACGGCAAGGAACATATCTTACCACTTGCTTTACATAAAGAGATGTGTTGGCTAAGTTTTTTTTTTTATTTATTAAGAATATTTTCTCGACGTCAGAACTACATTACTAGTTTTTTTATCTTCGTTTCGCTTACGCTACATTGGCTTAATTAAGTGAGAAGCACTAACTTCTTGTTATATCGTTTTTTAGCAACATAAACGTAAGTTTAACTTCACGACACACTTTCGAGCTGCTTACATGTCGAAGATTCTCCGGCGACGCGTTAGTTTAGCGGCAGGGAGTGTGGAAGCTGGCGCGGTTTATGCGCTGAGAGAAAAGTAGTTCGTTCCTTTATTATTATTAATTGTCCATTAATCAACTATGATAAATTATCCTACCTTTTCTTAGTTAGGAGTTAGATATTTCCTTTATTATTATTACGTCTTTTATTTAATTATAAGGATTATTAGTTTTTGCTTAATAACATTGTACTTTGCATGTTCGTACTAGTCTTTTTACACATTGATACAGGTGTCTAGGTACAGAGGGGGTGGATTATACTCTCACTTGTTATAAGAACAAAAAAATTAATTTGTACTATTTAAATAATCTTTAAATCGTCACATCCTCCTCCACTTAAAGGAGATCGACGGGGCGGCGTTAGTTTATTGAAGGATATCTATGAAATACAATTACATTTGGCACGGAACTTCGTGCTGAAATTTCTCTCCACCAGGTTATTTCGATCCATCAATCGATTATCTATACAAAATACTTAAAATCCAATACATATACAACACATAAAATACACAAATACATAAATCTACCTTATTTCTATTTCTTAAGTCTACTATCGGTTTTTTTGCTTAGTTTCTTCACTCGTTTTACGGAGTTACACTCATGAGTAGGTTATTAATAATAATAACGTATTGTAATAACAATAGAATTACCTTTAGTTTACTGAGGTAGAGGTTTGTTGTTCATCAGCTGACTTCTCATTATTTATTTCATTCTCGCAGGACATTAGCTAAGGTTGATCAGACCTCGCTAGTATTCGTACGAGGGGTTTGAGTTTATACTCAATTACGATATAGGATGTAGCAAAATCTTATTGTATTCCTGTATAAAATATAGGCAACATTTTATTCTTAATACTTAGGTAGTATTTTTGGTTTACTATCTTTCTCGTAGTCGTGCTTCTTTATTTTCACACGAAAACTAATTTTTTATTTGAGGCACATGGCTTCTGCGAACGTAATTGTCTGTATGGGGTTCGTACAGCACTACTGTCACGGGGGTGATGAACTTGTGAATCTTGTAGGGGCCACACCATCAGTATGATAGTTTGGAAGTGATCCTATCAACGGCTTTACTCGTAGGGTGAGTTTTATACATGACTAAATCACCTACTTTGTACTTTATTTTCCTATTATTCTGCTCATGATATTTCCGCGATTTTTGTAAATTCACTCTCAAATTTGCGCGAGCTTCGTTCCATATTTTTCTTATATTATTCCCATTTATTTCGCGGGGCAATAACTCATGAATTTTCCACTTTGTGGTTAACGGGTGGTTCAGTTTATACTTGTACAGTAAATCAAATGGTGTTGATTTATGTCCTTCATGATACGCCGAGTTGAAGGCAAATTGTATCCATGATAGATTTTGATCCCACGCTGTCTGATCTTTAGCGTGATAAGATATTAAGGCTGATTTTAGGTTTCGCAAGTATCTCTCAGCTAGGTTTCCTTGCGGTCGGTACTCTGTGACTGTAATGTGATTTATTCATAATTTAAAACACATGTAATTAAATTCTTTCGATTTAAACTGAGGTCCATTGTCAGATACTAGGTGTACTGGTGTACCGTAATCTTTAAATAGTCTCTCTTGTAGAATCTTTATTGTCGTAGATGCTAAGGCACGTCCCATAGGGTACATCCACATGAATTTAGTGAAGGAGTCCACGCAAATTAATAGCATAGTATTTCCTGACTTAGAACGGGGATAAGGTCCAGAATAGTCTGTGTATATCTTTGAAAAAGGGGTAGTGGGGATTTCTGAGATTAATTTTCCGACTTGACTGATTCTTGCTGGCTTGCTCAGGGCACAGATTTCGCATTGTTTCACGAACTTAGTTATTTCACTGTTCATGTTTTCCCAATGATATTCCTTGTGAATACGATGTATTGTTTTCCTAATTCCCATATGAGCTCCAATGGTTGATGAGTGGTAGTATTCCATTAGCATGGGTTTAATTATTTCCGGGGCGATTATTCTCAGTGATTTTCCGTTAGCCTTTTTAAAACAAAGTACTCGTTTACTCAAGGTATATTTGTCAGAGTAATTTCCTTTATCTATTTGTTCTATTATTTTATACAATTTAGGATCTCGTTGTTGGCGATGTGCTATATCCTTAAATGCAAGGGGGAATTCTGTTATTAGTGTATTGACAGTAGTGGTTTCAACATTGTCTTCGCCAGGTCTGGTATGGGGTAGTTGGAACATGCGGGATAGTGTATCAGCGACTACATTTTGGGTACCACGAATATGTTGTACTTTGAACTTGTACCAATTTAATCTTAACACCCATCTTCCGATATGACCTAACTGTTTTGGATGGTTCAATAACCACGACAAAGCTTGGTTGTCGGTTTCTAGTAGAAATTCCTTGTGTTCCAAAAATGGTTTGAATTTTTCGAAGGCGAATACTACAGCTAAACATTCAAGTTCATAGGCTGAGAACTTCCTTTCTTGCTCCATCAAAGTACGTGATGCATAGCTGATCGGGAGTCTTGTATTATTGATTTCTTGGTATATTACGGCTCCGAATGCTACACTAGAACTGTCAGTCTGTACGACAAATGGTTTACTGAAATCTGCTAACTGCAATACCGGTGGTGATATTATGCTTTCTTTGAGTGTTTCAAAAGCGGCTTGATGTCGAGTAGTCCACTCGAATTTCGCTCCTTTCTTCCTTAATGCATTTAATGGGGCTGCTATATCCGCTAGGTGGGGTATGTACTTGTGAAAATAGTTGATCATACCTAAAAATCGAGCTATACCTTTGGTGTCTCTAGGTGGTAAAAATTCTCGGATTGCGCGCGTACGTTCGGGGTCGATGCTAACCTTACCTTCGGCCGATACGATATGACCTAAGAAAGAGAATTGTTTTACTGCGAAATTAACTTTACTGGGGTTTACCGTTAGTCCAGCATTCTTTAACCTTGATAATACTTCATGCAAGTGATCAATATGCTGATCCATCGATTCACTATATACTACTATGTCGTCAAGATAGTGATATACGAATTTAAATTTAACGTCATGGAATATTTTTTCTAACAGTCTGCTACATACTGAACTTCCTTGTGATATTCCGAATGGTACTCTAGTAAATTGGTATAGATTAAATGGGACGGCAAACGCAGTTAGATGTTTTGATTCCTCAGCTAGTGGGATTTGGTGGAAGGCCTGGTTGAGATCCATTATGGTGAAAATTTTCGCTTTGGTAAAATAGTGGAACGCGCTGTGAATGTCGGGCAGGGGAATCGATTCAAATTCTATATTCTTATTCAGCTGTCTATAATCCACGACTAGTCTATGTTTGTCAGTTCCTTTTGGTACTAGGAATGCAGGTGATGAGTATGGAGAAGTTGACGGTTCTATGACGTGTTGTTCTATGAGTTTGTTGATTTGGTTTCTCATTATTTCCATCTTGGGTGGTGATAATTTGTATGGGTGACCGCGTAACAAAGCTCCATAGCTTAGTTCGTCCTTCAACAACAAGTCGGGGTTAAATTGAGCAATTGTAGTGATAATAATGACTTTTAAAATAATCTAAGTATTACGTACGACAAATCTTATATCATCTATTTTAAACACTTATAAAATTTGAATTCATTTAAACACACACATATATATAGATAACAAGAATCTTATCTTATTAATCAAATTAAAATTATCTCAAATAAATTCAACTTTATGTACTTCTAGCAATTATCAGTCGAGACAAAGTGATAATATCATTTTATAGTGGAAAGAAATTTCACACGAAGAGTTCATTGTGTTTACAATAGCACAATGGATCAGCTGTTTGGGGAGTCTTATTGTTTGTGTTGGGGTGTGTTGTTAACAAAGGAGGGTGAATTCGGACCATCTGAAACACTATTATTTCCTGTTCAGGACTGTCTATTTTGTCCACTAGGGAATGCCATTCAAACAACTTACTTGTTTACGGGGGAGAGCGTACATTCCTCGACACGTATCTAACATGAAATAGCCTGTAAATACCGACAGGTTTAAAATGGAATATTTTTACCAGCAGGGACTTGTTTATTACAGCAATATCCTAATACTAATATTATTATTTTATAATTAAAACTATTTATTTATTTGTTCACAAATTCAGAGTGAATAAATTTATGTATCCCACAAGTTACTGTTAATTAATCAGCAGAGTGGCGCATTTTAGTACCGTAAAATCCTGTTAAGACATTATAACATAGGGAACCAGTTTAATTGTTTGCTGTTAATTAAACTAGCTGCCGTAGTTAGTAAAAATTACTTACCAAAGTAATTTGTCCAAGGTTACATAAATTTATTCACTCTCTGGATATTAGCGAAAACATCTCTTTATTATTGTATTTTAACTATGGATATAAACATAATAACTTTAGTGGTCATCTTTTGGGGTTTTTTTTTTTTTACTTTACTTTTAAAAGAAAATTCTTATAGATTCTGCATTAAATACTCTTTAAATTTTTACTCTTAGTATCTCAAAATCATACAGCTGTGTATTACTTTTATTACCACGGATCCGGGTTCTAACTTTGTAATATTCTAACATACTTTAACATCATCCAAACTACTTGAAGAATAGTCTGATGTAATTTCAGATTAACTTTACCTTTAAACATGATCAGGTTATTACTATAGCATTACAGCAATTACAAACATTAATATGCTAATATTTATGTGATCTAAAAAGTCTTTACAAGAAACTTTACTGTTCTTTTTGTTGCGGTGTTAAAAACAATGTATGCACAGAAGTTATGGTTTGTTGTCACCTGAATATAACGTGAGTCTGCGGCTGGTGGTCGAGATGATCCTCTTCAGTAGGTCTTCTTGGGTGTAGTTCGTTGTCCATCTGGATCCTCCATTTAGTTTGTTGTTTCTGATTTGTGGTCTAGGTCATGGCGCTGGAATTCTGCTACTTGGAGTTCGTACAGTTGTTGTAGTAACTTCTCTCCTGGTGTTGGTGTTCACTTTTCACATTTTATTATTTTTTATTTTAACAGCACTGATGTTACCTTTTACATGGCAAGGAACATATCTTACCACTTGCTTTACATAAAGAGATGTGTCGGCTAAGTTTTTTTTTATTTATTAAGAATATTTTCTCGACGTCAGAACTACATTACTAGTTTTTTTATCTTCGTTCCGCTTACGCTACATTGGATTAATTAAGTGAGAAGCACTAACTTCTTGTTATATCGTTTTTTAGCGACATAAACGTAAGTTTAACTTCACGACACACTTTCGAGCTGCTTACATGTTGAAGATTCTCCGGCGACGCGTTAGTTTAGCGGCAGGGAGTGTGGAAGCTGGCGCGGTTTACGCGCTGAGAGAAAAGTAGTTCGTTCCTTTTTTATTATTAATTGTCCATTAATCAATTACGATAAATTATCCTACCTTTTCTTAGTTAGGAGTTAGATATTTCCTTTATTATTATTACGTCTTTTATTTAATTATAAGGATTATTAGTTTTCGCTTAATAACATTGTACTTTGCATGTTCGTACTAGTCTTTTTACACGTTGATACAGGTGTCTAGGTACAGAGGGGGGTGGATTATACTCTCACTTGTTATAAGAACAAAAAAATTAATTTGTGCTATTTAAATAATCTTTAAATCGTCACACTACCCTCAAAACATGAAAAAAGTGTCTATCTGTCTGTATGTAGATTTTTTTCTATGGCAAACGATAACAGCCGCAAATTCAAACAGAATCAAATAATTTTTGCATACAGCCCTGATTTGTAGAGTACTCAAGACCTATTGTTTTTGGTGAAGATGGGTTAAGGGGAAGGGGTAGTTTACCTGCAACTTTTTTTTTTAATCAAGGGTAATTTTTTTGTATGGCAAACGATAACAGCCGCAAATTCAAACAGTATCAAATAATGTTTTGCATACAGCCCCGAATTGTAGAGTTCTCAAGACCTATTGTTTTTGTTGAAGATCGGTTAAGGGAAAGGGGTAGTTTACCTGCCACATTTTATGTTTTAACAACGGTAATTTATTCGATGACAAACGATAACTGCCGCACATTCAAACAGAATCAAATAATTTTGTGCATACCTTCCTCAGTTGTAGATAACTCAAGGTCTGTTGATTTTGTTGAAGATCGGTTAAGGGAAACGGGTAGTTTACCTGCAACATTTTATGTTGTAACAAGAGAACGTTTTCCATGAAGAATGATAACTGCCGTAAATTAAAACAGAATCAAGTAATTTTTACATATGTGCCTGAGTTGTAGAGGACTCATGGCATATTGATTTTGGTGAAATCGGTTAAGGGAAAGGGGTAGTTTACCTGCAACATTTTATGTTGTAACAAGAGAAATTTTTTCATGACGAACGATAACTGCCGTAAATTCAAACAGAATCAAATAATTTGTACATATGTGCCTGAGTTGTAAAATACTCAAGGCCTATTGATTTTGGTGAAGATTGGTTACGGGGAAAGGGCAGTTTACCTGAAACATTTTTTGTTGTAACAAGAGTAAAGTACTTAATTTTGATAAATAAAGTATCCTGATAAGAAGATCTTAATAATCCGGTATAGAAACGTAGATGAAATATCTATAAATGAAGAGGCTAGTTGAACAGGCTGGGAGTAATTTTCTATAAATGAAAATTATAGTTGAAGGGGGAGGGGATAATTTTTATATGTGTACTACGTTATCGGCAGCAAAGTAGTACAGTCTGGCAACTTTATCTGAGTCCCCGGACGAAATTCGAAGCTGAAGAGCCTCCCTTCGCCCTTCCAGTCCACATGTTACTCGAGCCACTCTATTTGTTGCCGCGCGAGCCATTAGGAGCTCGTTTCGTGTGCTGTTCATGCAGCGCTGTCAGATACTACAATATGTTCATTCCATTCCAAGTCGTCCCACGGTAAAGGTCTGTAATGCGAGCATTGTGGCATTCTTGTGGCTACATCACGCTCTGGTGTTGATTTACGGCAGTCTGACAACACTGCAGGCCAGGCGCTGGGTGTGACATGCTGATGTGTTTCCAACGATGTCTTCTCTCTCACTCCAAAGTAGGGTTACTCCCTACTGAGACATCAAACTGTTATCGTGTTCTCTTCTTCCTAGTATGCTATACTTTTAAGTTGGGTTAATTCTTTCGTTGGCTCCGCACATTTCACCACTGAAGAACGGTTGCCAGGATAATAAAACTATTTTGCTGTTTACTACACGTGTGAATACAGCGTGTATGTGACATTCGTGCGTAGTGTATTAACTATAAATTAATTTCTTGTGTAGAGAATGGTTGATAAATTTTCACAGACGCGGAGCTAGCGCTGCCAGCCAGGGCTTCAGAAAGAGTTGCCAAGCTGTAGTTTGTTGTTAAAATTCCTTCCCAGGCTGTTTGGCCGTTTGGTCGTAGTCCAATGTTTTCTGCAAAACCAACGTTTCGGCAGTGCCGTCGACTGCCATCATCAGTGAAAATCAAGTGCGATAACGTGTGGTGGTATACATTAGTGACCACAGTACTGTGGTTAAGGCCGAAGCAATAAGTGGAAAGAAGTAGTTTCTATGGAAACATTTCATTTCGTAAATGATTTTAAATATAAATCTTAGAACATGGAAGTCATGTATGGTTCTCCATACCGATATTTTTATTATTTAATAATTTCCAAATTATCCCGAATATTCATTTTTCTGTTTAGGTATGTTTGTGCAACTTTACTTTTTTAAACTAGGAAGTGTTAGTGAATGTGTTATTGAATGAGGAAATAAATTAGATTTATGGTTTAATGTATTCATTTGTTTACAAAAAATATCCATGTATCTTTTGTTTGTTTCAAAATAAAAAACAAACAATTTATCAATAAAAGGATGAGTACAAACTAATTCGAAACCTGTAAATTGCTTCAAAATTTCAACTTAAAAATCAACTTCAAAATTTAGCAATAAAATGTAAAGTCTAGTAATAAAATCTGAAACATGATTATATACAAGTGTCTCAATATACCCACATCAGGGGATAATATGAAACAGCTGATCAACTTAAACAAACAGAAATAAAATACAATCTTCAGAATATTACAATACATTTTTTTTGCTATGAGATTGTCATGCAGTTAAAAATTTAGTACACAATACATATAAGCAATAATTAATAATTAAATGCTTACAAAACAAATGTCTGCTTGTGTCTTGTTAAATTGTCATTCATACTGAAGTTTTGCAGTTGTAATTATCACAAAACTAGTTGCTTTTGTTTATGAGTATAAAAACTATTTTCTGAGGTACATTTTGTAGAATCAGATTCTGCATTATGGGATATTACATGTATGATTCAGATTGAATGAACAACACATTTCCCCCTTCCCTCCATAGGCCTTGGCCTCAAGGATTTTTAAGAATAAATAAGTTTACAAAGGTTTTATAAAATTTCTCCCAGTATATTACCAGAAGAAAAAATTTCCAATATTTTTTTGTTGCGTTTCTTCTTTAACAAAAGTTGATTATTTATAACGCTCATCTGTTTTTTATTGTTTTAACGTTTATCAGTTTTCTCAGAATTAAATTCTTTATAAATTGTATTACAAATTTAAATTTTTGTATTTGCAGTTTAATTCTCTTGTATTCTTTGTCTTATGTGTGACCCGGGAAAGTGTAAAAAATATCTTCCGAACTCTTAGCTCTTCCATTCCCTGTATGTCCAGTATGTCTTTTCTTCCTGAACTTACATTTTATTTACGTGCAGCTAATTCTTTCCTATTACTTCTCCCACAGGCATTTCGTTTGGCTCAGTTGCTTTTTTAATCACCTCTTCTGTCATCAAGTAATTTAAAACTTTGTTGTTCTATTCGTGTCCTTTTTCTGCATCCAACATCAATAGTTCCACTTCTTTATACTTGTCGACCGACTCCTTTGGTCACCATTGGTTGCATGATTGAATGGGTAGTTTTCTACTATTTCAGTCATACAAAACTATCTTCTCTTAGGACCAACCCTCAGGACATTCTCTATTAAGTCCACTACAAATCCGTTGATATTCATAATATCTGTGCCATTAATCACTTTATTGACATTGTCTGCCATGAGCATTTGGTTGCTAACCTCAAGTAGACACAAGCTTATGCACATCATGTTGACCTTTTGACAAGGCTTCCAGATGAACTCCATATATTGTACACAGTGGGCATTGTAGTTTGCCTGTGTCAACCATAAATGCAACTGGGTACCTTGAACTTTTGATGGGTACCATCAACAATCAAGTTCCCTCTCATGTTCTGAAGCATGGACACTGTGTCCTGTTCAGGGGCTTTACTCCTCCAGTGTTCTATTCCCTCAGATTTTTCATCTGCCAACAATCTGCTTGAAGGTGCTCATGTTTTCTACAATTGTAACATTTGAGTCTGTGGTCTTTTTCCCTTGGTTTGAAAAAACGTTATGGCTCTAATGACTTCTTAAATCGTTTTCGTGAATTTCTTTGTTTTGACTGTTAAAATGATAATGTGTTACTGGGATCTTCTGACTGTAATATGATGACAGACTTGATGTAGGTGGATGCTGACTTAGCAACTTCGAACTTGAGGGCGTGAACAAGAGTGCCTGAGCTATTTTGATATCTTGCCATTTGTAACACTTGCTCTGTGACCCCATCTCTAAATATCTGTACTTCAAACCTTATTCAAAAATCCTCCAGTTGTTTGGGATAGGCCAGTCTAATTAGTCTGCTGTACTTTGCTTCTAACTTTTTGAATATTCTCTCCAGAACGCTGTTGTCTTGCTCTCAGCCATGCAGATGCTGATCACTGCATCATAATTCCAGAGCTTTTATTAATTCGGAGTACATGTTTTGGATATGTGGTTTTTGTAGTAGCTCAGCTGCAGCAAGTTTTTTTAAAGCGAGAATGAATTGCTTTCTCTTTCTGTCTCTGTCCAATAATTAATGCATGCTGTGGTTTCAAATTGCCGAAGATACATCGTCCAGTGAGTGCTTCCATCAAAAGTTAGTGCCTTCACATGGACTGGCCCAACTACAGGCAAAATGACTTTCTCTCTTATTTATTTTTTTTTCATGTTTTTTTCTCAGTTTTTATTAGTGGTACTCTGGGATCAACAGTTTGTTTTAAAAGACATGGGTGTATTTTCATTAACTGCTCAACTTCACTTTTAATTTGCTCTTTTATATTTGAAACCGATTCTTCTACATCAATGGAGATTTTTATCAGCATTCATTCGTCCATACTGGAGACAGATCTTGTCAGATAATCTTAAACCTCTTGCACATTCAGATCATGTAAAGAACTAACTTTTTACCTTTTTAATAAAAACCTCCAGAAGATTCCAAACTCACTCAAAGGGTCGCCACGATGTTTTGAGTTATACATCGAAACCATCATACTTACCCTTAATTACTTTAGATCATTTCATGCCCTTAACTCAGAAAATTCACAGGTTTCGTTTAGACGAATTCTCGATGCAGAACTCAGATTATGGGGTGTGGCGTAATAAATATTCTGACACATATTTTTCTTCTAAACAAATCTCATTTTATTTAAATTCAATGTTACCAATTCTAAAACATGGAATTACTTAAACAAATTCCTATAAAATAATCTTTCTTAACAAACCAGTACTTTTATATTTTATTTTTCCCTTTTTCCCTCACACACACTATCACACTCTTTACATTTCTCTCTCACCCCATTTTACTGAATTCTTAATTATTTAAATATTCAAAACTTGTTGGCCAACATATTCACTGTACTTAACTTTCTCCTTGCCATTCTATTGTTCCGCCATATTCCCGTTCACTTACACTGTCCCTACCACACAACGACTACCACTGTTTTAAGTTTTTGTATTTAAAATATTCATTTTACTATCTTCGCACTCTTACTTACATACTCTTTTTTACATAATGTTTGGGGCAGGCCACGCGTACTTACCCGTGCGGCCTCCCATCACTAATTTACTGAGACTGTTGTACTATCGACTATGCTGTTTGATGAGTGGTGACCAACTGGCCGAACCTCGTGCGCTTAGTTGCATGCCTGCCAAGTGCTAGGCATCGGCCGCGCAGCCTCAACTCGTTCTGTGATTGGTTGTTTCCATCGCATGTTCGGCTATAGAATTTCTTTTACTTTCCCACGTGGTCGATTCTCAGAATTTCTAACACACACTGTTAACTAACAAACTAATTCACTTTATTTATAATCTTACGAATAGGCTTTGTTTATGTTTTGTACACTTACGGCTAGTGCCACCATGTTGTTATATAGCCAACTTAAATTATTTTACTCACCGTATCCAGGATTCGAATTGGACTAGTTGAAAACAAAATGGTTGCTTGGAATAATTAATAATTCATTTTCTAATGTTCAAATCAATCTTGCTTTATTAAAATCCAGTTAAGTTCTTTTTTTTTTAATCAAAATAAAAAAAAACTACATTCCTTTAACCCCATCATTACATACAAAATCTTCCGTCTCCCTTTCTTACATTTTTTTTTTGTTTCAGTAATATTCAAAATAAAATATAAAATAGATCATTTGTTTAATGTGAATATAATTTGTTTCAGTAATATTCAAAGTAAAATATAAAATATAAATATAAAATAATTCGCTACAACTTAACTTATACAACGGAAACCAGCGCTTGCATTCACACACTCACACATATATCCCATGACTTTAAGAGATCTCCATTTTTATTAAAATATTAAATTTGAATTTTATGAGCTCTGAAAATTTTGGTTTTTATTCTTGTAGATTACTTAGCTGATTCGTAGTATTTCCATAGTCCAGCCTCCTCACGTATTTGCCTTCATTTCACACGCACGTTTCTATTACTGATAATTTGTTTTTACATATCGCCGAAACTGTTATTATATAAAGAAAACTGCTATTCACATCACTTATGGGTAAATTTTGATTTTTTTATATCACATTTTGTTCAGCTGCGGGCGCCCGTGATTTTACGTTCTAGAACTCTGTTTGTTTGCAGCTGGCCGGCTCTAGAAGCAAAGTTTAACTGGGATTAGACGAACGGCACTATTTTATGAAGTGGTCGCGGCTATTTTACCAATTCTTATTGTTCTAAGTTTTGTATCACTGCGCCAGTATGAGGTTCGGCTGGCATGCCCATGCATTCCAGCGTGACGTATGCACTGATGTAATATGGTCTGACATCGTTTCAATGTATAGTTTACAAAGGTCAAAGTTTGTTGGCTATATGTAACTGTTTTTCTTGCGTCTGTATGTTGACCTTGACACAAATTAGCTCGTTGCCTGCTACGTCGTTATAATATTTTACAATTACTCCTTCTACTTTTGTTTCCAATAAAATTTACCCTTATTATGTATTTATGTTTATATCTCCCAAAATTATTATTTATTTTTATGTTTCCCCAAAATTAACGTTACATAAGAGCCATTTTATTAAAACACTATTTTTTTATATTCCCCTAGGTAGGCCTAAATGTCCCGTTACAATACCCCCTCAATGAGAGGTTTTATGCCGGAGCATTGACACATTCATACTTCCTAAAGGGATCAGCCAGGATATGTCGCCACAACCCCCTTTACGGTTTACATAAAAAAAATCTCTAACTTACTCTTGGTCCAGTGACTGTGACCGCACCTGAATGACCTTACTGGACTTCTCTCTCGAGATCCCAACACCATAAAGTCAGACAGGCCCTTGACGCTCCTGCTCTGACGCGCTGGCCAGCTCAGGACCACCGCCACAGCATCACCAGACACTGAAACATCAAATCAAAAATATCAACTAGTGGCCTTGTACAATACCATATCCCTAACTGATCTGTTTCCCCTTAGCTGTACTGGTTTGGGTTAAGAAGCACTGGTTTTTCTTAACTCGTAACTTCGAACACTTAAACTAACATGATACATGTATAAATTTTATTAACATCATTCTATCTACTCTCTCTTGTTAACTTTTATCCCAAAATTCAAAATTATTGCCCTGATTCACATCAGAATTTAAATAAACATTTCCCATTACATCATTACAAACATCTCTCATCCCCAATTTACATCTAAAAATATTTAAATTCATTATTAAAATTCTCTTAAACACATTTAAATCAACTACATAATAATAAAATTATTTGCTTATATCTTTCTCAACTTTGTTAATCATCTCCATCAAAACATCTCAAATCAACACAAAATCAACTACATATTCTACATCATTGACATACTGCAATCTAATATTCAATAACTCATTACTAACAGTTTAGTAACCTCCTTCTACATCAAAATCTAATATCCCCCCTTACAACCCAGTTACAATTTAGGTAAATCACCTCACAGGTAAACCGTGCAAGGCATTTACCTGGTTGCATAAACACTCTATTGTTTATGCCCCTGGCTTGTAACGGCCAGCTCCCTTTCCACACACTCTATTGTTTATTTATGGTGGACTGTAGCGCCCATTTGCATCCACAAGAACTGAATTGTAATTGGGGTGTAGACGCTGCCTACCCTGTTCTTGCTTCAGCGTTATATAAAAATTCGGCATTACTGATGTCCGAGGACACCAGTAATCCTACTATAATTATTCACACACCCTTAACACGGCACTATCGCCACCTTCGATGATAGCCGCTGTTCCATAGTTATGTAGTTTCCCCTGAGTTACCCTCCGGTTAATTTCTAAGTTCACCCATTTAGAATATATTTACATTATAAATCCACGGTCAGGGTTCGGTGAAGCCGTGACCGCCCGAAACGTAGGGGAAACTACTAAAAAGACATAAGGTTTACGCTTATACTGCTACTACAGTTCACAGAGGGTAAATTCTTATATGTTTGGTTATTTTATTTAAGATTCCTATACTCTAACAAACAATACAACATCATAAAACATAGTACACTCATAATTAACATTGTTGTCATTACCTTAAAATAAACAATTCACATTTAAGCTTGACCAAAAATTACACACCTTACATCTTTAAATTTGCATATAAATTCTGTAACTATTAACAATTCTTTTATATCAACTTTTAATTATTTATCATTTACTACCATTTAATTCTCCACAAAAATTCAAATTTATTATCAACTTTTATTTTACATTACCTTTCAGTTATTATTACCTTTCCACCTACAAATTTTCTGTTATTTCACCTTTTGATCATCAATTGGTTTGGGTGACTCAGTTATTCACTATGATTCTTTATTGAATAGGCATTTCTATATATAACCTTACTCACCTGTCTTCCTTCGAACAACCGCTAACAGATTTCCATAGGGTGACACCTATCTCTCAATAATAACCCCCTTCAACACTACTTCCACTTAAATCCTTCCCCTCTTATAATAAAATAACTAATACCCTCTTTGTAACTAGGATGTGTGTTCCCCAACCTGGCAACTCCATGCATAACCTTTTGCCCTCCACCAAATATCGGCAAACACTCTTCGACCCTTCGTAACTACCTGCCCAACGACGCACGTTGATTGCTCCCTACAACATCACCCTCACTACAAAATATTACCATCAACTATTTAATCTCCATTTACATTACTCACCTTCTCTACATATAATCATTAACACTACTGTGTCCCTAAAATATCTAATACCCTCTTTCTGTATTATTTGTATTTCCAAAATTCTTATTTCTAACTAACACCCATAATTAACTCTTGACTGACTCAATGCCTTATTGAAATAATCATCACCCAAACCCTTTTACAACATTTCACCTTAATATGATCATTGACAATTACCTTAGAAAATTCATCACTTAACTCATAATAACAATATAACTCGATACCTGAACATATTGTATGTGTAATCATTTACTATTCATTTTAAAATCTAAATCTCAGAAAATCATTTAAATTCATTATCAAAATTTATTTGTATAACAATCATTAATCAATTAATTCATCTCAAATTATTTCATTCAATCAATTCTTGAAAACACAAGTTATTTTAATTACTTTCTTCCAAAACAATTACAATTCATTTATTACAAACTCTCATTATTTATTTAATCTAATAAAATATCATTATTATTAAATCAATTTCTACTACATACACATTGTTTACATAAAGCACACTTTACAACATAGACACAATTAATTTCACTATAAATTTATTTACAATTTTTTGTCATTATTTTTCTGTTTAACACACCTCATTTCATAATCTAGCCATGTCATTACCATAAACTAAAATATTCAAAATGTCCATTCACTGATTTTTTATCTAACCCCCGTCATCATGTAAATATCTGATATATTTATAACATAAATCGTTCTTATCCACATATATCACATTCTTATTATTACTGTAATAACCCATTAAATCTATGTCATTCATCATACCATTATAATTTATAGGATTGTCCCTTTTTATTATTTCATCAACCTTGTCAACATTAGTTAATTTTGTCCATTCTCCCTTAATATTATTTGTTATTCCCATGTCATTTGTATCATCATATTCATTTACTACAGTGGAAATCGGTTAACACGAAATGACGGGGACCAGTTATTTTTTTTGTGTAAACCGAATTTCACGTTAAGCGAACAAAAAGTGAAACAAAATGAGGAAGTGAACAAATAGTGTACTGTAGATTATTTATTGTACTGTCTAGTAAAATGCAACAAATAGGCCTACAACCTTTTATTTATCCTCATGGTTTATTATTGTTAATTTTTCTTAAAATTATTATTAGCTGTTCTAAATTTAGTCCCATGATTTAGGTTTTCTTATAGACTACTGTATGTCTTTCAACTTTACCGTAGTTTTCGTGTTTATCTTTATTAAAATAATCCGTTATTTTCTTTTGCACACAATTTTGCACTATTTTATTTTCAACAAATTGTTCTAATTTATCATCGTGTTCAAACATTTCACCTTCCGAGTTGGCTTCAAAATATCGACGAACACGGCTCAGCAACGAAAGCATATCGGTAGCGGTAGGAACATTTTCACTATCATTTTCCGTGTCAAGTTTTCCGTGTCAATCATGGATAACGTCGAGTTTGGTATACCGAATGTTTTACAGATTTCTGTTTTAGTTCGAATACCCTCATTAACAGCTTGGAGGAGTTCAACTTTTTTTTCTATAGAGAGGGCACTTTGTTTACGCACTTTCTTCTCCATTTTACTTCCGGACTGCAAAAACGTAATTTACAAAAGCGTAACTTCACTTAACACGTACACGTCACACGCTTAACGTCACTTAACTGGCTGTAAAAGACTAAGAAGTTTGTACAGTAAAAAAGTAAACAGTTAATCCTCACAACTGAGTAAATTTTTTACAATAAAATGTTATCGGTACCGTACCGCAAACTTTACCACCGCTGTAGGCTACACGCACAGAATACAACTGAACTGAACTCACCACACCCTATAGAGTAGGTAGTTAATGTAAGCGATAACGGTTTATTTGCGGTCAATGAACAACACATTTGGTGCTGAAGGAGAGGCTATGGTTTCTCGTAAACAACGATACACTGTATACAGTACGTACTGTAAATAGAACTTGGTACTGAAGACAAAACAAAACAGCTAGACAAAACAAACTATGGTCACTACCTGCTCTTTCTCTTTGAGAGATGAAGAATAGATTCCGTTACATCGAAAACAAGCTTTTGGGCGTACTTGTGTGGCTTTATTTTGTATGCAGTTACTTAAAAGCCAGCCAAAAAAAAATTAATTTTAACAAAAATTTTTCGTGTTAACCGATATTTTTCAGGTAAACCTTTCGTGTTAACCGTACAAATAATACACTGTACATAACAAACGGCGATCGGTACCCGAGTGGTATTTCATGTTAACCGATATTTTGTGGTAACCGTTTTCGCGTTAAACGATTTCCACTGTATATCAATCACAACATAAAGTAAGTTTTTATCATTTACAACAGTATTATCAAAATAATCATCAATCTTCATTTCATAAGGTAAGCATTTCATATTGTTTATCTTCTCCACTTCTAACCTCTCTATCAACTCTTCATAATTTCTCTTTAACTGAAATAATTCTATCTCCCTATCTACGCACAACTCTCTCTCTAAATATCTCTCATCATAACACCATATCACACTTTCTCTACCATTCCATACAGAGGGCACTAACTCATAAAATTTCAGGGAACAACTCAAAGACCTCATGTCTTCTAATAGTAAGGGACTCTTGCCCTTCAACAACATTTGTAAACACCTTGGTCCACAATAAACCTGGGGAAAATTTACCCTCTGCAACCCCTCTACCTCTATACTATCTCTCCACTTTCTCTCTAACTCATCAACACACTTTAACATTCCATTATTACATCTTACTCTCTCTAAAACTTCATCAGCACTATCAATATTCACAACCTTACTCTCTAACACCACATTTTTACTTATATTGTCATAATTCTCACCCCTACTTACCTCATTATATGTCATCTGACCATCTTTATTTACGTTTAATTTATCTGTTTCACCACTATCCTTTACCCCCACTATACTCTCAGAATTGTAATTAACATCATTATCATCACTATTCAATATTTTATTATCTAACACTACCTCTTCTACTATTTTGTCATTATTAATATTTGTCATAACTATAACATTGTCACCTAACTTCTTATTCATTATCTGATTTAATTTACCTTCTTAATTTTTATTCATTTTGTCAATCTTTTTCTCGCAATTGCTACTTATTGATTCTAATATTTGTTCTTTAACTGTATTCAAATGTGTATCAATTTCTTTAATATGCTTATTAAAATCAAAGTTCTGCTGTTTAGTTTCATTTCTAATTTCGTCAAATCTACTATTCTGTTCATCGAATTTGCTGTTCTGAACATCAAATTTTACATTAATACTACTATTCATTTTATTGATATCACTACTCAAGTTATCAGATATTGTTTTCATGAAATTATATATATCGTCCATTGACAATTCTTTTACTTTACTTATTACAGGAGTAGATTCTGCTTTTGCTTCAATCATTATCATTGACTCTGTAAGAGTATTTTCTAAATTTATTTCTTTATTTTCCATTTTTTAATGATCAAGTTATTTCTTTTATATCAAAACACTAACATATAGTTTAGTATCACACAATTTCTTCTCTAACAAGAGATTATACTTACTTATATTACATATGCTCGCAACATAACCTCATCTTTTATATTTATGTTTCTAATTACATACCAATTCCCCACAACCATATTGTTCTTTCAACAGGTCCACATTTGCATAATTTTATTTATGCAAATGGTCCCAGTTCGGGCGCCATTGTTAACTAACAAACTAATTCACTTTATTTATAATCTTACGAATAGGCTTTGTTTATGTTTTGTACACTTATGGCTAGTGCCGCCATGTTGTTATATAGCCAACTTAAATTATTTTACTCACCGTATCCAGGATTCGAATTGGACGAGTTGAAAACAAAATGGTTGCTTGGAATTATTAATAATTCATTTTCTAATGTTCAAATCAATCTTACTTTATTAAAATCCAATTAAGTTCTTTTTTTTTTTTAATCAAAATAAAAAAACTATACATTCCCTTTAACCCCATCATTACATACAAAATCTTCCTTCTCCCTTTCTTACATTTTTTTTTTGTTTCAGTAATATTCAAAATAAAATATAAAATAAAAATATAAAATAGATCGTTTGTTTAATGTGAATATAATTTGTTTCAGTAATATTCAAAGTAAAATATAAAATATAAATATAAAATAATTCGCTACAACTTAACTTATACAACGGAAACCAGCGTTTGCTCACACACATTCACACATATATCCCATGACTTTAAGAGATCTCCATTTTTATTAAAATATTAAATTTGAATTTTATGAGCTCTGAAATTTTGGTTTTTATTCTTGTAGGTTACTTAGCTGATTCGTAGTATTTCCATAGTCCAGCCTCCTCACGTATTTGCCTTCATTTCACACGCACGTTTCTATTACTGATAATTTGTTTTTACATATCGCCGAAACTGTTATTATATAAAGAAAACTGCTATTCACATCACTTATGGGTAAATTTTGATTTTATACCACATTTTGTTCAACTGCGGGCGCCCGCGATTTTATGTTCTAGAACTCTGTTTGTTTGCAGCCGGCCGGCTCTAGGAGCAAAGTTTAACTGGGATTAGACGAACGGCACCATTTTGTGAAGTGGTCGCGGCTATTTTACCAATTCTTATTGTTCTGAGTTTTGTATCACTGCGCCAGTATGAGGTTCGGCTGGCACGCCCATGAATTCCAGCGTGACGTATGCACTGACGTAATATGACTTCGTTTCAATGCATAGTTTACAAAGGTCAAAGTTCGTTGGCTATATGTAACTGTTTTTCTTGCGTCTGTATGTTGACCTTGACACAAATTAGCTCGTTGCCTGCTACGTCGTTATAATATTTTACAGTTACTCCTACTTTTGTTTCCAATAAAATTTACCCTTATTAAGAATTTATGTTTATATCTCCCAAAATTATTATTTATTTTATGTTTCCCCAAAATTAACGTTACATAAGAGCCATTAGCTTTTATTAAAACACAATATTTTTTATATTCCCCTAGGTAGGCCTAAATGTCCCGTTACAACCCGCTGATAATTCATATTCCGGTACCAAGTCGTACTTCGGTCGGCTCAAGGCGCAACCATAGGGTGTTACAAAAAGTTACATACAAATAGTTAAAATCAAAATTATAAAATTAAAAACCCTCTTGCTTTGTCCCGTTACAGTCACCCCTGGGTACCATGAAGGTATTGCAACATCAAAGCATAATGGAAAATCTTTATAGCCTAAATTGGTGAAATAAGTGTATAACACAGCCAGGTAGTAAAGCAAAAGACTAAATGATTTCCTTTTCGCCTCTCCCCATGCCCATCCATTCCACCAATTTAATACTCACACCATGACTGACTGGGTCAGGTCAAACATTGGCTTGAGCAAATATCAGAGAACTTTAGTCTCTCTCATTTGCTTTCGCAGTATTCATTCTTGTTAGTTATGCTGGAGTATTTACAGATTGTGTATACTGTTCATTACAGTTTACAAAATGTTTTACAGATTTTGATTTTTAGTTTTTAAGTACTTACACAATTTTTGCTTCTCTGTACTGTATTAAATTATTATTTTTTATTAATCAATAACTTATACTGTCTATAATTTAAGGAAATTGAATCAGACTTAGATGAGTATTATGTATTCAATACTAATCTGCTCAGCAGTAAAAACACTAAAGTAAATTTGTATTTTCTGTTTTGTAATTAGTACACTAAACTATCTTCCTGGGTATGCAAAAGACATAACGTAATTTATGCTTCTTATTTTGAGCAGTTTTTGTAAAATAAGCAATGAATATAAAAAAGTAAAAGTAATGCCTTATCACTGTCAAGTTTTCATTGTGCCGTTTTTGTGTAATTATAGATACGTATGGAATGCTGCTGTATACTGTTACAATTACTGGTGTATAGCATGTGTGTGAATATTAGTTGCATGTCTTGACAAATTGATTGGGCAGAATTGAGTGAAAGTCTTGTTGATATAAGCATATGTGAGACACTAGTTAGATGGAGTCTGACACTTACATTATTTGCCCACTTTTGTTTTTAACAAGTTATTGATTTGTTAAAAATTTTCTATGTGCGTTTCCACAAATTGATATATGTAGCAGTTATTCAGATTAAATCTTTTTTATTTCAAATTATGAATTTTTTCCTGAAAAAATTATAAGACAAAATTTATAGTTTGATATACAAAGTATAGATATGCTGGAAATGTTCATAATTATTCCTTTTATCAAGTACAATATTTCTAAATATCAAGTAAGGCAACCTGTGTGCCAAGCTTTCTTTATCTGGTGATCTTTTTATGGAGAAGCAAAGGTAAGCCCTCTCTGTAGTCCTTAGCCTAATTCTAACCACATTATAGCTACTCTTTGCTGTATCAAAGGCCTCATCGTACTGTGTGTACATTAAACAGTCAATTACATATCAGGTATGTACCTCATGTTTATCAGGTACATGCATTAAACATTTTAATTCATAGATTTTGTTGTCCATGGCATATCCAAATGTTAATAATGATAAGTATACACTTTTCTAAGATGGAACACCAATATTTTACTAAAAACTTTTTTGCCTCAGCCAGCTTTCATTTATTGTGAGCTTCATCAGAGGCAGCTGCTAGGAGTTTGTTAGTTCCGTTATTGGAGATACGCCATTTTTAAATTTGTTAACAGATTGTTATGATTTAAACGTATTGGAGTATATACTCTTTGAACATGTTACATATCAGTTACACAACAAAGATCTGTTAACCAATTTCAGTCAGTAGTGCTAAGTAATTTTGGTGCTAAATCCAGTAACAAAACTGACAGCATTCCTAGCAGCTGCCTCTGATGAAGCTGATGAGTGAAAGCTGGCTAAGACAAAAGTAAAAATATTTTATCTAAAACATTAGTGTTCCATGTTGAAAAGTGTTTACTTATCATTAATAATTTTAAGAACCGGTATGTACCGTTTTCTAAAAAAGCACCAACAATAAAAATCCATATTTGTATGAAGGTCATTTGGAAAGTAAGATCTGGTAAGCTACTAAAAAAAGTCTTTTAACTAAACAAATATTTTATTGCTGTAATACATGTTTCCACGTAATTGTCACCATTATATAAGTACTTGTTATAGCATGGGTCAAACTTTTTTATACCCCCCCTCAAAGAAGTTTGCCACTTTTTTTTAACTTTGTTTTGAGTTAGTCTAGTTTATGAATTTCTGTGAAGCCAAAATATTTTTCAGATCCATAAGAAGATGTAAGTCAGTTGGTACTAAGTCTAGAGTACGTATAAGTGGGTGACTGAAAATATTCCATTTAAATTATTATGTGTGTGGTCATGTATTGTTGAGAAGCAGGTCGATGCCTGATGTCAGCAACAGTCTGTGCCATTGAGTCTATATCGCCCGTCTCAGTTTTTACTTCCATATTCCTTAAGGAATGGAAGTATGGTGATGGCAAAAAAAATCGTGTTCGAGATTATTGCAGATTCTGATTCTACTACACTCAAAACATGAAAAAAAGTCGTTTTCCGAAAAGTGTCTGTGTGTCTGTCTGTAGATTTTTTTTCTATGGCAAACGATAACTGCAGCAAATTCAAACAGAATCAAATAATTTTTTGCATACAGCCCTGATTTGTAGAGTACTCGCGACCTATTGTTTTTGGTGAAGATCGGTTGAGGGAAAGGGGTAGTTTACCTGCAACGGTTTTTTTTTATCAAGGGAAATTTTTTTTTTTTGGCAAACGATAACAGCCGCAAATTCAAACAGAATCAAATAATTTTTCGCATACAGCCCTGAATTGTAGAGTTCTCAAGACCTATTGTTTTTGGTGAAGATCGGTTAAGGGAAAGGGGTAGTTTACCTGTAACGTTTTATGTTTTAACAAGGGTATTTCCTATGGCAAACGATAACAGCCGCAAATTCAAACAGAATCAAAAGATTATTTGCATACAGCCCTAAATTGTAGAGTTCTCAAGACCTATTGTTTTTGGTGAAGATCGGTTAAGGGAAAGGGGTAGTTTACCTACAACGTTTTTTTAACAAGGGTATTTTCTATGGCAAACGATAACAGCCGCAAGTTCAAACAGAATCAAATAATTTTCTGCATACATCCCTGAATTGTAGAGGTCTCAAGGACTTTCGATTTTGGTGAAGATCGGTTAAGGGAAAGGGGTAGTTTACCTGCAACGTTTTTTTTTTTCTATGGCAAACGATAACTGCCGCAAATTCAAACAGAATCAAATAATTTTTTGCATACATCCCTGAATTGTAGAGGTCTCAAGGACTTTCGATTTTGGTGAAGATCGGTTAAGGGGAAGGGGTAGTTTACCTGCAACCTTTTACGTTTTAACAAGAGTAAAGTACTTGAAAATTTATTTAAACTTTTTGAAACAATGGTAATTGTTGAAAATAAAATAATTTTGTTGCCAGGTAACAAAAATAAAGTCATTTTGATTATAAATATAAATATTTACAAGAAAAGAATTTTCAGTTTTCAAAATTTAAATATATTTTTATAAAACAATGGGTTCTTCATTGAGGTGGGGACTTGACGACAGTGACAGGGCTTTCCACCAAATTCAGCAGAGTGACAGGTAGGCCCAACTCTGATTGGCTCCTCAGATTTCCCCAGCGTTAGTAGGTTCTATGAAAATATTTTATTTCAAAAATGATTTTAAATATAAATCTTAGATATGTTTTATAAATCTCATGTTTTATGTTTTAACATGGGTAATTTTTTATATGACGAACCATAACTGCCGTAAATTCAAACAGAATCAAATAACTTTTTACATATGTGCCTGAGCTATAGAGAACTCAATGTCTGTTGATTTTGGTGAAAATCGGTTACGGGGAAAGGGCAGTTTACCTGAAACATTTTTTGTTGTAACATGAGTAAAGTACTTAATTTTGATAAAGTATCCTGATAAGATCTTAATAATCCACTGTAGAAACGTAGATGAAATATCTATAAATGAAGAGGCTAGTTGAACGGGCTGGGGGTAATTTTCTATAAATCAAAATTATAGTTGAAGGGGGAGGGGATAATTTTTTTTTATATGTGTACTACGTTATTGGCAACAAAGAAGTATTTTTTTGTTAAAATTCCTTCCCTGGCTGTTTGGCTGAAAATGATTTTAAATATAAATCTTAGAATATGGAAGTCATGTATGGTTCTCCATACCGATATTTTTAGTGTTTGACAGTGCACTGTAAAATTTATTGTCATATGGCATTTAGGAATTTTATAAGTAAAATACCTCGGTGGTCCTTCTTGCCAGCAAATGTTGCTTGAATTTTTTTGGTTTAGGTGATGAGCTCTACTTCCATTGCATCGATTGTTGTTTGGTTTTTGTGTTTATATATGAGCTAAGTCTCATCTCCATTGACAATACGGTTGAGACATTCCTCTCCTTTAGCATGATACTGACCAAAAAACTTCCTAGCTGCTACCATTCTCTGATTTTTATGAGCATTTGTGGAAATGAGGTTTTTTGTGACTATTTTGTTTAGAAGTGTTTGTGATATTTCATGAAAATTATTACTTAACTTGATTATTGTGTAACGTCTGTTTATATTAATTTTGTCATTGACATGTTGCACGAGGTTGTCAGTGACAGGTGAAGGCTGACCACCATGGTATTTGTCATGAATGTTTGTATTGCCGTCAGAGAACTCCTGACATCTTTTTCCATAGTACTTTATTGTCAGTCATCATATTTTCGCCATACACATCAATTACTTGGTAATGAATTTATACCACACTTTATCTTTTTGCATGGAAAAATTGTATCACAGCACAGACTTTACACTTCATTCACGGGATTTTCAATGAGATTACTCATTTTTACTTAACGCACTGTCTGTGTACATGAAGCAACAATGAAACATCTGTGTTTCCTGGCCTTAGTACGAACTAAACTAACAGACTGTGCAGTGTGCTACATATGACACAAGCGATCATCATCATAGTTTAGGCAAGAGAGGAAAAAATTATAAGACAAAATTTATAGTCTGATAAAATATAAAGTATAGATATGCTGGAAATGTTCATAATTAGTATGGGCTGTTCAGGAGGTAGGAATTGGCATTACACAAACGTAATGCTATGTATTTTCTAAATAACTTTGTATGTTACAGATTCCAGTTCAGGTACTATCAACAGTCCACTACCTGTTACTTCAGGACTAGCCAAAGACAAAAAGGAACTAGAATCGGTTAATACAACAGTTGTGCCTATAGGTATGTTTCAAAATGTTTAGTGTTAGGTTTACTTCTGGTGGCCTTTTATTTAATGTATTGTTACGAGGGTCTACTTGATCGTCGTAGGTACAGTGGAAACAAAATACAAGACACCAATTAAGTCACTAATCACCAGCTTTAATTATCCAATTAAACAGTTTGTAATGAACAAGGCAGTCTCTTGCAACAAAACAAATAAAAATTGTTAACATTCACACGCAATAGCAATGTCTACTAATAGAATCTTGCATAATTATAAAACACAAAACAATAATTCTTCACTTTGACAAGCACCCAATCCGCACTAGGAAAGTTGCTCACGTAACTGAACTGACGACCCGGCAGCTATGGCTTTATATAAGCCGTGCTGAGGCCGAGTACAGCTTTCCCTCCTTAACTGCACTCTGGCGGCTTAATGCATAGTATCTCAGGTGTTCCTGGAACTCACTAGAATCACCTACTTGAATGACGCACAGCTGCCACACTGGACGGGGGGAGTGGAGAATGTTCTGGGTTGTTCGGTAGGCTTCTCGTAACACTGCCCCCTCCTTAAACCTGTTCGTCCCGAACTGGCAAACCGTCTCTGAAGTAATACTTTGCCAGGCGATCTAGGTAGACATCGTTGCTTGTTCTTCGGTCTTCGAATTCAGTCTCGTGTGATCTGAAAGTTAAGTTCCCAGGAATATGAGTCTTCCGCTCAACCGCGAGTTTTGCTGGAATCACTCCCGTTGCGTCATATACTGATGACCTAAATACCACTGGCTGATCCAAGTCTGTTTGGTTCTCGTCAACAACCTCTTGCGTAACTTCATCTTCAGCAACATTTCCCCCGGGCACTTCTATTAACTCACGAACAAACAAGGGGTTTTCCTTGACACCCATAATTGGCTTTCCAGTCACTTCTTTTGCCGTTTCCCGTATTTGTACTTCCTCTACTAGTTCTTCTTCCATTTCGGCCTGGAATAGGAAAGGTTTCTCTTGACCAGACCTGTTGATTTCTTCTTCGGCCAATGCCACTTGCTTGATTGAATGGTTGGCAGGCCCTGTCATTTTAGCCATGCAAAGCTTTATCTTCTCTTGGCCAATCTTTAGGACATTCTCTCTTAAGTCCACAATGAATCCGTAGGCATTCATAATGTCCGTGCCAAGAATCACTTCATCGACAATGTCTGCAACGAGCATTTGGTGGCTAAACTCGAGAAGACCCAGGCGTACACGTACGCCTACCATTCCTAGCACCTTGACACGGCTTCCAGTCGCAGCCTATATTGTACAAGAGCTAATTTGAGACTGTCGGTTGCTGATTAAGTCAGGGCGCACAATAGACACTGTGGCGCCCGTGTCAACTGTAAATGCTGCAGGTTTGTCTTTAATGAATCCTTTGACAATCAGGTTACCCGTGGTTTTATGAAGCGTGGAGACTGTGTGCAGTTTCGTATCTTTATATCTCCATTTCGTGCATTCACGCTCTTCTCTCAAATTTTTCGTCTGCCAACAATCTGCTTGTAGATGGCCACTTTTCCCACAGTTATAACATTTAGGTCTTTTGTCTTTATCCTTTTGTTCAAAAAGGATCATTGTGGTGCTACTGACTTCTTAAACTGTTGTTCTTGAATTGTCTTTTTATTCTGTCCGTTATGACGATACTGTGGTACTGGATCCATTTGACTACAACGTGATGACACACTTTGATTAATGTAGGTCGCCGACTTGGCAGCTTCAAAACGGAGAGCATGAACAAGAGCGTCTGAGCTACTCTGATGCCATGCCATTCTTAACACTTGTTGTAACTACTATCTCTGATACCGTCAATAAACACAATGTGAGCAATCCACGTTCGGAAGTCCTCCGATTTTTCGGGATAAGCCAATCTTGTCAGTCGGTTGACATTTACTTCAAATTCTTGAAGGCTCTCCCCTAAACGCTGTCGCCTCGCTTTTAGTTGAACATGGTACACTTCGCACAAATGCTGGTCACCGTACCATAATTCCAGAGCTTTTGTTAATTCGGCATAAGTCTTCTGGCTGTCAGATGGCACTTTGTATATTAGCTCTGCGGCAGATCCTTTTAATGCAAAGATGAGTGAAAGGCCTTTCTCTTCTTCTGTCCAGTTATTTAAGCGAGTGGCAGCTTCAAATTGGGGATGATAAGTTGCCCAGTGAGTGTTTCCATTAAACGATGGAGCCTTTGCAAAAACTGACCCTACTTCGGTTAACAGTGTTCTTTGATTTCTCTGATATTTTGATCTTCTAAACTTGACATACTTGTTTTCATAGTTGACACAGATTTTTCTATTTCAGATATTCTGTCAACTTGTTTGTTCAGCTCACCTTGTAACAGGCCGAATTTTGCAGTGATATCATCTTGTACGAACACCTTAACATTGTCTGCTTGATGACTAAATTCTTCTTGTTTTCGTCCCTCTGGTGTTTCATTTTGACGCTTATGTTTTTCGTCTTGCCGTTTTTCTGCTTCTTCTTTTTCCTGTCTTCGTTCTTGTTGTTCCTGTCCTCGCTGTAGCATTACTCGGAATGCTTCTATCATCTGACTGGTATCCATTTTATTTTTTACCAACTACCACTAACACCACTCTTCTACGAAGTGTCCTCTGTTTCCACTGTTAATGGTTCTATCCCACTTCTGACACCACTGTTACGACGGTCTACTTGATCGTCGTAGGTACAGTGGAAACAAAATACAAGACACCAATTAAGTCACTAATCACCAGCTTTAATTATCCAATTAAACAGTTTGTAATGAACACGACAGTCTCTTGCAACAAAACAAATAAAAATTGTTCACATTCACATGCAATAGTAATGTCTACTAATAGAGTCTTGCACAATTATAAAACACATAACACAATAATTCTTCACTTTGACAAGCACTCAATCCGCACTAGCAAAAGTTGCTCACGTAACTGAACTGACAACCCGGCAGCTATGGCTTTATATAAGCCGCGCTGAGGCCAAGTACAGCTTTCCCTCCTTAACTGCATGCCGGCAGCTTAATGCGTAGTATCTCAAGTGTTCCTGGAATTCACTAGAATCACCTATTTTAATTACGCACAGCTGCCACACTGGAGGGGGGGAGTGGAGAATGTTCTGGGTTGTTCGATAGGCTTCTCATAACAGTATGTAATTCCAGAGATTGTATTAAGTAGGTATATACCAGTATGTATCTAATTGTGATCGTATGTAATTCCAGAGTGTTCACAATATTTTAATAAAATCATATCTTTTAATTTTTAACTTTTCCGAAGAAACTCTCTGTTTTCTGTAGACTCTCATTCTCACAAAGAAGTGCATTTTTATGGTTCATAAACCATCATTGAGTCTTTACAGTAACCCTCTGGTAATCTAGCATGTTCAGAACAAAAGCAAGTATACCAAGTTATTGAAGAGTCAAACTAGAATAGGATAAAAAATGGTTAATTGATATACTTCTGTTGCTAAAACTTTATAAGAATGAATTAGACTTTTCTGACAGAAATATGATAGAAATGTAATAAATCTGTTGTTACACATTATTCTGTGTTTTGTGCCTAAGGCCAGGTCTTAAAGCTCAAACTCCCTCCATGCTTTCCTGTCCTGGGCTAGACTCTTCATGGTATCAAATCCTTATATCATCTATCATCTGGTCTCTCCTCTGTCCTCTACTGTGCTTTTCATTTACCAGCCCCTCCAGTGTTTCTACCATCACATATCTTGTGTTTGGCGCATACAGTGGCCCAACCAATAACTTCCTGCTCTTGTAATATCCAAAACTGTTATTGGAAATAAAAGACACTTTCTCTCAAAATTGTTAGATGCTTTCTCTCAAAGTTGTTAGTGCATTGTTATGTATATATTTGTTAATAATGTAATAGGATGCGATTGTTCTGTTGTAAATCTCTACGTTGTTGTCATCAATTTGTAACGAATCGATAATTCGAGTTTATAATGTTTCTAATGGGAGAGTGTCTACTCACCAGTTTGGCCGTTCAATTTCGTATTTTCTGCCTCAGCGTCGGGTTGGCGTTTAAAGTTTACTATTCTATATTTTGTGTTCAAATTTTAATTATCAGTTGAATAAAATCAAACATACAGGTTAATGTTTCTATTATGTTTATTAACAATTATTAATTGGGTTCAAATTCTACAATTTCCTTCAAATTATAATTTTTATTTTTTGTGCCGGCATGTTTAATTATTCGCGGTTGGTTGTTCTGTCCAGCCGTATATCGAGACTCTCATTGATGGTTGTTGACAATTTCGTTTATTTATAATCTCAGGTTGAAGTTCTTGTGACTACAGAAAATGTTGTTAAATGGACTAATAAAAGTACAATATTTTTACAAATACCATATAAATAATATAGAACAGGTGATATACTTATAATTACAGTGGTAAACTATAGCTACGGGAATTAGCGGTTGGAGGTTATTTACGTTTAGTAACCTTTACGTTTTAAAACATATTTCTTAAAAAATCAATGTTGGATTGAGATAGTTATTCAATTTGAGGTGTTTGTTAAATAAAATCAAGTTCAAGTGTTTATTAAAAGTTATAAATGATGTGGAAAGTGTAGTTCACTTATGGTTGATTTTCTGGTGTTTTTACTGTGAAGTCGTAATTAAAATATACTTAACAGTCCTTCGTCTCTGCTATCCAGGATAATAATTCTCAACGAATGCTGCTGGTTGTCCTTTCTTGGGTGTTTCGGTTAATTCCGGGTTTCAATTTTCGTAGTTCTCTGGTTAAGATGTTTATTTTCCATCAGTCATCGTGGTTATGGCAGGTTCCATTGTTCATTTATGTGTTTCATATATTTTCTTCCTTCAGTTTGTTTGTATTCCAATCTTGGGATTCTTCAGCAATCCTCCTGGTTAATTTTAATTTCTTCTGGTAAATTTATTAATTCGTTAGTATTAGTGTTACTTCTGGGTTTTAATTTTTTAGTTTGAACATTACTTTTGATAAATTTTGTTGAATTAATTCTTTTTTATTCTTTGTGGTTTTAATACATCTGCCCTCATCAAGCTCTAATAATGAATGATCCAATTTATTAACGGTTTTTTTCTAACAAGGTTCGTTGTTATGGCAACTCTCCTTCCAAACACTAGTTCCCATTGGTTGATAATTTATAACATTGTTATATGTACTATAGTACAGGACTTAGCATAATAAGCATAACAGCTCTTCCCCGCCCCTCACCCAACAGCGTTGTCGCACATTACACTTGGTTATGCATAGGCAAAGGCGGGGCGGGCGGGGAGTGAAGCAACATGGCAATACCGCAGTCGCCTCTAAGCTTATTTTGATACGTCTCACATAATAACGCTTTTCTATACAAAATTATTAAAAATCTTTAACTTATTACTACTCCCTTATACTACCTGTAATCTTAAATACAATAATACCATTAGTTTGCTTTTTGTTTACAAATTATTTTGATACCTCACAAGTTTACTTTTTGTCAAATTATAACAGATTACTATTTTTTCTATTGGTTTTTCTTTTGCTAATTACATTTAAAATAATGATTATCTATCCAGTTTTGTATCCTACACTATCATTATGAAACCTAAACAGATTATAAACTTTATTTTGTCAATGGCTATTGCTTTATCTTAAATTTCACAAATTTCTGGTTATCAGTTGTAGGCCTAATGCCTAGAGTTCATAATTCACCTACCCTATACTCATTACAATTGTTTATAGTCATTTTGAGAAGCTACATTTACTTGAATTTATCAATAGATAAATAAATAATTTTATTTGTCCCAGTTCCAAAATGCTTACATTTACGGGTCCAGGATCTTTCACACGAACTCGTGACCTGTAAGTGTGATTTTGGGTTTGTATTATTTAATAAATTCGACTCTCATTGACTGCGTTAACTAGCTCTGTTTTATTTAACATCTTTTGTATTCTCCTTTTTAATTTCCTTACTTCTATTTTCCTTCTCAGGAACAATTACTGATTCTTACTTAACCAAACAAAAATTAATGTATTTACTTATTATCATAGGTATACTAAATGTATCATGAAAGGCAACCCAGTATTCGCTCACTCTCTCCCTTTCACACGTTTTGCCCCCTTAAATAATGAGAGATCTCTTTACCCATTATATAACTTTAATTTTCATATGTATTTTAATTTAAATTGTATGTTTACTTCCCTATTATCGCCTCAGACACATGGTGAAAGCACTACCGGTTTTTCTTTTGTTCACGTGGTCGTTCCAAAATACTCTTTCTCGTTAAATTTTGATCACTGGTGGTTGTCTGCTATTTCACTGTTAATTCAATACTGTATCACATTTTTATTTGTAGTTTAATCACATTTTTAACAATTTTATTATATTTTGGCTCGCGAGCCTTGTTACACTGAACCGCACGGTTCTGCTAGGTGACGCTAAGTAACTCGTTTTCAAGATGGCCCTTGGCATCCCGAGAGTGACAACTTGCTTTCTCATTGGCTAACGCTATTTATCGCAAAATCTCGTAGTTTAACGTCGTCTCGCTGCCGGCAACCAGGGAAACTGTACGTGCTCTTCACGATGTCAAAACCGGCACCCACGCACTCGGACACATTCTGATGCTCCAGGTTTCGTAGCATGTGGCCTGGCTTATTGTACAAACTGACAACTGGGTGTTTCAAAAGTGAACTTCGACTATGAAAACTGAGGCTCTGTGTGGGTAACTCCACATTATTACAATTGATAAAAGAATAAAATAAATCTCAAACTTCTGTACCGTTACAATACCCCCCCCCAATGAGAGGTTTCTGCCGAAACAGAAAAACTCTCATTGCTAAAAACCTAAGAGGATCAGCTAGGATATGGTGCCAACAACCCCCCTTATTTCCTTACTAAATCATGGGTAATTTACCCCCCTAGTCCGGCGGCTATGGCTGTACCCGAATGACATTACTGGACTTCTCTGTTCGAGATCCCAACACCATAACATCAGACAGGCATCTGCCGCAGTATCACCAGACTTTGTAACATTTCTGATAAATTGTCACTAAATGGCCTTACACCAAACCAGATCCTCAACTGATTTATTTCCCTGCTAGCCGTACTGGATTGCCTTTAGCAAAGTACTGGGTGCGTACATATGTGCTTTCCTATCTTAAACATATTACATTCTTATTCCACAAAACCTAACCTCAAAATAAACATTATCATTTTTAAGTTAACATAATCTACAATTCATTAGCATTATACTTTTTATTTTAACTTCTGTTAGTCAAACACTTTAACTGTTTACCTTTCATTATTCCAAATCAAAAATAAATTATTTAAATTCCAATCATTTATCCAAATAAATCTAAGTTCATTACCAAAATTCACATTTTAATTTAATTTAAATCATCTCTTTCTATTAATTACTTTAATTGCATTTTGTATCTATTTACCTCCATTATAAAATTTATCTATCATCTTTGTAACCTTCGAATCAAAATCATTTACTACCAATTTTTTTTTTTTTTTAATTAAATAAATTTAATTTTCAGAATCATATATTTTGACAATTATTAAACAATAAAAAGCTTATTACTATCATCAAATCAATTCCTGTCAATTAATCACACACAAATACAAGATGTATCACACCATGCATCAGCTGATGTCTCTTATTACATGAAAATAACCATGGAAATACATGAAAATATACACTTAATACAAGTAATCCAAATACACAAAATTATCTATAATATTGGTCATCAAATGTTCTTGTTAACTATAGAATCATTACAGTATTGAGTACAGTACTACAAGACACTAATTCTCATAATTGAATGTTCATTAATAACTGTTTGATCGCCATTATTGAAAATTAACTTTCCTTTTAACACAAACAATGCATAACCATTACAACAGTAATTGAGTCACATCAATAACACCTCTTTAATCAGAGCCAAGCAAACTTGATTGCACCGTGATTACGGTCTAGTAATTCTTAACTGATTTTTCAGTTATTCTCCTACTTCTACATCATTTTATTATACCCCCCCCTAACCCAGTTAAAATTAGGAAAATCACCTGCTGGGTAAACTGGACTAGGCATCTACCTGGTTGCATAGATGCTATATCTATGCCCCTGGCTTGTAACGGCCAGCTCCTTTTCCACACACGCTATTGTTTCATGATGTTGGACTGTAGCGTCCATTTGCGTCCACAAGAACTAAAGTTTATTAGGGTGCAGACGCTGCCTACACCATTCTTGTTTCAGCGTTATATAAAAATTCGGCATTACTGATGTCCGAGGACACCAGTAATCCTACTATCATGATTCATACGCCCTTAATACGGCACTATCACCCCCTTCGGTGATAGCCGCTGTTCCATAGTTGAGGTGATTCCCCTAATTTACCCCCTGTTAATTTCTAAATTCACCAATTTTGAAAATAATAAGTATGGCTAGGGTACAATATGCCTAACCACCCTTGTTACCAATAATCCAAATCCACGGTCAGGGTTCGGTGACGCCGTGACCGCCCGAAAGTGGGGAATCACATGTAAATGATATATATGTTACATATTCAAATCCAAAAAATTACAAATCTCATTACATAAAACTTATAATACGTATAATGTGTCATGGCACCATTCATTTTCTTTCTTTCTTACTTTCTTTAGCGTGATTTTACTGAAAATAAAAAATAGTGAGTACAACAAAATATTTACTTGATTTCCTAGACTATATCGTATTTACGTCTATACAAAATATAATTCACACACAACATTTAACTCCATTATTTAATAAACAAGGCCATTTTTGGAACCTCTTTATACAATTCCTTCAATGCTGACAAACGTGCTTTTAGTTCGCATCATTCACGTATGGGGTCTGCCCATCGCCGACCCCATCTCTATAAGCCATGGTTCTGCTAGGCTACACTGAAAATTTGTGATTTGCGATCCGTTCCCCAACAACTTTTACGTTACACCATCATTCTGTTAGAATGGGGCACCAAACCGCAAATCACACCTGTTTATATTTGAAGGTTGCCTTCCAAAAAAATCAGGCTACCGCTGGTTCGTGGGACCGTGCCAATTTATGCACCACCCACAATAATTTTTTTTTTTACCCACGAACCTTAGGGGTCCCCCTCCCCGTTCAACAATACAATTAAATTTCTACTTGCATCAATTTTGTGGAGCCGGACCATCGTCGTTTTCACCACCAGATGGAAGTTACCTCCAACCATGGTCCGCCTCCAACCAGCCAAAACCCATGGTCAGGGTTGGTGAAGTCGTGACCACCCGAAAATGGAGGAGGATCCCTTCTGAAAACATATAATACATATTAAAATATTTAAAACTTGATTTCATATTTACCGTGACCAATATCGCTTTAAATTCGTTGTGTTATGTGTACCCACTATTTCTCGTGTCGCCTGGTTCTGCAAAACATATGCGTCGTCCATCTTGACTTCTATCACTTCGTAGGGTCCTTTATACAACAAAAAGAACTTCTTGATTTCTTTATCCTGTGCACTCGATAAATCATGCCTTCTCACTAGTACTAACTGACCTATTTCATATTTAGTCCATTTGCCTGTAGCATCATGATGCCGCTTTCTTCATTCCCCCTTAGTCAACAAGTTTTCGTTTGCTAGTTTAAGTTTTATTGCCAGACCTCTGGTATTACTCTCCGGTGGATACTTGAACAGCTGTTCCAGAATTGTAGGTGGGCGTGTCCCCTTGACTAACTTGTATGGCGTAAACCCAGTTGATTCATGCGTAGTACAATTTAACCATTCTTCAATTTTCCCCACATATGCTGGCCATTCGCTGTGTTTCGTATGGCAGTACGCCCGAAAAATTCTCCCTAATTCGCGCATGACCCTTTCAGCCTGATTTGACTGAGGATGGTATACCGCCGTGTGTTTGGGTATAATGCCTTCCCAACCCAACGTTTGTCACCAAGTTCCACTAATGAATTGGGGCCTATGATCAGATAGTATTATCTTAGGTTTTCCGGTTTTGATCATATAGTCCTTCGTTATTTTTTCGCTTATGACTTTACTAGTCACCCTTTTTACACTATACAGTTTTACAAATTTAGTTAAAGTATCTAATACCACAAAAATGTACATTACCCCTCCTCTACCCTTTGGTAGTGGGCCAAACAAATCCACCGCGACTAAATCAAAGGGTTTCTCGACTCTAAAGCATCTCATTTCGCCCTCTAACCGGTAATTAACTACCTTTGATTTCTGACATAAATCGCAACCCCGGAGTAAAGTTCTAACTCTCCGTTCCATATTTTTGAATAAACACAATTCTTTTAGTACATTCACACACTTCCTAGCACCGAAATGCCCATACCGAAAATGACAGTCCCCTATTATCTTATTTACCAACCCTTCTGGTATGACTAACCTCCAATCCCGCTCTCCCCCTCTACTTTCTTAAACAGACTCCCTTGATATATTTGAAAATATTGGCTATACTCAAACTCATCTAAATTGGACTCTAAACTGGTTATTATTTTACTTAATTTAACATCTGCTCTTTGCATGTTATTAATATCCTTCAATTCCTCCCCAAAAAGCTGATCTTCCCTACTTAGTCTATATATCTCTATTTCTTTTAAATCTATCCCCGTTTTATTACCTTCAATGTCCACCCTTGAAAGTGTATCTGGTACTTTGTTTTCCACTCCCCTTATGTGTTCCTGTGACGATTTAAAAAAAATATATAAAATAAATAAATTTAAATTTAAAATCTCACATTAAAACAGAACGTAAACCCCTAAAGTAAATGATAATGTAACCCCGCCTTAATACCCAAAATAAATAGTTTTAAAACCTAAAGAATTCTATAATAAAATTGCGATAACACCCCTTAATATTTAACCCTTCCCTGTGTACTTATATGCCTGTATCAACTTGTAAAAATCTAGTACGGACATGAAAATTACTCTGCATTGAAGCGAAAATTAATAATTATGATAATTAAATAAGAAGACGTAATAATAATAATAAAAAATACCTAACTCAATAAAGAAAATGTAGTATTATTAATAGTAGTTAATTAGTATAATAATAATAATAAAGTACGAACTATTTTTCTCTCTCCGCGCGAACAAATCCCTCTCCCTACTAACCGCCGCATAACCAACCCCAGTCGAGCGAGAATCAGCGACAAGGTAACAGCTTTACCATGTGTCGTAAAATAAAGTGTAAATATAAAAAATTAATGGCGATGTAACTGAACCTAATATTTCATGGTGACAGACTCCACAAGTAATTGAAATGTGGTGAAATAACTAAAAGTAACTAACTTAGCCGACACATCTTTTTAAAAAAAAGGAAACGAAATGTTTAAGTTGTAAGGTACGTTCTATCCAAACATTATAGAGTAACATTAGTGCAGTTAAAAGCAAAATGTAAAGTGTAAAAGAGTGAACACCGTACATCAGGAGTGAAGTAACCACGACAAACTCACGAGCTTCAGGTAACAGCATCCTTTCGTCATGTTCGCAACTAAGAATCTACAAAATAAATGGAGACACCCGAACGACATCGTAGAACTTCTAGGAAACCCAAGTGAAGAGTAACAACAAGAGAACCTGCCGCTGATTCCATTGTATCAAGGTGAAACCAAACCATTATATTTTTTAACAATGGCAACAAAAGCAGTATATTTTTGCAAAGACTTTTTCTAATCATGTAAATGTTAACATAGTAGTATCTGTAATTACAAAAATGAAATAGTAATCTGATAATAGTTAAAGGTAAAACGTAATTCGAAATTTGAGCAAACTAGTATTCAAATAGTTTGGATAATGTTGACTTATTGTAGAGCATTCTTAAGTTAAAACCCGGATCCGAGGTATTTGATGTAGTTAATAAATATATAATTTTATTTTGATCACTAGAGTAACATGTTAAAAGACGTAAGAGCATTTGATGCACAACTTTTGAGTAATTTATTTGTTTAATGTAATCAAACAAAATAACAATCATATTTAAAGTATTATTCAAGAAAATATAATAAAGAGATGGTATGGTTATCCAAAAGGTGAGTGAATATATCTACCAAATCCCTTGTCAATACTCCTCAATTCACGGGAGCCTATTTAACATTTGTGTACTTATTAGGTATTTTTGATTTTGTAAAGATTATGGCAGCCTGTTTAATTGACCTGAGCCAATTAACCAGGTTCCCGAATTGTTACGTTATGCGAAACAGGAAAAGTTGTATTCTTGTAAAGCTAACACCCACCTGGTAAGTCGACTGTGTGTCAGTTTACATATATTCAGAAAGGAGAGAGCCTTATGGTCGGTTCTGATGATTGTGGAACTCCCCAGCAGATACGTACACAATTTCTTCACAGCAAAGACGATGCTAAGTAGCTCTTTCTCAGTGGCGGTGTAATTTCTCTCCGCCGCTAGCAGGGTTCGACTGGCGAAAGCAATGGTCTTATGCTCCTTGTCTCCTTCTTCCGGATAGAGTTCCGCACCCAGGGCGACATTGCTGGCGTCTGTCTGCAAATAAAAGTTATGTTCGAAATTACAGTGATTCATCATGATCATGTTTGCAAACTTGTATTTTATCTCGTTGAAAGCATTCCTCTCTGTTTCACCCCATTTCCATTGTTTACATTTTTGCAATGCTGCGCTTAACTTGGCGGTGATTTGCGCATAATTCTGCTGAAATTTTCGATAAAAGTTACATAACCCCAAAAAACTCTGCAGTTGTTTAATGTTCGTTGGTTCGGGGAACTTCATTATTGATTCTACTTTGTCTGGGTTGGCTTGTATGCCATCAGGTGTGATGATAAATCCCAAAAATGTATTTCTTTTTGTAAAAAACTTGACTTTTCCCAATTTACTGTCAATCCCCCTTGATACAGTTTATTCAACACACACTCTATATACTCTAAGTGTTCCTCAAAAGTCCTCGACGCTATTAATATGTCATCTACATAAATTGTTAAAAAATCTAAGTTTTCTGGTTGTAGAATCTCATCTAAACATTTTATGAAACTGGCTACACTGGTGTTCAGTCCGAACGGTAATCGTTTGAATTGGTAGTTTTTCCATTAAATAAAAATGCTGTATATTGTAACGTAACAGAGTTGAGGTCCCCGACGTTACATAAAAAACTAGGTAAATATGGTTTAAAACAATGCCCGAAGCCGGTTATAATTCAACACAAGAGGGTCCCATCTCACCTGAAGAATGCATTAGAGGTACATACTAAGGTTACTAAGTAATTAAAACATCTAAAGTGTACCTAAATCTAAAAAATGTAATGAATAATATGAGATGTAAAACATAAACATTGTGTCTAATGGGAGGAGTTTAATGTGTAGGAATTAATTATAAAATACTATTCAGATTAATATTTAATCTATATCTATAAAAATGAATGTTTGTTTCTTTCTTTGTCCCGTATGCGTTCCTATACCATTCATCCGATTGCGATGAAACTTCGGTGAGTTGTTGTGCGCACGCCCGCGAAGGTTTCTGAATTTTTTTCAATGGGGTCCTTTGGGGTCTTCCACATCTCCTCCTAAACCACTGGACCGATTTCAACCAAACTTGGCACAAATATTTTACGCAACGGGAGAACCAACATAGGATAGGTGTTTTTTTCGACGGGGTCCATTGGGGGGTCCTTTGGGGTCTTCCACATCTCCTCCTAAACCACTGGACCGATTTCAACCAAACTTGGCACAAATATTTTACGCAACGGGAGAACCAACATAGGATATGTGTTTTTTCGATACGATCCTTCGGGGTCCTTTTGGGGGTCCTTTGGGGTCTTTCACATCTCCTCCTAAACCACTGGACCGATTTCAACCAAACTTGGCACAAATATTTTACGCAAAGGGAGAACCAACATAGGATAGGTGTTTTTTCAATGGGGTTCTTTTGGGGGTTCTTTGGGGTCTTCCACATCTCCTCCTAAACCACTGGACCGATTTCAACCAAACTTGGCACAAATATTTTACGCAATGGGAGAACCAACATAGGATATGTGTTTTTTCGATATGATACTTCAGGGGGTCCTTTGGGGTCTTCCACATCTCCTTCTAAACCACTGGACCGATTTCAACCAAACTTGGCACAAATATTTTACGCAAAGGGAGAACCAATATAGGATAGGTGTTTTTTCGATGGGGTTCTGTTGGGGGTTCTTTGGGGTCTTCCACATCTCCTCCTAAACCACTGGACCGATTTCAACCAAACTTGGCACAAATATTTTACGCAACAGGAGAACCAACATAGGACAGGTGTTTTTTTCGATACGATCCTCTGGGGGGTCCTTTGGAGTCTTAAAAAACTAACTTATTAGATCTGGTTACTATGGCAACCCAATGGAATAGATTCTGTTCTAAATATATTATCGTATTAAATTGAAGACCACGCGAACGAAGTCTTTATATATTATATATGTACAAATACTTTCTTTCTTTGAGTGGCATTGCAACGCATGCCGGGTACTCGCTAGTATGTTATAAAATGTACTTGGTGTTGTACTGTAGCATGATATAGTGTTTACAGGATATTTATTTTATGTTTTGTGGATAGTAAGAGTGGAGCTGTTGTTTTATAGAAGTACTTAGTCAGTGGTACTCCTTTCATTTATGTTAAAATTGTCTTTAGATAATTAAGTATAAGTACATGTGTTAAGTATTATATTATGTTAAATGTATTTACTGTAATTGATTAATGAAGATGTTTGAAATAATGTTTGTAAACTTGGCCAAGAAGGCAATAAGTGTTAAAAAGTTGGCAAGTAGTTCTTATAGTTATGTTAAAAAATAATGAAGGGTTCAATGATGAACTAAATAATATAATGAATTAAAACCAGGAAATTAAAATTGATGTAAGTGGCAATAAGCCAGTGACTATTTGTACAGTAGGTCAGGTAAAGAAAATTAAGTTAAAAACAAAACAATATTATAACAGGTGTAAGAAAACCTATAGGCCTAAATTTAATATTTGTAAAAGGAAATTAATACCTTTTTAATAAGTCCAGTCAGATGAAACTATAGTAAAATATATACGGTTTAATAAGGTAGATTAAGTGAGAGTTTTATATAATTTGGTATAATTCCAAGCATGGAGTATATTATTAAAAAAGAGTAGTAATATTTTCTAATTCTGCCTCTAGGATATCAAATATTATCCAATGACAGAAAGTAATGGTTGTTAGGGTAACTAAAATGTAAAAAATCTTGTTGATTTTCATTATTCAATTGTTATATGCTAATGGGTTAAGTTGAATTCATACAAAATACAGAAAAGAATTTATAAAAAAAACTTCAATATTATTCGATTGTTATATGCTATTGAGTTCAGATCAGTAGACAAATTTAAAAGAAAAGAAATTATTAAAATAAAATGAATTAAAATTAATAAATTAAAGTATCAAAAACAATTCCTTCAAACCAAACTGAAGAATAATTCATGAATTAGATTCCGAGAAATATACTCATACACCTCTAAAAGGTAGCGGAATTATTATTTCACTCTTCAAAGTAATTCCATTGGAATTCGTGATGAACCCAGTTTCCCATTTAACCAGGATACTAATTGACTGAATAAGAAGGCTGAATTAATGGAATTATAGACAAAATATACACAAGAACCTTTGTTACTGGAGACATAAACCTCACTTTCAAAAAGGAAATTATAATACGACACCAATTCCACCAGGACCGACAACCACAGGGATCGTGAAGAAGAACGAAGAATAGAAGAGTTCCTGTTGCACTCCGGGACATCACCTTTCCATTTTTATTAATAATCTGGACATATTTTCTGGACCAAGTAACCTCAACTGTAAGTCTTCAAGCGTTGGTAAACAGACACAGCTTTCTTGAGAATCGTCTCGTACGGTAACACCAACGTATATTTAATTTTATACACTAAGAATTAATAACAATTTGTAATACTTAGTAACCTTAATTTTGCATTACCTGGCCTTACTAATCGTTAAAAGAATCACACGTACCCTGGGATAAGAGATAAATAAAATTATATTTAAATTGTATTAAACAGGACTAGTCCAGTGACAAATCGATTCAACATTGTACAATCGATATAACGAGCATATAACCTTAAGAGCACTGTTGGAATTTAAAAAAAAGTAATACAAATAAAGAATCCTTCTTGTATGTAATGATGTTTTATATTATTGTAGAATAGGTATTGTATTTTGATGGGGGAGTAATTTACAGGTAAAGAAGGTGATTAACTATCAGGTGAAACAAGCTAACCTATAAGTGTGGACCAATTACGAATAACAGCGCTTGGAGTAGACAGCTGGTAGAACGTGAGATTGCCGAACTAGCGTGGTTCTTCACAACTTTTGAATTAATTACATAATACGGACTGAATAGGGTTGGAGAGAATTATAAAATTATTAAATTAAATACATATAATATAGAATTATCATCGAGTAAACATTTAGTAATTGGTTAACACAGTACTATGGTCTACATAAAAGTTACAATAACGGTATAATAAATAAAATTTTTATATTAATATTGAGTTGCAGGAGGTCACCTATAAGACTACATAATAAACATTTTCCTTAATAACAGATTGGTTAATTAAACGGGGCTGTATTAACGAGAAACTCGTAACTGTATTACACTCGCTACACACGTAACATCGGCTAGTTGTTACAAATTGGCGCATACCAACGTGGAGCTTGATTAAACCCTGTCAACCTATTGGTAATAGTTGTTACAAATTGACGCTCATAACGTGGGGCTTAACGTTGATACACGGGAGTCTCATATAAGTAAATAAAACAATAAGATAGTTGTTACAAATTGGCTAGCCCAACAGTGGGGCTTAAAACAAAAGGAAGCAGACAAGATAAGGAAGTACACCTAGTTGTAACAAATTGGCGCTCAACGAGTGGGCTTTAGTTAAGTAAAAAATCGACTTAATTATTACTTAACTGGAGCAGGCAACTATTAGAGGCACAGGAATGCATACAAGAGGTGTTTCTAAAAGGATTGCAAAGGACCGGGAAACGGAAGAAGATTGACGGGAAGAAGAAGCGTAGGTAGTTACAAACACCGAAATTGAACAACAGGCGAGCGATAAAGAGGATGCCCAAGGGGACCAACCTGATAAAGCGGTAGCCAGAGAAGAACCAAATTGGCAAGACATGATGAAATTTATGGCAGAACAATTTAGGAAACAGGAGGAAAACTCAAAGCAAACCAAGGAGGAAACTAATGAGAGTTTAAGACAAACTAATGAGAGTTTAAGACAAATTAAAGAGGATAATAAACAAAATTCAGAAAAGCTAGAAGAAAGGCTGGAAAATAAAATAGACAGTATTAATGAAAACTCAAAGAAACAAAACGAAATTTTGAGCGAGAATTTAATCAAACTAATGAATGAGAAGTTTGATAAAAATAAAGAGGAAAATGATGAAAATGACCGGCTGATAAATGAAAGCTTAAACCAAATTAATGAAAGGTTTGACAAGAACGATGAGAGCTTAAAGCAGATTCTGGAAAATACCAAACAAATAGACGGGAAGATTGAAAACCGTAATAAGGAGTTGCGGCAAATCATCAATGAACAAAACCAAGCGTTGAGGGAAGTAGTCAATGAAAGTATTGCAATTGTCGATGAAACACTGAGCAAAAGAGTTGATGACTATGAAGTGGAAGTAAGACAGCAAATAACTGAAACTAAGGTAGCTCTAGAAAAGATAGATGAAACCATCATACAACTCAGAGTGGAAGTAGAGGCCAAAATTACTCAAATAGGAAACCATAACGATACTAGAGTAAAGGAGATACAAGCGAAGACCCAAGAAAAATTTGACGAGATATCAATTAACATAACCGGAAGAATAGAATGGGTTCACAATGAAATGAAGACAATGAAAATAAGACAAACGCGTAAAAGGAAATTAATGAATACACGGGAAGGATTGGAGATGAGTAAAGGGGGATTAGTTCAGCTACATAATATACCCATTACGGAACCCAGAGAGGTAAGGCAATCAAGAAACTCTAAACGAACCACAATTGAGTTCCCAGACAGATTAGAAGGACGGAAAAGGCCAAAACGAACCAAGGAACATGGAGGACTTCTAGAGATTATGTATGAACCATTTGAACAATTAAGAAATAGTACGGAAGAATCAGCTCGAAAAACGATGGTAGACTTCAGCATGAATGAAAATTTTATAACAACAAAATGGCGGAACTACATGATAGTGAGATATGTCGCAAGGACAGAAATAACTCTATATACTAGAGAGATCCGAACAACCAGTATAGAGGAAATAATGGACCACGGTTAAACAGATTCCAAACCAACCAAGAAAAAAGGGGACTGAATTTTTGAAAACCGACCAAGCAACCCATTGGAAATAAAACAACAAAATTCAAAAAATAAGTAAGAACACCTTACTATATAATTCAGAAGAAATTACTTTAAACTAATATAAAAGAAAAGAAAAAAAAACAAATATTTAAGAATTATCTGTAAGAAAGCCAATTAATAAATGTCAATAAAATAGCCAAGTATTGGAGAGGAGAAGTGTATAATAGAAGGAAGAATTAATATGAAGAAATAATATGATCTGAGTTAAAGTACAGTGAATAATCCCTAGAGTATTATTATTATTAATTATTTTATTGAAGGTCACATGATGACTACCTTGCGAGGTTTATTAATGAAGATTGACTGTAGAATATTCCAGCAATCATTTAACTGGGCAGAGATGATGTTCCTCTGATCTCAGAAAGTATGTAACGGACGACGGTATTTGGTAAGCCGATAGAGCACCACCGATTCGATTCCAGTTATAATGTTAGGGAGGTTTAGGAAAATTAAATATTAGAGGGAAAACTCACAAATAAATATAGATAAATAAATAAAACCAGATCCAAAATGTATAATTAATAAAGAATGTCATAAGAATGATTATAGAAGTAAGATTTAAACTTGGGAAATAATTGATTTTAAGAAGGAAAGAAAATATAATAGTAATACAACGGATAATTTCATATATAAATAAAGGAGTAGGAATTCTGAAATAAAGAATACAGGAAATCATATCCTATACCTCAATCCCTAAAACCAGCAGTGAGAAGGGAAATACAGAGTATGATGGAAACCAGAAGGAAAAAACAGGATGCTACCCGAAAAAACATCATTAAATACACCATCGGCAAAAAAATTTTAATAAGAAACCGTCAGCAACCAAGCAGTTCTGAAGGAATAGCAAAAAAATTGTTGTTATTATATGTTGGACCTTTTGTAATAAGCCAGGACAATCAGAACAATACATACGTGGTATCTGACCCAATAGAGAATAGGGTGAAGGGTACCTATAACCAAACGGAATTAAAAAAATATTATGAGTAAAAAGACAACCTGATCAGGGACGAACTATAAGTTTATTTTTACTAAACTTCGTTGAGCCAAAATAAACTTCTTTCGAAGGGGGAGTGTTATGTAACGTAACAGAGTTGAGGTCCCCGACGTTACATAAAAAACTAGGTAAATATGGTTTAAAACAATGCCCGAAGCCGGTTATAATTCAATACAAGAGGGTCCATCTCACCTGAAGAATGCATTAGAGGTACATAGTAAGGTTACTAAGTAATTAAAACATCTAAAGTGTACCTAAATCTAAAAAATGTAATGAATAATATGAGATGTAAAACATAAACATTGTGTTGAATAATATGAGATGTAAAACATAAACATTGTGTCTAATGGGAGGAGTTTAATGTGTAGGAATTAATTATAAAATACTATTCAGATTAATATTTAATATGTTATAAAATGTACTTGGTGTTGTACTGTAGCATGATATAGTGTTTACAGGATATTTATTTTATGTTTTGTGGATAGTAAGAGTGGAGCTGTTGTTTTATAGAAGTACTTAGTCAGTGGTACTCCTTTCATTTATGTTAAAATTGTCTTTAGATAATTAAGTATAAGTACATGTGTTAAGTATTATATTATTTTAAATGTATTTACTGTAATTGATTAATGAAGATGTTTGAAATAATGTTTGTAAACTTGGCCAAGAAGGCAATAAGTGTTAAAAAGTTGGCAAGTAGTTCTTATAGTTATGTTAAAAAATAATGAAGGGTTCAATGATGAACTAAATAATATAATGAATTAAAACCAGGAAATTAAAATTGATGTAAGTGGCAATAAGCCAGTGACTATTTGTACAGTAGGTCAGGTAAAGAAAATTAAGTTAAAAACAAAACAATATTTTAACAGGTGTAAGAAAACCTATAGGCCTAAATTTAATATTTGTAAAAGGAAATTAATACCTTTTTAATAAGTCCAGTCAGATGAAACTATAGTAAAATATATACGGTTTAATAAGGTAGATTAAGTGAGAGTTTTATATAATTTGGTATAATTCCAAGCATGGAGTATATTATTAAAAAAGAGTAGTAATATTTTCTAATTCTGCCTCTAGGATATCAAATATTATCCAATGACAGAAAGTAATGGTTGTTAGGGTAACTAAAATGTAAAAAATCTTGTTGATTTTCATTATTCAATTGTTATATGCTAATGGGTTAAGTTGAATTCATACAAAATACAGAAAAGAATTTATAAAAAAAACTTTAATATTATTCGATTGTTATATGCTATTGAGTTCAGATCAGTAGACAAATTTAAAAGAAAAGAAATTATTAAAATAAAATGAATTAAAATTAATAAAGTAAAGTATCAAAAACAATTCCTTCAAACCAAACTGAAGAATAATTCATGAATTAGATTCCGAGAAATATACTCATACACCTCTAAAAGGTAGCGGAATTATTATTTCACTCTTCAAAGTAATTCCATTGGAATTCGTGATGAACCCAGTTTCCCATTTAACCAGGACACTAATTGACTGAATAAGAAGTCTGAATTAATGGAATTATAGACAAAATATACACAAGAACCTTTGTTACTGGAGACATAAACCTCACTTTCAAAAAGGAAATTATAATACGACACCAATTCCACCAGGACCGACAACCACAGGGATCGTGAAGAAGAACGAAGAATAGAAGAGTTCCTGTTGCACTCCGGGACATCACCTTTCCATTTTTATTAATAATCTAGACATATTTTCTGGACCAAGTAACCTCAACTGTAAGTGTTCAAGCGTTGGTAAACAGACACAGCTTTCTTGAGAATCGTCTTGTACGGTAACACCAACTTATATTTAATTTTATACACTAAGAATTAATAACAATTTGTAATACTTAGTAACCTTAATTTTGCATTACCTGGCCTTACTAATCGTTAAAAGAATCACACGTACCCTGGGATAAGAGATAAATAAAATTATATTTAAATTGTATTAAACAGGACTAGTCCAGTGACAAATCGATTCAACATTGTACAATCGATATAACGAGCATATAACCGTAAAGAGCACTGTTGGAATTTAAAAAAAGTAATACAAATAAAGAATCCTTCTTGTATGTAATGATGTTTTATATTATTGTAGAATAGGTATTGTATTTTGATGGGGGAGTAATTTACAGGTAAAGAAGGTGATTAACTATCAGGTGAAACAAGCTAACCTATAAGTGTGGACCAATTACGAATAACAGCGCTTGGAGTAGACAGCTGGTAGAACGTGAGATTGCCGAACTAGCGTGGTTCCTTTGCAACTTTTGAATTAATTGAAATAATACGTACTGAATAGGGTTGGAGAGAATTATCAAATTATTAAATTAAATACATGTAATATAGAATTATCATCGAGTAAACATTTAGTAATTGGTTAACACAGTACTATGGTCTACATAAAAGTTACAATAACGATATAATAAATAACATTTTTATATTAATATTGAGTTGCAGGAGGTCACCTATAAGACTACATAATAAACATTTTCCTTAATAACAGATTGGTTAATTAAACGGGGCTGTATTAACGAGAAACTCGTAACTGTATTACACTCGCTACACACGTAACATCGGCTAGTTGTTACAAATTGGCGGATACCAACGTGGAGCTTGATTAAACCCTGTCAACCTATTGGTAATAGTTGTTACAAATTGACGCTCATAACGTGGGGCTTAACGTTGATACACGGGAGTCTCATATAAGTAAATAAAACAATAAGATAGTTGTTACAAATTGGCTAGCCCAACAGTGGGGCTTAAAACAAAAGGAAGCAGACAAGATAAGGAAGTACACCTAGTTGTAACAATATTTACGGCTAACGGGACTTGCCAATACCCTGCGGTTAGTTCCAATGACGTCATGTACTTTACGGCGCTAAACTTTTGAAAGATCTCATCGATCGCTTCCGGCGATTCCCGGTCAGGAATTATTATTTGATTGATACGACGGGCATCTAAACACAGTCTCACTCTACCGTCTTTTTTAATTACCACTACTAACGGGTTTGAATAAGGCGACACCGATCTCACTATTATACCCCCCTCTAACATTTTGTCTAACTCTTCCTGAACGGCCTTTCGTTTGGAAAATCGCACCGGATAACTTCTCTGTACTGTAACGGGACAGTTTGGGTCTACCCAGGGTAATTTGGGGAAAGTGGAAATATAAAAGTATAAATCAGTGGTTTTCAAACTTTTTGGGTCCACGGCTCCCTTGACCTGAACATAAATACCCGCGGCTCCCTTCGTACACTACATCCGACTCGAAGTGTGGGGTTAAAAAAACTTAAGTTCGAAACAAATGAATAAGACAATAAGAGTGTATTTTATTTCTTTACATTAACTATTAACATACATAACACATTTTAATCGACTTTTAATTTTATGACACCTTATTCTTGCAACGAAATCAAATCAATGGGAATGATGAGCTTGCTTCTTCATCACCAATTCTTCAAATCTCGGCACAAGATTGGAAACTGCGACTCACATCTCTTCCTCGACGTTCAATCGCGATCTGTATTTGGTCTTGATGACTGCCAATGCTGAAAATCCTACCTCACATAAGTAGGATGTCACAAAAGGAATCAAAACTCGTAGGGCCTTGTTACCTACTTGTGGATACTCCTGCCTCACCAAGCCCCAAAACTCAAGCAGTGATGAGGAAACGAACGTCGATTTTAATGTGGAGTCTGAAGAAATATCTATAAATTGCTCTTGTTCTTCAGTAGTAAGTGTTGATGGTAGTCCTGTACTGAAGGGATCTTTGATCCAGTTGTGCTGATCAACCTCTTCTGCAAAGTATTTCTGAAAGTGAACATTAAGTTCAGTTAAATGATCCACAAACACAGACTTCAATTCTTCACTCAACTGTAAGTCATTGTCTTCTAAAACCGTGTGCAGAGCAGGGAAACTGTAATGTATATCTCTGTCATCCAACTTTGTCTTCCACAATAGTAGTTTCTTTCTGAAGGCTGAAATTTTCTCTGACAGTTGCAGAATGTTGGTCTCATTACCTTGAAGGGACACATTTAATGAATTGAGTTTTTCAAAGATATCACAAAGATATGCCAGCTTACAAACAAAGTCACTGTCTACGAACTTCTCGGAACTCAAATGTTTCTCTTGAACAAGATAACAGTGAAGTTCATTCCTGAGTTCATACACCCTTTTCAAGACATTTCACATGTGAAAGCCAGTGAGAGTTAGAGTAATAAAGTAGGGAAATATGCTCAGCCCCCATATCAACGCACATTTGTTGAAAACATCTGGACTTAAGTGGCCAACTTTTAATGAAGTTTACCACTTCTATCACTGACTGAAGAACCTCATGAAGGGCAGGGCTGATGTTTTTTGCTGCCAGTGCTTCTCTATGAGTAAAACAGTGTGTCCAAATAGGATGAGGAGCTTCTTTACGGATCAGAGCCTGTAGTCCGTCATAACAGCCAGCCATACTACGACCTCCATCTGTACACACGCCTACACAATTCTCCCAGTTAATGTTGTTTTCTTCCATAAAAGAGTGTAGTATTTCAAAGAGGTCTGCTGCTTTTGTTCCAAGAGTTATATTTCTGCAGAAAAGAAGATCTTCATGATACTTGTTATCATGTATAAACCGCACGTAACAAATTAGATGCGCATCATTGTGGCTGTCAGTAGCTTCATCCAACTGAATAGCGAAATCACCTTTGAGTTTTTCAAACAACTGATCATTAATGTCGTCAACCATATCGAGTATTCGATGACTAATAGTGTTGTCTGACAAAGGAACACTTGCCAGTTGCTTGGCAGCAGACTCACCTATCATAATAGACACTAAATATCACTATAGTATTGACGACTCGGAACACTTAAGTTTTTTATAAGTAAAAACGTAAAGTTTTACCTTACAGCCTGTAAAACAAACATAAACACATAGTGTTCCGAGTCGTCAATACTATAGTGATATTTAGTTAAGTAACGGACACGTCATGGACAACGAAATCCAAGAATAATAGACACCATGTCCATAGCAGATGGTAAAATAAGGTCTTCCGCAATGGTGTGAGGTTTCTTGCTCTTTGCTACACGGTAGGCAACTTTGTAAGATGAAAGAAGGGCCTTTGTAGGAATCGTAGCTTGTTTAGTGAAAGTTGTTTCTTGTTCTGTCATTTCTTTTAACTTGCGGGAAAAGTATTCCCTTGGTTTATTTACCAAACTACCATGATTTGACTCCAAATGTCGTTTCATTTTATTAGGAAGCACTCGTACACGTACTCGTGTCTTTAGAACTGCATGATGACGTTTGAAATGTCTCGTTTTGTACTTACATTTAAAAATTTATCCATACTGACAGAGAAACACAATTATCACAGAAGACAAACAACGATTAAAAACGATATAAATTAGACAAAACTAACCTCCAAACTGATTGAAACTGAATTGAAACAAATGCGACACGTAGTACGATTCGACTGCCATCTACCTACCACGTTGCCAGAGTAACAGCACTTACAAGCCGGCCTGCTAGATATCACTAGCGCACAGCTCATCATGGCGAGCATTGTTCCGATACTCAGCTGCGTTGTGAAACCAATGGTCAGGTCCAGTTCAGTAATTTTGTTTTATTTTAGAGGAAATCATTAAAGCAAATCAACTCAATATATTATTTTTACGAAACCACCGCGACGCCCCTGGGAGCCGCGACGCACAGTTTGAAAACCACTGGTATAAATAATAATAAACAAATTTTATTCATAAATTTTAATGACGTAGGAAGCAAGCGAGTGAAATAGTGTCAAGGTCAACATTTAGACGCAAGAAAAACAGTTACATATAGCCAACGAACTTTGACCTTTGTAAACGATGCAGTGAAACCAAGTCAGACCATATTACGTCAGTCCAATACGTCACGTTGGAATGTAGGTGTGTCAACCCCAGCAGTCTGTTAACGCTTGGTTTACAAAGGCAGTCGGCCATGAACACCTAAGAACAACTGACGCGAGCCTTTCGCGTCCGCCGGCTGAGCATAGTTTTCGTCTCACCCAAACAAAAATGTGAAAGTATAAACAAAAATCGGATCGAAATTGCAAAAAATCAATTAACAGTTATGATATAAACAGTTATGATATAAAAGTACATTGTTTCAGTAAAGTGCGGGAAACCAAGAAATATAAGAAATAGTCGAAAGTGCGCAGTAAGATGGACTCACCTGTTGTAACCAGATAAGTAATAGAACGAGGCATAATATAATTTCTTCAGACAGGCATAAATAAATTCAAATATAATTCTAAATTTTGTTGAAAGAAATGTTTTACTAAAATGAGCTCAAAAAGGGGAATATAAAATATGTACTGCATGAAAGTGTGCGTGTCTGGGTGCGTGAAATAAAAATGATAAACTAAGAAGCGCTGGTTTGTGTTAATTAAATTTTGAGAGTAGTTTAAAGATGTTATTATTTTATGTGGAGTACAGATAAATTCATATATAAGGAAAATTAACAAGTTTTTGTCTGAATAATTTTTCATTTGAATATAAAAAAAAAATGTGTTAAGAATTATTTGAATTGAAAAGTGATATAAAAGTAATAAATAATTCATGGGAAAACAAATTAATTGTTGAGTGAGTTATATCAGACAACCATCTCGTCCAATTCGAATCCTGGACTTGGTGAGTAAAATTTTAAATTTGGTAGCAAACAACATGGCGGCTACAAGAGCCAAAAGCGTATTGTTAAACAAAGTCTAACTAATAAATTTATAAACATAAAAAATAAAATATAACAGTACGTAGGGTGCATGTTCCCTTACCTTTAACTCACACTCGTAGTTCCTGGCTCTTCCAGGTAACTCTGCAAACACTTCTTTAAAACTTGCTACGACCCGCCACAATGCTCTACGTTGGGGACTCCTTACCACGCCACCCTCACTACAAAACTTGTGTGCCCTCTCTTCCCATATTTGCTCTTCCCGTTCATCATTCTCTCTCTCTACATGCATTCACTCTAACTTCCATTCCTCTATCACTAACCCTGTTCTGTATCACCCTTACTCCCGATATTCTCACCGTATCTGAAACCCGCTCAAAACTGACCCTGATTGGTTTAATTTCATGACTTAGTTCTAATATCCGCTTCTTAAAATCAATCACCGCGCTATGCCTAATTAAAAAATCTTAATTTCAAAATTTTGGAACTTATTTGTAACCTTACCTTTACGGGCCCAGGATCTTTCACGCGAACTCGTGACCTGTAAGTGTGATTTTGGGTTTGTATTATTTAATAAATATGACTCTCATTGACTGCGTTAACTAGCTCTGTTTTATTTAACATCTTTTGTATTCTCCTTTTTAATTTCTTTACTTTCTATTTTCCTTCTCAGGAACAATTACTGATTCTTACTTAACCAAACAAAAATTAATATATTTACTTATTATCATAGGTATACTAAATGTATCATGAAAGGCAACCCAGTATTTGCTCACTCTCTCCCTTTCACACGTTTTGCCCCCTTAATTAATGAGAAATCTCTTTACCCATTATATAACTTTTATTTTCATATTTATTTTAATTTAAATTGTATGTTTACTTCCCTATTATCGCCTCAGACACATGGTGAAAGCACTACCGGTTTTTCTTTTGTTCACGTGGTCATTCCGAAATACTCTTTCTCATTAAATTTTGATCACTGGTGGCTGTCTGCTATTTCACTGTTATTTCAATACTGTATCACATTTTTATTTGTAGTTTAATCACATTTTTAACAATTTTATTATATTTTGGCTTGCGAGCCTTGTTACACTGAACCGCGCGGTTCTGCTAGGTGACGCTAAGTAACTCGTTTTCAAGATGGCCCTCGGCATCCCGAGAGCGACAACTTGCTTTCTCATTGGCTAACGCTATTTATCGCAAAATCTCGTAGTTTAATGTCGTCTCGCTGCTGGTGACCAGGGGAACTGTATGTGCTCTTCACGATGTCAAAACCGGCACCCGTGCACTCGGACACATTCTGATGCTCCAGGTTTCGTAGCATGTGGCCTGGCTTATTGTACAAACTGACAACTGGGCATGGACGTAGCCAGGATTTTGGATAGGGGGGGCAGAGGACTAAAGGGTTACCTAAAAAGCGCCGAGGGGGGGGGATAAGCAAATTGTTTCGTCTCGGTATGTTATTAAGGCTCGTCAGTATAACTATCGCATACCTATTATAGGAATCTAAGCTAAAAAGAAATTTTTAAAATTAATCCAAAAGGGAATTTAAAAAAGTTTTACTCTATTGATCCAAAGCAGTGATTGTCGGATCTATTTAAAAGACTTTTATGTTACTTTATTTGTGAGTTACCTCTCACATGAAATTTTTTTTTATTAGCTACTTTTTAGTAACACGCACCGTTATCGAGTTAAAAATTAAAATTTTCCTTTATTTAAAAACTTTAGGAATTTTTTCTCTGGAATGAAGAATACTACGAAGAAATGTTTCAGATTTAACCATAGTAGTGCACACTTAGATTTGATATATTTTACTTTCGTGGCTGTACTAGGCACTGTTATATTCTTGGGCGATTACTTCTATTTGATCGTTAAGAGGGTACCCTAGATTGTCAATATATACCGCAAGAAGTTCAAAAATATTTTAATTCAAGGGGTGAAATTAAAGATTGGAACACATGATCCAAGAAAAGATGTTCTGGGGTGTCTGAGACCCCAAGATGCTTTAAGGGTTAAATAATCACCAAAAGTCACAAATAATAATGTGATTTTAATTAAAACGTGGCAACAATGAAAAAACAGAATTACTTACAAATACCGTGATGAATGACAAAATTAAAGTTTTATAGTACGGTATGATATAAAATTAGTATAGTACAGTATAATTTTATACAATTATATATTTTTAAAACAATATTAGTTTTTCGTACGCAAACTAGCAAAGGATATATTATCACAAAGTATTAAACTAAAACATGTTACTAAAATAACTTACTAAAATAAGTTAAACTAAAATAAAAACTAAATCAAATAACTAAAAAATGTTAAACTAAAATAAGTTTTCTTGGATTTTCAGAAAACCTTTTCAGCACTTCCTTCTCCAATTGCTCCTTTTTTTCTAAAGCAGTTTTTCTGTGGACACTCATTAAGCATAGTCCATTGAGACGCTCCCCTGTCATCGTCGACCTAAGCCAGGTCTTTACTCTCCGCAACGTACTAAACGACCGCTCTAAAGTACAAGTGGTGCAAGGCAGAGTAATAGAGATAAGCAGCGCTTTTTTTGTGGCCGGGTAAAAGATTTCAGCCTCTTTTACTAGATCTGCTATTGTCAGTTTTTTTAGCTGCTCTTTATTGAGTTTCTTCTTCTCCCACATAGTGTACCATAATTCAACTTCGGAGGCAACATCTTTTAAGTTATAAAAATCTGAGAACTCCTTGCCTTTTATTTTAAAGTCTTTCATGGATATCATCTAACAGATGTAGAGACAAAATTGAAAAGGCAGGTGAGTGTTCATCTGAAAAACGTGCCTCCAGTGAAGAAACTAATGAATCGAAGTAAGGAATTACCAAGGATCTGTTCCAGTACTCTAAAGGACTGGAAGCTGGAGGATTGGAGCGATGTTTTTGTTTTTGAATAGATCTTGGGACTGTCAGTTCCACTCTAACATCTTTGGTAATCTCGTCGACACCATTTACAAGCTCTGTAGTAACTTTCTCTGCATCACTACGATGAGTTGTTATCACTCCAAGGATCCGTTTGATGTGTTTTGAGCATTGGACCAGGTCCAGGGTTTTAAATTGAAGAACATTTACAACAGGTTCCAATAAGGCAGAATATTTGGCTATCAAGGCAACAGCAACAATAAGTTCAGGTTTTGTGGCTGCAGAATGTAATTGAAATGCCTGATTCCTCGTGTTCGAATTTCCTTCTTCCAGTGATAATCTCTTCAACCCTTCAACAATTTTTATGAAATGCTCGTTAAAAACTGAAATATTCTTGCATTTTTGGGACCATCGCAACTCACAGAGCATTGGAATGTTCGGGGCGTAGCGTCTTCTCAACACTGACTCTCTGAAGAACCTTATAATGTCTTTGATAGTGGCGATGGTGTTGCGTATTTGTGGAACACTATTCAAGTCATTTACAACAAGATTTAATTTGTGTGATGCACAATGAAAGAAGCTAGCTTTCTCATACTTATTTCTTATAATTGATTGTAGACCTCCATACTTACCAGCCATAGCTGAACATCCATCATAACCCTGACCTACACATTTCTTCGGGTCAAGTCCTTCTTTTTCCAGAAACTTGTCTATCGCTGTTGCAATCGTGGTGGCATTGAGGGCAGGAAGTTCCACAAAACCCACAAACTCTTCCCGAACTTGCATTTCTTTTTCATCGAAGAAGTGCAAACCGATAGACAGCTGCTCTTTCCCTGATATATCAGCAGTCTCATCTGCCAGCACGCTAAAGGCAAATGCCTTCTTTGCTTGTTCTATAATGTCATCTTTGATAACAGCTCAGCAGAGATCAATAATTTCATTCTGGATCTGAGGGGACATATGTTGCATTGTTTCTCATATTAAGGATATCACAGTGACGTTTTAGTTCTTGGTCACCAGCATCGATTCGGAAGTGGATCAGGTCTTGAAAACTAGGGACTTACAAAAGCGGGAAGTTCAAAACTGTAAATTAACTATATATGTTTCTTTAATTCTTTAAAGTAAAGTAAGGATAACTGTCCATCACTGCTCCTGTTCTAGCACTCCTCGCATGCGTTTTTTATCTACTTTTATTTTATATTTTTTACTTTGTAACTTGATCTAGGGGGGGCAGCTGCCCCTCCCTGCCCCCCCTTGGCTACGCCCCTGCAACTGGGTGTTTCAAAAGTGAACTTTGACTATGAAAACAGGTTCTGTGTGGGTAACTCCACATTATTACAATTGATGAAAGAATAAAATAAATCCCAAACTTCTGTACCATTACAATTTTTGTTAATTTTATATGTTACTAAACATAATTACTGTAACAAACTAACTTAAATCATAACATTTGATTATTTTTAATCATATAACATAATACAACTACTTAATAACTCTTTTTAGGCCCATGCCTGTATCTAAAGTTTACATGTGTTTAAACGGTTTTGTTTAACATAATTTGCAACATAATAATATTTTGGTTAATTACAATCAAAGAAACCTATAACAAAATTGAACATTAAATATGCACTAATATTTCCTTATAAACTCACTTTAGAGAATATAGTGTCTAACTCCCCTTACTGTATTCAACCTAACATATTAGTCTTTTATACTTATTTTCAATGTGGTTAATATACTGTACCTTTGTTAATTTTATTCATTAACAATAAAACAATATATCCCTTATCATCCTTATACTATACTGACAAACTTCTTTAAAATAATGGAAAACAATTTCCAGTGGTGTGTTTCCCACAAATATTCTTATATTTTAATACAGTCTTTCCTTTTTCATTACACTAGGCCCATGATTACTTATAACTGTCCCTTATAATTTACACTGTTTAGTTATTATATTTGGGTTAATAGATTACTTATAATCTATTATTACAAGTTTATTTCTGACTACACTGCACTTTCTTAACTAGTGTGTTTATGTAGTTCATTTATTAACACTGGGTCCTATAATGGTTCATTATTGATTATTATCTTTCTTATTCATTTATCACTTTTGTGTTCACCTCCTAACAGTTTATTCTATATTTCATGTATTTATTGTCACTGGGTCCTATCAATGTTTATTACTTATCACCGCTTTCCTAATGAATTATTGTTACTCACATTCATTTTTAATTAGTGTCTTTTGATAGTTTACTTCAAAAGTAATTTGTTCAGTATATTTGTTTTTACATTTCATTTTCTTTTTATCTTTCCTATAGGTTACGTATTATTTATTTTCCTATTTAATTTTGTACTTTTATTTATATATTATTCTTTTTAACACTTGGGTGTTATTATATTGTGGCTTGTACTATTTTCTCTACCTCACCTTATCCAATCTATTGGGTCTAGTCATCGTCATTGTCTAAGTCAAAATCAGTTAGTAGTGTTGTTCTATCATTCCTCTTTTAATAATTTTTTTATTTTCCTTTAGTATACTGCTTTTCTTCCATTAATGATACTTGTAAACTTGGTGCTATCATAGGTCACGTTACAATAAATTAATTTACCTTCAATAATCTGCCTTGTGACTTCTTATAAATCTCTTCTATTACGCGTTTCGGAGACTATGCTCCATCTTCAGATATTAATTCGATCAAGTGACTTGGATACCAGATTAAACATGAATATTATATATTTGTGTATTTATTATTTATTCTTTCTTTTTAATATTTAGTATTAAATAATTATCTACTTAATATTTAATTATGTCATTTATTTAATAATTATTCATCACAGTAATTGTTAGTCCCATATCCACAAGAACAAAAACTGAAAACAATATTTGGGGAAGCAACTTTTATCATCTCACTCTGTATAACTCTTTATTTGAAGTAGACATGCAGTTGGACATGTAGACATGTATTATCATCTTCAAAGTAGTTATAGTACCTTGGGATTCCACACATCAAAAGAATTTCCACTCTGTAGCATTGTTGGAAATTGACCAACTTGGCTTAGTCTCGCACACCTTTTTTGATGTTGTCCACATTTTTCAAAATAATTTGTATGTCTTTCCACATACAATGGAAATATTTCTTGTATGTGGAATATTTCTTGTGTTGTTTGTACAATTTCTTGATAAAATTTTAATTTAGAAAAAGAAAGAAATAATAAGGGACTAAGAGCAGGTGAGAAGGGAATCTGTGGAACATCTAGATCACCTTTTTATGATCAGAAGTTCAATACAAGATATGGCAGTCAGACAGGGGCATTGTCATGTGACATGTTCAGTTGTCTTCATTATTTTAATGGATGCAGGAATCCTTTCCCTTGTAAGTCATTAGTAATTTTCATTGACAGTCTGCCTTTGAAATACAAATTTCTTATAAACATTTTTTATTGATTTTGTAAAACCAAATTGTAATCAATTTGATTTTGTCACTCTTTGCCATGTATGGCAAGGCAAGTAGATTGCATCCCTCTCCTCAATTTGCGATTTGACTCTTACTCCTCATCTGAATTTTTGCGATTTGTTTTTGAGATTTTACTAAAAAAATGTATGACTTGTCAATTGTTAGCATAGATGTGCAGAATTGTTCATTTGTTATTAACAAGATCCATTCACCTCTCCCTTAGTTCAGTAATAATATTTTTTGGAGCCATTTTCTCACATGCTTTTCATATTCAGTGCCAGTCAGAATCTGATGAACTGTAAAATGCTTCAAACTGAATTAATTTCTAATCATTCTTAATATTAAATAAAGATTTGAAGGATACGAGTTCTTACTTTTTCAATAATTTAATTGGTTTTATCATTGAAGGTCTTCCAGCGTAACGATTATCTTCCACACTTTTCCTCAGCCACATGAAAGTGCCTTGAACAATCTGATAACTGTGTTCTTGGTAGGTGCTGCATTATTACCAAGCGTCATGCAAAACTTTTATCATACAACATTTATCAAGATTTTGTTGCTCCGTTCTGTAACCATCACTCATGCACACACAGATAAAATTGTAGTGAAGCTTGGAATTTTTGAGTTGTATTGGTAGTCAAATGAAATTGTATAACTTCAGTCTTCAGTTATTATGCTGTGGAAACTGATTTCTTACTTTATTTCAAAATGTTGCATGTATGAGGGCAAGTGAAAAGATAAGGTGAAATTTTAAAAAATAATTTTGGATTTGCCTGTACATAAAAGAAACTGCATTTTCCACATCCCTCCTACTTCTGTGCACTTGGCCCATCCCTTAACGAGCTTTTGAATTCCTTCCTAAAAGGATCATTTTAGGCTCATGTGTAGCCAGTTTTGCACTGTTTCTATGACCTCTTCAGCTGAGCAAACATGTTTTCCTCAGTTTTACTTTAGTGGATCAAAAAGATAAAAACTACTTTGAATAAGGTTACCATATTTTTTGTTTTGAATTTTAAGGTTTATAATTTTTCAGTATATAAGTGTTAATGATTACGCGTATATCTATTTTCAAGTGTTAATGATTGTCTACAACACTCATATTGTTTTCAATGAAAACAAATTTTGTGGATAAAATATCAAAAGTTACTGAAGAAAAAGTTGAAGTAGCATGTTTAGTATATTAGATAGGATTATGAGTATTGTTAATTCTAGGTTATCTTTAAGATGAGAGGATAACGATTTATCAGTTTTGTAATAAATAATATACTGTAAAATATTCAATAATACTCAAAACAATTGTGAAGTAACTTTGAAATACATGTAAAAAAAATCAGTAACTTACATATTGAACACACAATGTAAAGAACTCACAGCACTTGCCAGCTGTTTACATTAATATAAATGATTCATTCAGTCATTGCTGCAATCAGAAAGCAAAAACAAGAACTGAAATGCTTGATGAACCTTCTGTACTAGTAAGATATAAAGTATTTAAAAGCAACAAAAAGTGAGCAGCTTAATATTGTACCATCGATCCTCAAAGCGTTAACTATTTTGATATGTTCATTGCTCTTTGAAGTGAGAGGTCTACCTTTCTGTTCTTCAACCCGGAGAGAAGTCCGGGCATGTTTAAATCAATGTACTCGGAGATCTTACTTAATGTAAAGAACTGTTTTCAAGTTACCGCTGCAATCTACTGTTAATCTCTGCACATTTTATTCCCTCTATGTTTGGAAGACCTTCAGAGACCTTCACTGCTCGCCTTTCTTGTTTGATGAAGTTGGGCAATGGAGGGCTCATTTTAATTGACTTCATAACACAGTAGTCAGCTGGCAACAGTGAAATAATACAACAAACAGACAAGATTGTGAGCTTTTAATTTATAACAACGAAGTCACGGCTGCTCTATTGATAGAGAGTAGGAAAGGCAAATTTTCCTTACTTTTTGACTTTCCTTTTTTAAAAAAATCCAATGTGTGTGTGTGTGTGTGTGTGTGTGTATGGTATTACGTACAGAATATTATTATAAACATATAATTTTATTTTCTGTAACAGGTGTTAAAGTTTGTAATGGGACTGGCTGATTTTTATTACATCATAGGGTATCTGTATATTTACATGATATGCGAGGCATATTTCAAAAGTAAGGGCCAGTTGGTTATAAAGAGCAATTGGAAAACTGATCAGTTCATCCATGCGTAGTAGATTTAACTGCTCCATTGGGCATGTAACAAAATGGCTCGTGCTTGGAACGAAACAGTGACTATGTAGATAAATAATGTAAGTTTATATCTATTTGGAACCCCTAATAAATATTAAATTTTCTCTTGTTTTATAACCAATCCGTCCTTATGTCTCGTATTTATCATACAAATGTACCTTACATCTCTGCCTGTTTATATGACTTGCCCCCACTTTTGTAAAAGCAGGATTCCATAGCATGAGCAGATTCATAATATCTGCATAATTTGCAGATGCTGCTGTACTAATATGTTTAATATATTAGTACCCTCTTTGCTAAGTGAGTGAGGTAATTTCACTGTCTTCTTTTTGTTTACCTGGTGACACTATTGCTGTTGGTATATAGGTTTCATGACTTTGTCAGATAGAATTTCCATTCATCTTGCCTGTTTCAATTCTCCTTTAATTTATTTTGTCTTCAGATTGTCCAGAAATGGCAATCTTATTTAATGCTAATATTGTCATTTTGTTCATTAACATGAGGCAATGTGGCTGCTGCTTGCTCCATTTCAGCTTCTTTGAACATAACAGCAGGTCAAAACTTGAGTCAAAATTCTCCAGAGTCGCATGTGTGTAAAATAATTCTTTAATATTATACTTTGCTTGTAACTTCTCATATCTCCATGATAAATTGTGACTAATGGCATTGTGAACATCGAATTAATAGCAGTTAATTGTATAATGTTTGATAAAAGTGTGCGAGATATGTTTAGAATTAACATAGTTCCTGTCTGTAATGTGGCTAGATGCTGTTATTGGTTCAGTCTACATGTATTACGTACGCCTAGAAGTGTAAAAATGAGAACTGTATTTTTAGTTATTTAAAAACGTTAAACATTATGTAAATACCTCGAGTGGCTTACCTTGTGTTTGTAATTAGTGATCTAAACTGAAATATATTTTTGTATCATATCAAATAAATGTGGTTGGTTTTCATTTTTCCTGTGGATTCTGTGTCTTATTAATCAATTTAATACAGAATATAAAGAGGTGTGTAAAGGATAAATTAACTTACTTTGAAATATATTTTACTGAATTTTTGCACAGTGTGTTACTGTGCCAATATTGTTGTGGAGGTATCAGATTTTTATAATGTTGACTTCTTGAGAAACTTGATTCCTTAGAATGTATACTTAATGTGTAGAAACCTGACAGCCGTTCTTGATCTGTAAACCATGCAGAACCAATGTGAGAATTACTCCCTTCTTAAAATATGATGTACAGCAGTAGAGAAGAGGGTACTCAGTAACAGTTTGCTGTCTTATTCACGCACTGTCTCTCTCTGTCACATATTGCCATCTCACCAACTTGTAAGTTCTCACCAGCCTTGTTACAGCTGACTATGAAACAATATACAAGACTGATCTGTGCGCGAAATGAAAGAAACTTTTGTTAGCATCACAGTGAGGCATTTGTCCATTGTGCATCTCCAAATCACTATTCAAAATCTGTCGTCAGGTCTATAGTGACATTGTGTATAAATAGTCTATTATTAATTATAAGAACAGATTTCTTCTGCAAGTAAACTGAAGTTTACAGATTTCATCTGTATTTGAAGTTTTACCAGTTATTATGCTGATATAAAACCCTGACGCACGTTTCACAGAGTAATTTGTATCTCCAGAGGTTTCAATGTGAATTAACTAATTATTAACCTTCCGTCAGGCGCGGTCCCTTACAGCACGACAGCAGGCGCGGTGTATCAAATTGATAATCATACTGATTGACTGCTTTATATTTTCTTTTTTAGCAATATTGCAAAGTAGTATTTGATTTTTGATATTATAATGAATATATTATCTGAAATATGTATGTGAATTGAAAAAAAAAATAGAAACCAATGTAACATTTGCAAACTGAAAGTAATATTTTATTTCTGACATTTTAATGAACATATAATCTGAAACGTATAAATTTACTGAAAAAATATTTATGAAACAGTTCACCATTCACAAAAACTAAGATATTACATGAATACATAACTTCAAATTTACAAATAGACAGAAAAAAGTACTTTGTAAAAAAATTTAGTTGTCACGAAAACTAAGAAAGTTGTATCATCCGTTACTCTCCTCATCGGAAACATGCTCTGATAAACCAGGAAGAATTTAGCACAATCAATGCAGTAGCTTTCTATATGTATCAATCAAACAGGTTTTTTGCATTTCACATAATTATACTTTGTTAATCGTGGCTTTGTTGTGCATGTCTGACACCTTTCTTTTTTCGCTCAATGGCATTGCTATCATCTTGGTTTTCTTCATTGCCTTCTGGTCTGCAACGTTTTAGACTATCTTGCAGATTTTTGTGTATTCTAGAAGTGTTTGTACCACTTCAAATGATTTGGGGCAGAACTAATTCATGAGTTATAATGTCTTCATAAACATTTTTATTCTAACAACATCATGACCATTTCCGAAATAAATAACTTGTGCCACACATACCACTCATGTTTATCATTGCAAAAAATATGACCATTGGCCAACAGCGTACATTTCTTGCTACATTATACGATGTACATAATTTGTCAGTAGTGTCCACTCCCCCTTTCGTTCTATTGTAAAATGTTGTCACAGACAGCTTCTGCTTATCTCCAGTATCAGTATTGATTTATCCTCATGCAAACTAGATGCCAAAACAACATTTTCCAGAAATACAAACATAAATTGTTTTAGACTGAAACAGTGAATCAATATGAGTAGAAATATGAAAAATTGACTAATCAAAATGATTTAACAAGACAATTGTAAACCTATAAAAATATAACACGCACAGGCGCAGTGTATCAAATTGAACAAACAGACACTATCTTCACTTTGCAATAGCTGTTGGCATACTAAACGCTGTTGACAGATAAAGGGTAGAAATATGTTAAGCTACTGAGAGACAGGTGATGCTGTCATCTGTTAGAGACAAATGGAACAAAAAAATGTAAGACAAGTATCAATCAGATCAGCCGCGCCCAACAGAAGGTTAATTTAATTTGATTATAATATGAATTAATGAATAATTGATTTTATTTTAATTTAAATTTTCAGTTGTAATGTTTGTTTAAGTAGTCAGCTAATTTGATGGTTATATTAAAATACTTTACCAACTCCTCTTTTATGTTATAATAAAACGACACATATTAAACAATTAACCAACATATTAAACATTATTTTGAAACAAAATTATTTTCAAAATAATAAACTATACCACCAAACAGATGGCCTTGCTATGGGATCCCCAACCTCCGCTACATATCATAAATATTTCTTCAAAAACTCAATAAAGAAATGATAAACATAATACAATTTAATGGCCCATTAGGAAGTTATTTTAGATACATTGATGAAACTATATATATCCAAAAATAACGGCATAACATTTGAAATATATTAGACTCTACAAATAACTTAGAAAATAAAAAATTCACATAGAAGAAGAATCTAATAACAACTTTAATATTAGACTGTAATCAAAAATAAAATGAATTTCCAATATTCAATGTATAGAAATTCTTTCCTAACTAATTAGATAAATTCCAAGTAATTCTAACAATGCACCCCCACATAAAATGGCTTCATTCAGTTCATTAATATACTGAATGCTGAAAATCCCATTAAATGACAAAGAAAGAAATATGATTAAACAAATATCAAGAGAGATTGTAACGGGGCAAATTAAGAGAAGGGTCTATTTTTTTTGATTTAATAATTATTTGGGGCTAATCTGTTTGGGCACCATTTATAGTCACAAAAACTTAATTTATGTAACACCTTGTGCCAGGCGGCTCCAGGTACGAGAGAGATAAAACATTGGAATGTGGATGTGTGCGCGTGTGCCGCTCTCTGTACTCTCCAACTCAAAGTCGATAACGGAAGGAACACGAAAATATAACTAATTATCGTGTGATGTGGTGCCTTTTAAGCCAATGAGAGAATGAGTTATGGAAGAGACATCCGGTTAGCGGCCACTTGGTGATTTACATACAAAGAACGAAGAGCGTCACCCCGGCAGCTTGCTGCCTCAGTCGACTTACAACTCATGACCGCACGGTCATCTAAAACAGTGCTCGAGCAAATTAGTGTCAGCCGACCAGCAAATTGTGTGTTTAAGATGTGTAAAACAATATAAAAGTTTAAATCAACAGTGCAGAATTTAACCAGTAATATCAAAATTAACAGCGGGAACTTTTCGGACAAAAGTGAACAAAAAATTTGTGGAAACCAGCAAGTGACCTGCAGGGACGCCGATACCACGTAACAGTACAGTGGAACTTGGTTATTACGGCCTCGGCTGTTATGTCAACTCGGGTGTAGCGTTATTTTGTCATAAGTCCGGTCAAACTGATATCTTTAACATTATAAAAATTCCCGGTTTTAACGTCACTAAATATTGTACTACTCTGTTATAGCGTCAAAAATTTCTCAGATATTTTACTCTAAATTTCATATAAACGTATATGTGTGCGCGCACGCTACACCCATGGCTACAGACATACATTGTATACAAGCGATAAGCACTGTAACAGGACCGCTGGCGCCAGCCGGTGTCTGGCGACTGACATGTCTCCCCACCACTCTCACCGGGTCAGTAGCACTGCGCGTCTCGAGGCTGTTTTTGGTTGTTATTGTTTCTGTATCTGGTCGTACTGTGACAGTTTCTTTTGTGTGTTTTATAACTTAAGTTTCGGTAACCACTGTTTATAGAATTTTATACGTAGGTCTACATTTTTATACAGTAATCATGGCAAGTTCTAGTACAAAAAGAAAGGTTCTGTCTATTCAAGAGAAAGTACGTGTAATTAGATCATGTGAAAGCGGACGTAAAATAGCTGATGTATGCCGTGAGTTTGGTTTAGTGAATTCTACTGTAGGTTCAATTTTAAAAAACAAGGACAAAATTTTAAAAAAATTTGAGGAAGATGGAGAAAAAATTTAAAAAATTAGGAAATACGAACATGGTGATGTGGATGCAGCATTATTGAAATGGTTCAAACAGTGTCGATGTTCAGATATTCCTGTGAGTGGACCAATTCTGAAAGAGAAAGCTACAGAATTCGGAAAATTGTTTGGTATTGATTTTACGTGCTCCAACGGATGGCTAGATCAATTCAAGGCCCGACATTCGATTTCCTTTGCAAAAATTTGTGGTGAGGCAAAATGCGTAGATCTGAACGTTACAGGCGATTGGGTGCGTAACACTTGACCAGAAATTAGACGATCATATAAAGATGAAGACATCTTTAATGGAGATGAAGCCAGAATTTTTTATAAATTAACTCCAGATGAGACTTTCAAATTTAAAAATGAAAAGTGCATTGGTGGGAAGCTCTCTAAACAAAGAGTTACAGTTTTTGTTTGTGCGAACATGACGGGAACCGAAAAAAGGAAACTTGTAGTTATCGGGAAAAGTTTGCATCCTAGATGTTTTAAAAACATCAAAAAACTTCCTGTAAGTTACACTGCCAACAAAAAAGCGTGGATGACTTCTAGTATTTTTGAATATGAACTAAGAAAGTGGGATAAAGAACTGTCATCGAAAAACAAAAAAATTCTACTTCTAGTTGACAACTGTGCAGCCCATCCAAAGTTAAATTTGACAAACATTAATCTGGTCTTCTTACCGGCCAACTGTACGAGTGTCCTGCAACCTATGGACCAAGGCGTCATTAGAAGCCTAAAGTGTCACTACAGCAAGCAACTTTTAAACAAAATTATTTTCTGTATGGATACGGCGCAACCTGCCACTATTTCACTCTTAGATGCAATACAATTCCTAGACGACTCTTGGAAGAGTGTAACACAGAAGACGATAGCAAAATGCTTTAGTAAAGCACAACTCGTACATGAAAATTTACCCGATGATGACGAAGACGACGACTTGCCGCTCTCGGAGTGGATTAAGAAATTCGACGTAAATGAATTTGGAAATGAACTTGATTCCTATGCATCAGTGGATGACCAAGTAGAAACATTCTGGTGAGTGATGCAGAAATTGTCGCGGAAGTAAAAAACATAGAAGCAGAAGATAGTGTTGAAGAAGATGCTGAGCATGAGGAGGATGCCGGCATCGTTTGTCCGACAGTACAGGAAGCAATGAGAGCCGCCGAAACTCTTTCACGATTTTACTGCTTTAGAGAGACGTCTGACGACACGTTCAATGCAGCGCAGCATCTCCACAGCACAACAGAAAGAATGTATTTTTCAGAAAGGAGCGTTCAAAAGAAAATTACGGATTACTTTCGACAGTAAGCCTAAATGTAAGTACATGTACTTTCTTTTTGATCTTTTAAAATATTCTTCATGCTGTTTGTATAAATGAAATGCAGTTTGTAAACTTTAGAATAAATATCACGAATAATGTTAATAATGCAAAGATCTTTCTTTTTTTATTTCTCCTTCCTTACTAGTGATAAAAAGGGTCTTTTATAACGACTCTTTTATAACATCACTCGGACATAACGTCATTATTTTTTTGGTCCCTTCAATGACGTTATAACCAAGATCCACTGTATATCAAATCAATTAATTATGAAAATATAAAATAAAAGAAAAAAGCGCTTAATTAAATGGGGTATGTGTGCGAATGAGAGAGTGAGCAGATGGTGGGTTGTTTTTCATAGAATTTAAGGAACTATTTACTTTAGGAATAAGAGAAGTAAGGTCAATTTTTGAGTGTCTTTGTTAAATGGGGTAGATGCCTCAATATTAAAACCTGTCAGATTTCAATTCCGAATGTTATTCAAAAAGAAGTAATATCATTATGTCATATATAAAAGGAGAGTACTAAACAGAATATTAAATAAAATTTGAGTTAGTTCACAAGAAATGAGAGTTGAGTTTCTTAGTAACATATACCCTAAATCACGTTTATAGGCCACGAGTTCGAGTGAAGAACCTTGGGACCCGATGGAAAGGTAAGAAGTGTAAAAAATGAGTAAAATTAATTAATTATTAATTTGTACCGTGAAAGTTATAGCACAAATGGCTCCCGAACTTGGACAGCTTTTACAAATTAAATTTTGTACAAGCCACACTTACTCGTGGGTATAAGCGTGATTTGGGAGTGCGTATAAATTATGTACAGGTTATGTGATGTACATACTAGAGTTACGCATTACTTATAATATTAAAGAATATTAAGTACATGTAAGATTAAAATTGTTTTTAAGATTAAAAAATCTCATAAAGACTACAAAAAATGGCAGGAAAGAACGAACATGATTATGTGAAATTAATGTAATTGTCGGCGATGAGGCCGAAAGTAAATCAATGTATGAAAATAAAGAAAATATCTCAACTGAGTCGGCTAACAAAAGCGACTCAGGAATTCAAACAAGTGAAAGTAATGTAGACGAGTCAAAAATAATGAATGAAGTTGAAATTCATTCAACACCTATTTCAATTAATCAAAATAAGAAATCCGATGACGATAATATGTTAACACGGTTGTATAATATGATGTATAACAGTTTAGAAAAACAAGATAGCAATTTAGTGAATTAAGAAGGGATATTAACATAAGATTAGAGGAACAAAATATTAAATTTGATGTTCAGAATAGTAAATTCAATGAAATAAATTGCAATTTTAACGAAATTAGAAATGAAATTAAACAACAGAATTTTGAGCTTAACAAACATATCAATGAAATTAATACACGTTGTGATAGTATGACAGAACAGATATTAGAATCGATAAGTTACAATTGCAAGGAAAAAATTAACGAAATGAATAAAAGGTTAGACAGTAAAATAAATCAGATAATGAATAAAAAGGTAAGTGACAGTGGTAATATGACGAAAAATAATGAAGTAACTGAGAACAAGGTAAGTGGTAATTACGGTAGTGAATCTAATAGTGAAGAAAAAACAGAATTATAATGATATAATTAAAAACGTGGTATTAGAGAATAAGGTAGTTAATGTTGAGAGTGATAAGGAAGATTGTGGTGAGGTAGAGTTGTTAACGAGTGCTGATGAGGCTGAGAGAGAGTGTGATGAAAGGTTAGGTGGGCAAAGGGCAAATTTTCCCCAAGTATATGGTGAAACAGAGGTTTCATACGTGTTGTATGAGGACAGAGTTTCCTCCAGTAGTTGTGTGGAAGACTAGGTGTCTTCAAATAGTCCCTTAATTTGTTGTAATATTCTTGGAAGAGCCAAGAAATATAGTAAGTTTGTTGTGCCCTTTGCGTGGCATGAAAGAGGTAGTGGGGTGGTGACAGGTGTTATGATGTTGAGAGACATTTAGAGAGAGAGTTGTTTGTAGAGGAGGAAATAGAGTTATTTACGTTAAGTAGGAGTTATAAAACGTTGAGTTTAGAATTGAAGGAAATAAACGATATAAAATACTTACCTTGTGAAATAGAGACGGATGATTATTTTGATGATACGGTTAGAAATGATAAAAACTTACCTTACGATGTGATGAATATAGTGGAGGAATATGATGATAGAACGTACCGTATGTTAACCAAAATTACTGATGGAGACTGGACTAAAATTACCAATGTAGACGGGCTTTATGAAATAATGGGAGACAAATATGTAGTTAATTATTGTGTTAATATAATTAACGAAAGTAGTCATGACGATAATAATTATAATGTAATGTTTGTCGATAAGAATGAGTTGTGTTATAAATACATCAGGTTAATATATGATGATGGGGGTTAAATAAAAAATCAGTGAATGGACATTTTAAATATTTTAGTTTATGGTTATGACCTTGCTAACTTATGAAATGAGGTGTGGTAAACAGAAATGATGTGACGAAGAATTGTAAATAAATTGATAGTGAAATTAATTATGTTGTGTTGTAAAATGTATTTGATGTAATAATAATAATATTTTGGCAGACTAAATAAATAATGAGAATAATTATGAAGGTGATAATAAATGAATTGTAATTGTTTTGGAGTAAAGTAATTAAAATAACTTGTGTTTTCAATAATTGATTGAATGAAAGAATTTGAGATAAATAAATAAATTAATGTATAGATAAATTTTGATAATGAATTTAAATGAATTTAACAATATTTTTTCACTCAAGGTGCATAAAAAAGGTGCACAACACCACGTACCAACATTGCCTAAGAGTGTATTTAAATAATTTAGTGAGGCAATGTTTTCAACTAATTCACTAGTGTCATTTGTGAAAATAAAATTTAGCAAATGACAGAAGTTCAGAGTATTTAAAAAAGATGGGTTTTGCTGGAGAGAAGGCGGGGACGAGCAGATGGCAGGTTTGGATAAATGGGAGAGTAAAGAGAGTAGATCTTGTGTTGAAGTTAGTGTAGGGTGATGTCATTTAATGTTAGTAGAAGGGGAACGTGAATTCACAGTGTGTCTGCACGTGCCCGCCCCCTCCCCAACAAATCCCCCACCTTTTCGGGTGATTACTGTTTTATTTAGAAATAAGAATAATAATTAGCCTCCAAATGTAAATAATTGTCAATATATAATTCTGAATGTTTATAAATTTAAGGTGATGACACGAGTTGTATTTTTACTTTCAGTGGATGATAGACCATACATAAATATGAAGTTTGTAGTACGAGTTAAATAAAATAAAATGTTTGGTGTTTGAATGGTAAATTGTATATGAGTCTCAGAGATTTTGAATTAAATGATAATATAACCAAACATATAATGGTTTACCATCTGTGAATTGCAGTAGCAGTGTCAGTGTGAACCTTGTATGTCTTTTTAGTAGTTTCCCCTATATTTCGGGCGGTCACGGCTTCACCGAACCCTGACCGTGGATTTGTAATGTAAATATATTCTAAATTGGTGAACTTAGAAATTAACAGGGGGGTAACTCAGGGGAATCTACATAACTATGGAACAGCGGCTATCATCGAAGGTGGTGGTAGTGCCGTATTAAGGGTGTGTGAATCATTATAGTAGGATTACTGGTGTCCTCGGACATCAGTAATGCCGAATTTTTATATAACGCTGAAGCAAGAACGGGGTAGGCAGCGTCTACCCCTAACAAACTTCCGTTCTTGTGGAAGCAACTGGGCACCACAGTCCAGTGGGGGGTCATAGTGTGTGTGGCAAGGAGGTTACTCAGGGGAGTAACGAATTGAAATCTTAAACTCACATAAACTAAATGAGCTAATAAGCTAAATAAATGATTTTATTTTGATTCATGGGATGATTACCATAGACAGTTTGTATAAAAGTAATTGATTTACATGTGTTTTGCTCCATATGATAATTTTATAGATGAATGTACTGATTTTGAAACGATTAATGCTAAGGAATGTATTATGTTTTATTAAGTTATTATTTTACTATGTTAGAGTGTAAGAATTATAAACATGTGTAATGTATTTTACATTGTGTAATTTTGAAGTGTATTTAGGGTAAGGTCATTCACCTGACCCAGAGATATCAGGTGATGACTGGTGTTATATATGTACTATGTACCTTATAATTGATTTGCAGATTTTTTATCAATATAATTAAATGTTTGAATAATAAATTTTCAATGTGTTTAAGAGGTTTTAAGTTAAATGATGAAATTAATTTGAGATAGTTATGAATTTTCAGTGGGTAATAAAGGTTAGAATTTGGGTGATAAATATTTCGATAAGGCATTTGAACCAGTCAGAGTTAACTTTAAATGGGTGTTAAACAGAATAAGATTCTTGGGAATAAAAGTAAGATAGAAACTGAGTATTAGTAGGGACACAGTAGCGATAGCGCATATATGTAAAGTAATGAGAGTGATGTAATTGGAGAGTAATTAGATAATGGAGGAATTTTGTAAAGGGGGTGGTGTGATAAGGAGTCCTCAACGAAAGGCGTTGTGGCGGGAGGTGAACCGTATGTGCGTTGGCGGGGTTACCTGGGGGAGACCAGGAACTAATAAGGGAATGAGCATAGGGAGGGAACACACATCCTAAGTACAAAGAGGGTAGAGGGTATTTTGTTATAAGGGTAGAATGATTCAAGGTGAGCTAGAGTAGTGAGTTAGTGGAGATCAATGTTTTGAGAGATTGGTGTCATCCTATGTAAATCTGTTAGCAAGTGTTAGAGTCAAAAGGGGGGTAAAGTTAGATTACTGCCCATTCGATAAATTAGACCATTGTGGATAATTGAGAATCACCCAAAACAATTGATGATGAAAATGATTAGTAGAAATTCATAATGGAAATGTAATAATAAAAAAGTAACTAAACAAAGAGGTAATCGAATTTGAAACTAAACCCAAAATTTGGTAAATTTTATTCAGATACAGATGAGATATTTTTGTAATGAAATGAGTTTTGTATTATTTATGAATGTTTATGTTTTATTATGTTAGAGGGTAGGGATTATAAACAGGCGTTATGTATTTTACATTGTGTTATTTGTATGTAGTGTGCCTATAGTGAGGTCATTCACCTGTTAATAAGACATCAGCTGATGGAACTGTATAATGGTCAGTGTAACCAATTCCTATGTTCTTTTAATAATCAATATAAGTTCAAGTTGTATTTTCTTTTATAATTTTCTTTTATTGTCAGAATAGAGGTTTAATAAAACATTACATTTTATTAAAAAAAAATTTTAATTTAAAATTTAAAATTTGTATTTTGCTTGAAGTACAGACTGTGTTTTGATGTTCAGTATATATTGTTGATTATGTGTATTGCGATTGTATTAATTGATTTATATTGTGTTGTAAACAAATGTAATGATAAGAGAATTTAGGATAAAATAAGGTGTTCATTTTATTTTGTTTATTATGATTGTTAGCAGCTAGTCAAGAAGAGTGGTAAATCCATTTAAAAAATTTTGAAATTTTGAGAGTAAATGAAAAGAGATGATCAAATTAATGGTAATATGAATCTTTGAGATATGGAACTTAGATTAATTCCTTTAGGTGAACAAAAGTTAAATGTTTTCTCCACTTTCGGGTCTTCTTGCAGATATATACTTAAATAATTTCGAAAATTCATTTATTCTTACTAATAACAAACACAGGAGTAACATAGTATTTTACGGCAGGTATGTTGATGATACCTTTTTAATATACAAAGGTACACAAAGACAAATTAATAATTTACATAATCATTTGAATAATATCAATAACAAAATGCAGTTCACACTTGAAAGTGAAGAAAATTGTAAACTGAATTTTCTATATTTAACTGTTGCTAAGGACAATAATAATAAAAAGTTGCAATTTGACATCTATAGAAAACCCACAACGACTGACATTGTAATACATGCTAAGTCGTTTCATCCTTTATCACAAAAATTAGCTGCCTTCCACAGTATGATTTATAGACTTTTATCTTTGCCCCTCGGTGATAAAGAATACCGTGAGGAATTAGACACCATTAAACACATTGCTGTCGCTAATGGTTATGATGTCAATATGGTGAACAACATCCTTCGAAAACATAAGAAGGGACATAGCAATATTAACGGACGTAAAACACGCGAAAATACAACACGCAAATATATTGCAACACCGTACACATACCTTATGCCACAGATCTTTGGGTCAATTTTTGGTAAAACCAGTAATATCAAGGTCACTTATAAGACCACTAATAGTATTATGAATAATCTTCGTGTCTGCAGAACCACCAGCCTTGAACACAAAACTGGTGTTTACAAATTGATATGTGACGATTGTGACGCCTTTTATGTGGGCCAGACAGGACGTGGTTTTTAAAAAAGATTTATAGAACATAGGCCGCCTACACATTTTCACAGTTTGGACAATATCAAGTCAAAATTTGCAGAACACCTCATTTCCGAAAATCATAGCTACACTAATTTTAAAACTAATTTGAAACCCCTTCACATATGTAAGAAAGGGCGATATTTGAACGCTCTTGAAGAGTACGAAATTTATAAAGCACACAATAATACTGATACCAAGCCGCATGTTTTAAATGATAAATTGGTCTTCAAGTCAAATGTATTGTACAACACTGCCTTGCGCTATTGTCGTGGTGGGAGCGAGACGTAAATTAGTGCGCGGTCGGTTTTCATACGATGTACATCGGTAACCTTCGCACTCGCTGTAAATATTATATTATTATGTTATATTAAGTTATTTTTATATTGGATTTTAATATTTTAAGTGTTTGACAAGTGTATCAAATTTAAATGATACACAATTATTTTTAAATTCTGATGATGGGACAAGGGTCCCGAAACATGTAAATTTTATAAAGACGCTGTTTCTGAAAAGCCGCAGACGGTAAGTTCCAATATATTTGATTAAAAGTTAAATGATTTAGTTTGATTTGTTTAATTTATTTTTATGTGACATAAATTGCCATTTATGTGAAACAGTAATGTTAAGTCGATAAAAGTTGAGAAAAGAAATGAAGTTTAAAGGATAAAATACTTTATGAATTGTAGATATGGAGATTGTGTATAATATAGTAATGAATACATGTACGCACCCAGTATTTGTTAAAGACACCCCAGTATGCATTTAAGGGGGAACATATCGGTTGAGAATCTGGTATGGTATAAGGCCAGTCTTTGATTTTTTGGTGGAATGTTAAAAGGTCAGGTGGTACTGTGGTGAGTACCTGTCCGATGTTATGGTGTTGGGATCTCGCACAGAGAAGTCCAGTAATCTCGTTCAGGTGCAGCCATAGTCGCTGAGCTAGGGGGGGTAGTTTACCCAGGACGTGTTAAGAATTAAAGGGGGGTTGTTGGCGCCATATCCTCACTGATCCTCTTAGGGTTAGCAATGAGAGTTTTTCTGTTTCGGCAGAAAACCTCTTATTGGGGGGGGGGTATTGTAACGGGGCAAATTAAGAGAAGGGTCTATTTTTTTTTATTTAATAATTATTTGGGGCTAATCTGTTTGGGCACCATTTATGGTCACAAAAACTTAATTTATGTAACACCTTGTGCCAGGCGGCTCCAGGTACGAGAGAGATAAAACATTGGAATGTGGATGTGTGCGCGTGTGCCACTCTCTGTACTCTCCAACTCAAAGTCGATAACGGAAGGAACACGAAAATATAACTAATTATCGTGTGACGTGGTGCCTTTTAAGCAAATGAGAGAACGAGTTATGGAAGAGACATCCGGTTAGCGGCCACGTGGTGATTTACATACAAAGAACGAAGAGCGTTACCGTGGCAGCTTGCTGCCTCAGTCGACTTACAACTCCTGACCGCGCGGTCATTTAAAACATTGCTCGAGCAAATTAGTGTCGGCCGACCAGCAAATTGTGTGTTTAAGATGTGTAAAACAATATAAAAGTTTAAATCAACAGTGCAGAATTTAACCAGTAATATCAAAATTAACAGCAGGAACTTTTCGGACAGAAGTGAACAAAAAATTTGTGGAAACCAACAAGTGACCTGCAGGGACGCCGATACCACGTAACAGTATATCAAATCAATTAATTATGAAAATATAAAATAAAAGAAAAAAGCGCTTAATTAAATGGGGTATGTGTGCGAATGAGAGAGTGAGCAGATGCTGGGTTGTTTTTCATAGAATTTAAGGAACTATTTACTTTAGGAATAAGAGAAGTAAGGTCAATTTTTGAGTGTCTTTGTTAAATGGGGTAGATGCCTCAATATTAAAACCTGTCGGATTTCAATTCCGAATGTTATTCAAAAAGAAGTAATATCATTATGTCATATATAAAAGGAGAGTACTAAACAGAATATTAAATAAAATTTGAGTTAGTTCACAAGAAATGAGAGTTGAGTTTCTTAGTAACATATACCCTAAATCACGTTTATAGGCCACGAGTTCGAGTGAAGAACCTTGGGACCCGATGGAAAGGTAGAAGTGTAAGAAATGAGTAAAATTAATTAATTATTAATTTGTACCGTGAAAGTTATAGCACAAGATTGGAAACAAAATAAAGACTATATTAAAAATTAGGAAATACAATAAAACACAAACTCAGTAAACAAGTACCCAACAAACCTACATCTAACAGTAGAACTATTAATAATAATAAAAAATATTCAGCCTTTACTTATTGCGGAAATATAAACGGATATAGCGGAGTTAAAAATGTAAATTTAAAAATATCTTATAATATAGCTTTTAATAAAATCAAACCTAAAACTAAATCCAACGTTCATAATGGAAATGGAATATACAAAATAGAATGTCCAGAGTGGAATACATTTCACGTAGGCCAAACGAAGATAAGACTAGTCAATAGATTCCCTGAACACTTTTTTTAACATCATCTATATATAAATCCAATGTAGCCACACACTTTCTAAATAATAAACATCAGTATATGTACTACTGTACACCACATCTGTTACTGTTAGAGCAGTATACTGCTCTATACTGTTAACTGTGTTTTAGCAGTATACAGTTACAATTAATTGTGTTTAAAAGAATGATAGTGTCAATGGTAAACTCAACAATAATTACATAAATAAGTTTTTTTTCATTGTGTGACAAAAATAGTACACACTTCTTAAAACAGGCTGTTTCGTGTATTAACAAACTATTTAATTGTTTAAATTTTCATGGTCATAACATGTGATGTTAAACTTGTTAAGCTATTTAGCTGTGGAATGTTTTCAACCTCAACTGTGGAAGTCATTAGTGACATGGCCTTAGTCTTAATGCATCATCTATTCTTTAAGTGTATGATGTTTTTTTCACAACACACCAAAAGAAGAGACAAGTAATCAAGACCAATAACTCGACACTGAAAATGATTTCCTCAGCTGAAAGTGAAATGTCTTTGAACAACTAGGGTGTCTTTATTTGGCTAATAAGAGCCAAACATATATTGAGTTTGCAGTGGTAGACATCAGCTGTCTCTTTTCTTAGTTGAACAAATTACATAGATGCAAACATTCTGTTACTATATTTCAGGCAAGTTAAAATGGTAACTCTTGTATTGTAGTCTTTTGGAAGCTATCCTAAACATATTCGTGTAGTTTAATAGGTCATAAATGTTAATTTGGTAACTAATTGTTTATGTTATGAAAACATGTTTAGAATATTTGTTATGCAGTAATTGTTTGCCAGCAATAGTACATAAATTTTATAACCTGAACTTGAATAGAATTAAATTTTGTTATTTTATTATTATCTTGTTGTTATTATTATTATTATTATTATTTGTTTGTAGTGTGTGCTGCAGTAAACAACACAGAGCGTCCATCTACGAGCACCCGAGGGCGACGTGGCAAAGGTTGGAGAAGAGGAATGAAAGGATCTTTGAGAAAGAAATTAAGAAGTCCAGAATTAAGAAAGATATTGCCTAAACGACCACCAGTTAGAACTTTACTTAATGTTAGAGAACAGAAACTTATAAATGGGGTGGAGGTGAAAGTACTAGATTTTGATACCACACAACAAGAAGAAGATGAAGCAGTACCGGCAGCTGATAAAGAAGAAAGTGATGAATCTGAGGGACCTAAAATTGAAGTAATAAGTGTGCAAAAGATTCAAGCGAATGATGTTACGGATCATGCTGAGAATGAAATTAATGTTGACACTGTTGAAGCCAGGAATGATACTGATACTAATAAATGTAGTGCTAACATTGAAGGTAGGACCACAAGTGATAATAATAAAAGTAGTGCTAATACTGAAGACAGAGCTGCCTGTGATAATAAAAGTAGGAAGGATACCCCTGAACTGCCTCAGTCTAAGAAAGGATTAAGTTTATCAACACCTAGAAGGAAACATAGCCATGTTAGAGCATTGGATTTTAATACACCACCTAGAGGTGTGTTGAAGAGACCAAACACTTCTCCAAAAGCTGCTAATAAGTGGTCCCCACGAAAGAGTTTTTTGAGGAATGCTAAACGTTCTGCATTGTTTAGGTCACCAGTATCTAATAAATCCAAAAAGAAATTAGATGCTGGTGATAGTAAACAACAGAATTTGTCCACAGTTAGCGAAACAGAAGAAGAATTATCTGTATGCATTAAGGGGGAAATACACTTACCTGTTAATGGAACACCAAGAAAAGAAGACACTCCCAGCAAAGTACCAGTCCTGCCTCCAGTTGCAACAAGGAGTCCAGCAACTAAGTTGTGTGGAGATTGGGGCCAAGTAAATGGAGTGGAATTAATTTTGTCTTCTCCAGGTAAAGAAGCTGCAAGAAAATCATGGGATGCTGACTTGAGAGCAATAGTTGGAGGTCAGTTTCAGGACCCTTCTCCACCACCAAAGAAACGATCAGCACAGAAAAGAGAGAGTGAAAATACTATAAATAAGTCAGCTTCTCCAAAAAATAATACAAGTAAAAAATTCAGTAATGGCAACAGCATGGGAAGTAAAGTGGAACCAGGTAACAAAAAAAGAATAGGCAAGAAAAAAGAAACCAGAGTAACAGCAAAACAAACAAAAAATCAGAACAAAGGTACAAAGAGGGTCAGAGCCGAAGGTCGACAACCAACTAAAAGAAACACAGTCAATAAAAGTAAAGAAAAACCTGCTCAAGAAAAAACATATTTAAGTAAAGAGTTTATAAGTGATACAGAAAGCAGTGATTTGAATGAAAGTAAAAAAGAACAACCATCAAAAACAAATGAACAAAACAGTGATAATGAAAACGCAAATAGTGTAAGTAGTGAGAATAGTGTACTAATGATTGATGATGGTTCACAAGAAAATCATAATAAAAGTTCATTGTCAGAATCCGATATTGCACGCCAGTTAGAAGAAAACATAAGACAGATTGTAGGCGATGAATTGAGCTCTGCCAGTACTGATAAGAATAGTGTGATTTCAACTGATGATGTAAGGAAAGTGTTAGAATCAAGTAAGGATTTTGTTGAAAATGAAAAAAATACAGAAGAAAATAAAAGAGTATCAAATGAAGACAACTGTAAATCCAGTAGTGAAGTTAATAATGATACTGCAGAACATAATAATATTACTCCATCAAATATTGTTAGCAGTGAAAGGCCATCATCAAAATCTTTATTACAGCAATCAACTGGAACTTTACCTGTTTTAGAGACACCTGTAAAATTGGATTTTGTAGGTGTTGTGCCTAAAACACCTAACCTTGATACACCTATGCTGAAAGTTATTAGAGAAAATACAAGCATTTTATCTGCTGATCTTCTATTAACACCATTTGCTCAAACTCCGTTGCAGACTAGTTTGCAAAATAATGAAACACCTTACAAAGATGTTTCACCTAACAGTAATAGTGTTTTAGAACAAGTGTTAATTCGTGAGTGCCATAGAATGGAAGAGGAAATTGCTAAGAAAAAGAGTACGGATGCAGAGGGTAAAATTTTTGAACATAATGAAAAATCTGTTAATTCCAAAGAACAATTAAGCAAGACACAACAAATATCTATGGAGGAGAAAAAATTAACAGATAAGACTGATTCAACTGAACCTTGCAAAACAGTTTGTGCAGATAACAAAAGTTCTGAAGGAAATGGAAGTAAATCAGTTTCCACTGAAAATAAATCTAAAATTGATCACCAAAACACTGTGACCAGTGTGGAGAATAAAAGTGATGCCAGTAATGAGGAAAACAGAGAGAGTCATAAATCTGACACTGTAATACAGAATGCTCCAGAATCAAATACAGAAACTATAGCAGAAGATCAAACTCCAAGAAAAAGTAAACGTATTGCAAACATTACTAAATCGAAAGCAAAATCTAGAACCTCAGGCAGAAATAAAGCTAATAATAGAAATAAAATAAACAGCTGTGGAAAATCTGACATTATAAAAATGAAAAAAGATAGTGTGGAAAGGATGAGAGAAAAGTTAATAAAAAAGGCAAGACAGGCAGTGTATCGTGAGACTAGTAGTAGTTCTCCTGATTTAAACATTCCTGATGTTAAGAAACACAAAAGACATAGAAAACCTGCTAATGTTTATCGAATGATTTATTCAGATGAAAGCAGTGTTGACGTTCCAGATAACAAAAAATCCACACCCCACAAAAAAAATATTACAAAGAAAAGGAAATCAAATATTTTTGACAGTAGTGATGGATCTGATGCTGAGTCTGCAAACACTCGGAGGGAACATAGGTGTACATCAGAAATTCAAAGTATAGGAACTTCAACACCAAAAAAAGTAGACAGGCAGGAACAAAACATAATAAACAACATAAATCAGTTAGCATGTCCTAAATTGGTTGGTGAAGAGGATAACTTGAATGTACATCAGTCACTATCTACAAAACAGATACATGAAAGGAACAAATTAAATGTAGATCAGTCATCGTCTGTGAAACAGGTTGGTGAAGGGGATGAATTAAATGTAAATAAGTCAGTTTCCCCAAAACAGACTTGCGAAGAGGACGGTTTAAATGTAGATCGGTCAACATCTCCAACACATATTGGTGGAAAGGATAAATTAGACGTAAATCCATCAGGTTCTCCTAAACAGACGGGTGAAGAAGATGAATTAAATGTAGATCAGTCAGTCTGCCCAAAACATGTTGGTGAAAAAGATAATTTAAATGTAGATAAATTAATTTCTCCAAAACATATGGGTAATGGGAATGAATTAAATAGTCAGAATACAACACTTTGTAAAGAAAAGTCAGTGGGAGATGAGATAAAAGCAGATGGTAAATTATTGGAACAGCATAAAGTTACGTTAACACCATTAAATGAAGCATTCTCTAAACAACTGGAAACATCAAAAGACAAAGAGGAAACTGTTAATAATAGTTCAGGTGAACTAAGATTATCATTTAAAACTATTCCACATGTACCTGACACTATAAAAGCATTGGCTGAGAGTTCTCAGTCGCCTAAAAAAAGTATAAGAACTGTTGAGGTTGAACAACCACCAGATGTACCAAACACTGAAACTGACTTAGAAAAACACAATGAAAACAGTTCAGACTTTCCACCATTGCTTCTTAGTCCTGAGCCTGAAGATGATGATGACAGCCATAGTGACGTAGCACTTAACATAGTAGAGGAAGATGCTGTTCTATCACCAGCTAAAAAACCTAGTGTGCTGGAAAATGACCTAGAGCTGAGTTCTACAGTGCCTGAGAAAAGAAACTTTCCAATAAATTTTGTTAGTGAAATAAAAGAATATCATTTAACAGAAATTACATTTAATGAAACAAGTAATGACAAAACTGCAAACAAAAAATCTCATAGTAGTCATGTTATAAGTAATGAAAGATATGAGGAAGTGTATTTTGATGAATCAAAGTATGTACCAAAACCAAAAAGAGTTTTCAATATTGATAATTTCCAAATAAATATAGTTGTAGATGAGGATGAAAATGGTGCCCAGAGATATTGTAAGCTATCTGTTCAGCCATTACAGAATTTATTTGAAATGCGTCCTATTAAAATCACTGATGCTTCACTTGGTAGTAGTAATTTGAATGAAAAGAAGTCTCTGTCTTCAGATAGTGTTATATCTATGAAAAAGTTAGATGGTAGTGTTTCCAAGAAGCAGCTTGAAAAATCTGTGTACAGCAGCGGTACAGAAAAGGTTTCTAAAGATTTAATAGATTGTGAACGGTCTCCAAGTACCACAGAAAGTGAATATTCGATAAGTAGATCTAGGATGTCTGAGCTGCACAGAAACCAGCATGCGTCAAGTACAAAATCAATGTTAGTAACAAGAACAGTTGATGGAAGGAAACGAATTGCTCCAGTTAGACTCGATGATTATGATTATGAAGGGAGACAAAGGCGAAGGTGTGAAGATAGTGAAAGAAGAAGATCTTCTGACAGACAACGGGAAAGGAATAGAGACAGAGACTGGGGGACTGAAAGATACAGGGATCGTGATAGGGAGAGTGATAGACGCAGGGACAGGGAAAGTGAAAGGTATAGAGACCGAGATAGAGAATTTGACAGAAACAGAGATAATGAAAGGTACAGAGATCGAGACAGGGGAAGTGAGCGATACAGAGCTAGAGATAGGGAACAAGATTGGAGTAAAGATAGAGATTGTTATAAGGACAATGATAAATACAGAGATGAACAGAGAGATTTTGTCAGACTGAGAGATTCAGATAGAGGCAGGTATAGAGAGATAGAAAGAGATACATACAAAGAGAGGAGTGGAGACAAAGCAAGATCAAGAGAGAGAGATGAAGATGTAGATGATGATCAGAATAAGGAAGACAATGAAATCACAGATAAACAGGCTTTTGCTAGAGATAGAAGTCGTGAAAGAAGAAAGAATGATGGAGATCAGAGTGATAATAGAATAAAAGAATTAATTGAGACTAAACTTCCTGAAGCTATTGAATCATTACGTAAAAGAGAATTAATTAAATATGATGACATATGCTCTCAGAAGAGTAGTGATGTAGAAGAAGGACAGTGTATAGATGATGATGATGATGACCTTATGAATCAAGTGATTATCTCCAAAACTTTATCGCCCAGGTTAGTTGATTTTTGCTTCATACCAAGTATAACATGTTTTTAAATGTCTACTTCAATGTCCATGATTGTCATAAATATATTTTAAATCTATTTTACTGATGGCAATAATTAAATAGGTTCTTGTCTTTAAGTGAACCACCTAATTTCAACAATAATAATGATCATTGCTAATTTAATAAATATGAATTATGTAATAAATAATAAAAAAATGTATTTAAGAACAAACTAGTTTTTGCCAGTTAACAAAGTACATCAGATTTCTGAAGGACTGGGAACTTTTACTCAGTGAGCTGATTCATATGGCGAGACTGAAGTTTCATTGTTGAATTTTATTGACTAATTACTTTAACTGCTATTAAAATATTGGTTTTTAGGTTTTTAAATCTAAGATTTTATTGGTATGTAATTATTATGTAAAGCATTTTTAGATACATTACGTATTATAAGCTTGGATTGTAATTTATTACCTTTTATCGTTTAATTAATTATCGTTAAAAATGTATTTTCGTATGTACTAGTAAATAACCTCGGGCGCCATAGTGTACAAAATATCACTACATACATTTACGTTTAGGGCCAGAATTCGTGCAACACGAACTAGTTTTGTGAAACAGATTACCTGAAAATAAAACATACACCAAATAACATATTTAATGACTTTTATTAGTGTTGAACTGGTATTTTACTACATAGTGAAAATAAATGACCCACACATTGCGCCATGGGCGTTTCAAGAATCAAATTACCCTCCAAAAACCTAACATGTAATAGAAAATGTGTTGTATTAGATAATTATGATATATATATGACAAATATAGTTATACATCTTTAGATATTGTTTCGCACAACCCAACACTTAGAAATTACTCACGCACACACTCTCTCTCTCTCTCTCTCTCTCTCATGGTACAATTTGTTATTTTGTTATGAGCTCATTTTAATACTTTTATGTTAAGTGAAATTTTGAATACTTGAATTTATTTGTTATTTGGTCATTTCAAATAAAATTGATGTGAAAATAAATACGTATATTTTTGTTGTTGGAACGTTCTCACCAAAGTCGTGTAGTTGTTGCAGTTTCCTTGCGGTAAAACTTCGCGTACCGCGAGTTTACCGATTATACTTTTCGGTCACATTTTGAAGTAGAAACACTGTATTTATATAGTTTACTAACCACTTACAGTGGTTTAAAAGTTAAACTTCACTTATTAGTGAGCGATCTGCCGGCCGGCTATGATCACAGTTGCAGATGAAAAAACGACGACTCTTTGTTATATGTTGCCGAGGTGGGGTGAACCTACGTCACTCGTTCTTTGTTAAGCTGTTTACAGCATCGTGTTGCTGTAAACATTCTCGGCCGCTGACGTAATTAAGGATCGTCACTGTTATCGCAACAAATTACATACTGTTTTTTGTGATGCTTCACAGTTTTTTGCTATGAATCGGTCCAAATCCTGGCAAATATTATACAGTCCACTCACTATATATTCGTACCGGTTATTTACTGTTGGTTTAATTATGACCAAACTAAAAATACAATATTTATGGTTTTATTTACCATATTTAAGGTAATTATAAAATGTACCATGATTGTACCATTACAAAACCCCCTCAATGAAAGATTGTGTGTCGAAGCACAAAAACTTTCATTGACCCTTTCATACATCCTAAAGGGATCGGCCAGGATAAGTCGCCACAACCCCCTTACAATTTTATATAAAAGAAAATAACAACTCACCCTTGGTCTGATGATGATGACCGTACCTACATGACCTTACTGGACTTCTCCTTCGAGATCCCAACACCATAAGGCCACTTAGGCTCTTAACGTCCCTGCTCTGACGCGTTGGCCAGCTCAGGACCGCTGTCATATCACCAAACACTGAAACAATAAATGAAAAATCTCAGAATAGTGACTTGGTAATTTACTCTATCCTCAACTGATCTGGTTCCCCTTAGCTAGGTGCTGGTTTGTGCTAATAAGTACTGGGTTGGCTTGATATAGTTATAATACTAAGATATAGTTATAAAAATTATACTACTAAAAGTAACTCTCAAGAATTAGAAAGAATTTCCTTTCTCCATATTAACAAATCCTGAATTAATGAATGGTTTCGATTACTATCGATAATATTTATCTCATTCTCTTTTATAATTACTGTAATTACAACATAAACACCTTGATATAAAAAATTAAACTCTAATTGAAAATATGAAAATTACACTATATATCTCCCAAACCTGGAGAAAAACAAATTATATTGATATAAAAGAATATAAATCTGTATATTTATTTATTCATAAATCTTATTGAATGGTTAAAAAAAAATTATTATTATTATTATTATTACTATTAACAGGTAATAATCTGTTATTAACAGCGCCAATTATATTTATCCCTTCATACACATTATTTCCATACTATAAAAGCATGTTAAAAATTTTATAACATAAATACATAATACATTTTACATAATAATGCACATTGATACATTATATTAATACAGTAATACATTTTAAATATTTAATCATATTTAATCTTGATTAAGATTTACATTACAAGATATGCACTAACATTTGCATAATTGAAAGTTGCATTTGAGTTAAAAAATTACCATTTCAGTTAATTAATTATTTAGACATCAATTATTATTTATTATAATTATAAAATTCATTTTAAATTTATTATTACATTCTTATAATATTATTATTTCATTACCTTTCTATTCTGAACTTTCCTACCTACCTAAATACCTAACCTTTCACCTTCTATCATTGTTTAGTCTGGGTAACTCCTATATTCACTATGCTCATTATTATAATCTTACTCACCTTCTTCTAACTAACCATCAAATTTACCTATCATGACACCAATATCTCAATTATAAACACCATTACTAATTTCATTTAAATCCTATGGCACCGCTCGTCTTTGCAATGAGTTGGGTGTTCCCTAACTGGCTATATACATTCATAATATTTTGCCCTTCCAAAATTTCGGCAAACACTCCCTTAAACTACGCTATTATCTGCCACAACACTATTGGTTGGCTACTCTTTATCACCTCACCCCCACTACAGAATTCATCAATAACAAATATATGTTTATACCTTTACTTAAACACCTTTACAAATAATCACTAACTACTGTGTCCCTAAATATCTAATAATTCTCTTTGTATTATTTTCTTAAAATTCTTAACTATCTAACTCCATTTTCATTAATTAAATAACTCACCTGCATTTATCTATACCCAGGCTCTATTCCTGTTTAAACATTCTACCTTACTGTAATCATTAACAATGATCTTATAAAATTCATCTCTCACCTACTCATAATAGTACTTCTTACCTTTCAAATATATATTCTTATTTAATCATTAATAATTACCTTCATTACATATTAATTAATAATTTGCTTCATTAATAGAAACTTTCTATTACTATTAACAATTTACTTCTGTTACAAAGTACAACTTTCTTTTGTACCATAATTATGTAGTCATAAAGAATGATTACTCTTTAATGGTTATTCCATTTTTTAAAAAAATATTATTATTAAACATGTTATTAAAATACATAATAATACATACTGGTGTACCTGTAATACATAATACACATCAAAAATACATTGATAGATAAATACATATAAAACAATGAAAAATATACACTCCAACTCATTATTTTGTTATTTACCAAACTCAATCCATAGCAGTCCGATTCAATACCACTTTACACATATATGTTTAATGTTCATTTCACAATACAACAGTCTATCCACCATCGTTGAACAACAAACGAATCTTAGGTCTATTTAATTTATTACTTAATAAATAAATTTTATGAATAGTAACATTATATTCATGTTCATTTCTAAATATGTTATCAAACAAATATTTCAAGTCACGATCGAGTAGGGTTCCGTTTGTCTCAGTAATCTCATATGTCATTAATTGGTTATTTATTCTATAATTTTCCACCACAGGTAAGTACTTAATACCTTTATTTTCATTATTTATTGTTATTTCAACTTCATTGTTATTATCAGGTAAGTATTCATTATTTTCATCCACCTTGTCTAACCCTAACCTTTCTAACAATTGTCTGTCTTTTCTATTTACTTTAAAAAATTTTATTACTTTCTTTCTCTCACAATATCTCTCTATACTTTCTCTCTTAATACATTTCTCTCCATAACACCTAATTATACTTTCTCTCTCCAAATATGCAGGGGTCCCTAACATAAAATTGTTGCACCATTTATTAGGTACACAAAAATACAAAGAAACTTTATTTGTAGACCTTTCGTCTCCCAAATATAAATTGAAGGAACTCTTATCCTTATAAAAAATACGTGAAGATTTTTCTTCACCCCCTAACACAACATCAAAAGAAAATTCTACCCCCTGCACTCCTTGTACAAAAATACTTTCTCCCAACTCTCTTTCTGACTCAGTACATTCAAACACTTCATTATCATTCATAATACTTTCATTATCATTTTCTAACACCACATTCTTACTACCTGTAATATTCTTACTATCAATAAATTCATTATTTGCATTATCATTTTTAATTAAGTTATTATTCAGTACTGCATTTTTCTGGGTACTACTATTTACCTTCTGGCTTTCTAATAGACTTAAATTCTCATCTAGTTTTGTTATTACTTTGTCAACCTTCTTAACCAGATTATCATGACCTACTTGAATTTCATTCTGTAATTCTTTAAATTGTTTGTCAAATTTGTCATTCAAATTTGTGAATTTAATATTAGAATCGCTTTTCTGCTCATCTAGTTTTTTGTCTAATTTTAATAGTAATTGCATCATTGCACTAGTTTCATCCTTATTACTCATATTGTATTATTTGGTGTTACTAAAACAGATTTATTTATAACCTAAAATTTTAACCTTACCTTGCGCACGCTTTGCGTACTATAACGCTATTATCTCAGGTAACTATTTCACATACCAGTAGGTGTACTCTACATAAAATTTTATTTTATGTCGAGTCCATGTTCGGCACGCGCCAATTGTAATTTTTTACCTTTTATCGTTTAATTAATTATCGTTAAAAATGTATTTTCGTATGTACTAGTAAATAACCTCGGGCGCCATAGTGTACAAAATATCACTACATACATTTACGTTTAGGGCCAGAATTCGTGCAACACGAACTAGTTTTGTGAAACAGATTACCTGAAAATAAAACATACACCAAATAACATATTTAATGACTTTTATTAGTGTTGAACTGGTATTTTACTACATAGTGAAAATAAATGACCCACACATTGCGCCATGGGCATTTCAAAAATCAAATTACCCTCCAAAAACCTAACATGTAATAGAAAATGTGTTGTATTAGATAATTATGATATATATATGACAAATATAGTTATACATCTTTAGATATTGTTTCGCACAACCCAACACTTAGAAATTACTCACGCACACACACTCTCTCTCTCTCTCTCTCTCTCTCTCTCTCTCTCTCTCTCTCTCTCTCTCTCTCTCATGGTACAATTTGTTATTTTGTTATGAGCTCATTTTAATACTTTTATGTTAAGTGAAATTTTGAATACTTGAATTTATTTGTTATTTGGTCATTTCAAATAAAATTTATGTGAAAATAAATACGTATATTTTTGTTGTTGGAACGTTCTCACCAAAGTCGTGTAGTTGTTGCAGTTTCCTTGCGGTAAAACTTCGCGTACCGCGAGTTTACCGATTATACTTTTCGGTCACATTTTGAAGTAGAAACACTGTATTTATATAGTTTACTAACCACTTACAGTGGTTTAAAAGTTAAACTTCACTTATTAGTGAGCGATCTGCCGGCCGGCTATGATCACAGTTGCAGATGAAAAAACGACGACTCTTTGTTATATGTTGCCGAGGTGGGGTGAACCTACGTCACTCGTTCTTTGTTAAGCTGTTTACAGCATCGTGTTGCTGTAAACATTCTCGGCCGCTGACGTAATTAAGGATCGTCACTGTTATCGCAACAAATTACATACTGTTTTTTGTGATGCTTCACAGTTTTTTGCTATGAATCGGTCCAAATCCTGGCAAATATACAGTCCACTCACTATATATTCGTACCGGTTATTTACTGTTGGTTTAATTATGACCAAACTAAAAATACAATATTTATGGTTTTATTTACCATATTTAAGGTAATTATAAAATGTACCATGATTGTACCATTACAGGATTTTGTTGTCCATGACGTGTCTGTTGATTAACTAATTATAATACTACTGATTTGGAACACAAAGCTTTGTTATATTACTAACTCTTTACCACTTGTTTAATTAATAATAAAACAAACTTACCTTATGTAGGCCAGAGTCCTTCACACGAACCTGTGAACTATAAACGTGATTTAGGTTTACGTATTTCAATAACTACGCTCATTTACGGTGAACTCATTCAAATTTTATTAAACATATTTTTTAGTTTTCGTGAACTACTTCCTTTAGAATTTAATTCCAAACAAATTTCAAATTGAGGCCATATCCTCATTTAACAAGTACAAACAAAATTTAATATTCTCTTTTATTATACTGAACACAAATAATTACTTAACTTAACTTATAACAAAGGCAACCCAGCATCTTACCCATTCTCTCATTCATGCACATTTAAGTTTTTTCCCCCATAATTTAGAGCTCTTTTAATTTAAATTTGTTACATAGTGACTTGGTCGTCGGTTACTTAACTCACGGCGTCTCTGCAGGTCACTTGTTGATCTCCACAAGTTTTTTGTTCACTAGTTGCCCGAATTACTCTTGCCTTGTTCAATTTCGTTCACTGCATTAAACTGTTAAATTTTGCACTGTTTTACTCGAATTACTTCACATTTTCTACCGGTTTTATGAAATTTTTGGCTCACGAGCCTTTATGCTGAACCGCCCGCAAGCCGCCGCTATGAGACAACAGACGCCAACTGTGTTTCCAAGATGGCCAGCCGTTCTTCATGTACGGCAACTTGGTCTCCCATTGGCTCCCAGAGGGACCACGTGACACAACAAATATTTAACACTGGTTATAGTACATCCACTGTAACTGGCCAACTAGCCGTGTACATGATAATTCAACTGTATGGACAGGCACTTCCACGCTCTCTCGCATTCCAGAATACCTGCTAGCAGTGCTTGTTGACAGATTTTCTGGACCAGCATGCGGATAGGCGTTACCTAACAGGAATGTCTATTGTTACAGACGGAGGCCCTCCGTGGGTAATATTGTGCGCCGCATTTACAATCAAATTGAAAATCCCTCATCCCATTCTGCCCCGTTACAGCTTTGTATTGGTAAACATTTTGTGTTCCAAGTCGGTAGTATTATACTTATAATTAATATTATAAGCATTAGAACTGTTATAAGTTAAGTTGAATTACTGCTGACAAACTATGATGTGGTTTGGTTAACACATAAAAAACATATGCAGTATAATAATTGTGCAATTCACAGGTACACGTCTAAAGGAAAATATGGTGACCCTTGTGGGTTATTATGCTGGACTCCCATTGTGTAAAAGAACTCACATCTTGCTTTTCCCTGTAGACAGTTTTCAGAAATTACGGCTTTTATCCCTCCCATGAAACATTTTATCAATTACAGTTGCTTTGTTCATGAATGAGCGTGTTATTAACAATGAATTGTGTTAAGAAAAGTTCTGTAACACAATGGGAGTCCCGTATAGCAACCTGCAAAAGGCCACATTCTTATTCAAGTTAGTATAGTATTTTTTAATAT